>VZTE01000950.1:586469-605917 GCA_013397775.1 Eulacestoma nigropectus | reverse complement strand
ATTCCCATTGTTTTTTAAAAAATCTCAGAGTTTTCTTTTTTTTTTTTTTTTTTTTTGTTCTTTTTTTAAATTTCCATCTTCTTTCTCAGAAATAATACATGCTAAGGTCATGTATTTACTGGAATCTTCAAAGATTTCCCTCAGAAATGCATGCAGAAAATTCAGAAGAGTTCTGACTTGTTTGGCCCTATCCACTCTTTTGCACTTTTAGTTACAGCCCAAGGATGATGCCTGTTCCCAGTATTCCTATTTGGTGAGGTGACCATCATTTTCCTACCACTATGTGAACTTTATTTCTTTTACTACAGGACATATGGTAGTTGTTAATTCTGTAAAATTTCTGTAACATCTTTATGTTGTGACACTCTACCCAAATTCCACATTGAAGCATTGGGTTGAGCTGCTCATCAGCAGCTGTCACCTGCCATCAACTACTTTGACTTTTTGACTGCAGAAGCACTTTGCACTTCCAAAGATAGGAAAGTTTGTTCAAAATCCTATACTGGAAACGGTCAGGAGGGAGAGTGAAAAGAAAACAGCTTCAGCACATGAAGATTCTCTCACGATCGGCTCGAAATTTTGTCCATCACTGCCATTTTGTCTTGCATACTGGTTTTCCTTTGGCAGTATAGCACACTCCTCTATTGCACTGTACCCTAGACTGATCTCCAGCCTCTCTCAGATGCACATGTGGGAAGAAACACCAGGTATTCACCACTGGAGCTGCAGTTATTACAGCAGAGCTCAAAAAAAAGCCGTGGTGTGCAGCAAATGAACCACCTTCCTTGTCTTTGCTCTCCCTTTCAGATTGCTTCACTACTTCGTAAAAATGCATCGAGTTCATGAACACAAACAGCTCACCCAGCTGGCTCATACCTTCTTTCTGGTGGTCACAAGGCAAGAACTACAAAATGTAAAAGTCAAGAGACAAGGGAGAAAAAATTATTTTAAGGAGAAGAGGCTTTTCTCTTACCAAGTAGCCCAAAACACAGTAAAAGGAACAGAAGTGTTTACTGACATCAAGGTCAATTTCTACTAAATGTCATCTAATAAAGCAGAAAAATTGACTTGATAACTCCTTTTTAACAAAGGATTTATTACATTCACAACATACAGAAAAGCAAAATCCTCATTATATTAGTTACCTTATTTAAGCTTGTACAAACAATTTATTCCTTAAAGATAATAAAAGGAAATGGATTATGATCTTAAATCTTTTGCACACTTTACCTTCTACATATTAAAATAATCATGTTTAGGGGACTGAATAATTTTTAAACATGACTCATAAAATTGGTATCATGAGGTCTAATGTTTATTTTTTCCCACTGATTTCCCAGTCAAATGCCTTAAATTTTTAAGACTTCCTCCCTTTGCTTTTTTTTTTCTCCCTGTCAACTTCTTGTCTTAGAAACTCAACATTTCTTTTTCTTCCTCTTGCTAAGAAAATATTCTGTAGTCAGACTTTACTGGCAATTCTTTGGATATGCAGGAGATATTATAATCCACTTTGTATTCGACAGCTCTGCACTCAAAGCTCGCCAAAGCTAAGCAGCCCCAAAACTTGTCCTCTGCCAGGTACCTACGGAAAGGAGAGTAGCACACAAAGCCTTCCTTCCATCAGAAAATGCATGAGAGAGGATTTAACTGCAAGTTAATTGAACAAATCTACACAGCACCATTTCTAAAATGGTGTCTGAGCCACCCAGAGTCTGTTTTCACTTGAGATTAGAGCTTTTCAGTAGCATCTCAGATGCACCTGCTGCAGACATGACTGTCGTTAATGAAAAGCATCTGTTTTTAAGCAGGAGACATAGTTGTTAAAATGTGAATGATTCTACTCTAAGTAGTTCAAGAGAAGCAACAAAACAGTAAAAAAATTTTTAGAAAAAAATAGTGGAGACGAGCTCCATATATTGAAAGAAAAGTTTGAGACAAGGAAATGTGATACCACTCTTCAAATACAAAAACATTTACTGTAGAAAAGAGAATATTTCCTTTTGCTTGCAGGGGCTAAGACAAGAATTAATGAGAGAAAACTGATGCAGGAAAGATTACACAAGAGTTATTTTCTAAAGGCAGAGACAGCAATACCCTGGGCCAGACAGACTGGGAGGTTCTAAGTCTCCTGTCTTCCGTAACTTCAAGAAGTCAGACTATTATCTGAAAGATATTACATTGGTACAGCTGATCCCTGGATTGAAGCTGGGACTGGATGACCTCTCCCAGTCCCTCTCAGCCTTACAGTTCCATGAAGTGCAAGGCTGACAAATGGTGAGAAATAGATGTACTCATTCAGTAGGGGCTCTATAGATCTGTAAGGAACTTACTCACTAAGATGGATCAGGGTTTTTTAGCTGTGTTTTGCTTTGCCTTTTTTTTTTTTTTTTTCCCAGATAAATCAATAGGCTTGGGCCATTTTCCAAAGATGTGATTTGGTAAGTTTCAAGCCAAACCTCTCAAGCTTTACTCATGAGATAAGTGCTAAACAATGAGCCAGATTCATCAAAGCTTTATAGACTTACTTAAAAGAAAAAGAAACTGATTCAGCCAACTCATTTCAAGCCAAATCAGGCAGTTGAAAATCTATTCCTGAGATTTGGAAAATCTGTCTTTTTTAAAAATATTTTAAAAATATGTTTCGAGAGTCCCTCTTTTGCAGGAGCCTCAGGCAACTCTGTCAAGAAACTGTTTTTTTGGTTTATTTCAGTCTGATTAGGAGTGGTGTATTTCTCATGCCTAAAGGAGATAGCTGAAATACATGTGTTTGTATATACACACCTAAATATTTTTACATCTATACTCATATATACAAGCAACATAAGGATTCAAGAACATTCTATCAGAAGTTTGGTAATTAAAGCAGTGGGTTTACTTTTTAAAAAGACTAAAAATGAATTTGCTTCTTTACTCCAAGAAAAAAAAATTGTAGTGCTGGACATCAATATACTCTACTAATGCACAAAGCTAAAAACAGTTTCCTGCTCTCAGGCATGTTTATGAGCCTTAGTACATAAAATCTACAATACTTCTCAGTACTGACCCTTAGAGCACTTCCAAGGGGGAGGTTAATTCCCACGTTCTTTCAATGCTTGGTATCTCTACCAAGAAGGATAACAACAGAGCTAAATAAGCTCATTTTTGTGCACACCCCACAAAAATCCTCCTGGAAACACCAAAGTGTTTCAAACAAGGCATCGAATATTACCAGGAGAGGGGAAGACACAGGCCTGGTGTTACCTAACCAGGATGGGTCACAATGTTGACTGGGAATGGAGGAAAGGACATCCTGCCTACTGGCTAGCATCCCACACATGGCTTCTGAACTGGAGAAAATAGGGACTGAAAACGCTGTGCTGGGAATGTAGTGATTTCTGTGCAGAAACACAGAAAAGGCCTCTATCCTCTTCTTCCCATATATATTGTTAATTCCCTAGTAAACTCAATTTCAGAGGCTGAAAGTTGATGTCACTACAGTGATGGGCACAGGCCAAGACCATTAGATGGCTGGCCCTCTAGCCCAGCATCAAGCATTTACTGCAAACATTTATGTCAAAGCAATGAGAAAATGTTCAAAACCTTGCCACGCTTTCTTTCTCTGTTTTTGTTCTTTGCAAGGAAACTACTTCTTCTGAGAACATGGAAAAAGCATGTGACTTTGAACTGGAAAACCTGAAAGATCTGTGAGCCTACCTGCTAATGAGCAACTTGCTATTGAAACGAGCTCATTAGCTTTTATTTTTGCTGGCTGCTGATCGATTCATAAGCCACTTACGTGGCCTCTGTAAGCTGTACATAAATTATCAAACGCATTGATTTCTACAAATAATAAATCAGGAAGTCAATCCTTTCCATATCTCTAGTATAAATGCTTTGCTCAATGGCCTTCAAAATTCAGTGAAAGAAAACAATGATAACATCAGTGTTCACAGATACATTGCATCTGAAATGGCAAATATTCTGCTGCAAAAATAAGCTGTGCTGGCACCCCAGAGAAGTGAATAAAAGCTTGCCTCTGAAAATGTTACATACAAAATGCACAGAATTTTGCATGAATCTTTGTGTAAGTGGCAGCTCAAGAAATTCACAGTAAGGAACAATTGTCTCCAGCAGGGAAATATCCAAGATAAATCATCTTCAAGCCCTTTTCCATCTCATATCATTAAATTTCTACAGCCATCCTCATATGACTGAAGTAGTCAAAGTCCTGTGGCATCCCAGAGTCAGTGCTGAGTTTTTGAAGTGAAAGCATTTTCTCTTGTCAACTGGCAATCTCAACAGCATAGGAAGAGAACCTGTTAAACACTCATTAGTCAGCACAGGAAGAGGTAGGGAAAGCCTCCTTAACCCAAACATGCACCCATAACATTTCCATTTTCAGCACATATGGGCATCTCCAAGGCCAAGCTGGCCAACCTGACTTCACCTGGCCTCCCAACTGTTTTTTAAAAGTGTATCAAAAACTAATTCTTCAGACACGTATGCTTACAAATTTCCAAGCACTTCACAACACTGATTTGCAATAATTTGCCTAAGGTCATGTGTGCCTTGATCCAAAGCTTATTAAAGACAAAGCAGTCTTTATAGTGACTTCAAAGAGCTTTGGATTGGACTCACAGTGAAGCACTGCGTAGTAAATAGAAAAATCAAGAAGAGAAAACCTGGTCTAAGGAAGAAATGTCATCCTCTCCTTCACTGACTCAGTTTACTGAAAAAGATGGGAATGTGGGATTTAATTTTCCTGTTCTTCTGTATCACGTTGCCAGCCCAATGAAATGGTTGTTTCCCTTTTCCCACTCAACTGCATTTCTCGGAGCATTATTCAATTCTAAAATACAGCCCAACACAAGAGCTCAGCCACACTGTAGAGGTATCTTCATCACCTTGACCCTCAATAACACCAGTCCCAGAGCAGCTCCCTGGAGTGCCCCTGGAGAGAGCTGTGGCATTCCATGCCAGCTGAGGATGGTGCCAGGAGTGTTGGATGGAATGCTCGCTCCAAAAGAGCAGCAAGCTTAGGACTAAATGCAATAACAATAAGGAGTTAAAATGTGCAGACCAGAGAACATTGCTTAATCCCAGTTTACTGAAAGGACATGTCATTTTTAGAAAGTTGTCCAAACAACTGTCTTAATATTCTACACCAAAGTGGCTATTAATCAAACAACAAAGGCCCAATTAACACATAGCTGTTGTCACCTTGATGTTAAAAGCCTCTCCCTTCCCCCCTTCTTTCTTTCTTTTTGTCTTTAATGTTACAACCTAACCCAAAAATGCCTCAGGGCCCTACAGCGGAAAAAAAAGAAAAAAAAAAAAAAAAAGAGACAAGATAGAGAGAGGGAGACGGAGGGAGGGAGGGAGGAATGGAAGAGGATAGGGAGAAAAAGTGGGGAGGGGAGAAAAAGAGAGAGAGAGAGAGTCTTAAATACCATCTCTCCTCTAGGCAGCAATTTCCACAGATGAAGAGGTCACCACTGTTTAACAGTGTGCTGCCACGTTAATTTAGTATGACAAGATAAAGCAGTAATCTCTGCTTGAAGAGGCTGTAAACCGCCTGCTATCCAGGGACATGCTCGAGTCGATTTGCACTGTATATCACTTTATACAATTGCCGTGACAAAGCCCCCTGAGTTCCCTCATGTAAATCTCTCTCTCTCCCTCTCAACTTCCCTGCCAGTCAGACAGCAGCGGATCCGTGGTAAGCTATGCAAACTTTATGTTTTACGCATGCCAACGGACCCCAAAGCTCCCCGCCTCCCTCCCCTCCAAGAAAAGATGTTTAGGACTTTGATAATCCATTGATCCCACTTCCATATCGGCTTGTATTTTTCAATCTGTCGTGTTAAGTTGTCAGAGAGGGCGATTAAACCGATGTTTCATGTTCCGAGATTTGCGTTCCTGGGAATGATAGTTTTCAAAGCCTTTCTTGCTAGGTTCTGCTTAAAGATTATCCCTAAGAAAGCTGATGTGAATATTATTACTGGCATAAACCTGGTAATAAAACCATAAAGTGTTTTAGGTAAAGACATTTTAGAGATATTCAGGGTTATAAACATAAGAGTTTAAAGCTGGATAGAATTTGGAGTGCTTAAAAAAAGGGAAAGAAAAAAAGCACCCTGTCAGGCTGTGGAGTTTTCTCAGCATGAAGCAAAACAACATATGTAAAAGGGAAAAGGGAACTTGCATGTCTATGTAAAGTAAATATAATTACAGAACCACAGAAGAGGGCAGAGCAGAACACTGACCTGTGCAGTTAAACAGGAACGGGAAGGAGACAGAGCATGTGTAGCAGTGGTCCTGATAGTGCCTCAAATAAAACGCAGTGACAGCTATTCCCAGCAAACAGCCAAGGAAGCTGCCTGTGTCTCCAGCAGCCTACACAGCTGAAAACATGGGCTTCTTGTTGGGGAAATAGGGGAAATTTTTTGCAATATGTTGCAACTCTCAGATGCCATACTGCATCTCTAGAACATACAAGTTTTAAATTATGTCTCCTTCTATTTCACATTTAATTTGTGTCATTTTCCTATGGCCTGCAGGCACGATACAAGTCACAGCACACAACATAACAAACATAGTGCCAAAATGTGAAGCTGTGCACATGTACATATACCCACTTTCTGGATTAAACACAGAGGAGGACATAAGTAGAATTAAAACACGCACAGCAGACAGGTTTCTACAGAGTAAGGCTGGAGTTAAGTACAGTTTCTTAACTAACACATTGCTAGGTCTATCTACTATGCCTATGCATGGCATTTGGACTTGCAAAAATGACCAAGCAAGGCTAAATCAAATCCTTAACAGGTTATATACGTTCTCTGT
Source organism: Eulacestoma nigropectus (assembly GCA_013397775.1). NCBI lineage: Eukaryota > Metazoa > Chordata > Aves > Passeriformes > Eulacestoma > Eulacestoma nigropectus. The sequence goes on along the minus strand of VZTE01000950.1, from coordinate 599,092 downwards.
AATCAGTTAAATTGAATAATAAAATGTGATGTTCATTGCAGCTGATACTAAGACAGATAATGCTTTATTAAGCATTTGAGTTTCTAACAACATTTGATAATTCCCTAAATTTTAAAAGGGAAAAAATCCACTAGAATTAATGCCATTATTCAATAGAGAATCTTCCCAAAATTTTAAGGTGTTCTGTATTACTTTATTCTCCAATACATGTTGCTAATCAACACATCATTTATTATTTGACCTTAACACTACTAAATAGATATACAACAAAAGGTTTGCTTTTAGGGATTATCCAATTCTTAGAACCCCACTAAACACCATCAGTACTGGTTAAAAAAGAATTCTGATAGAATATTCACATACAACACCCCCAACCCCTCCCCAAAAAAAGGATGAACTTGAATATGGTTACTTCTACAGAAATACGAGAGAATATTTGCACAGTAGCATGCATTATTTCTTTAACACCACGTACGGTGAATAGGATTACTCTCACCTAATTTTAGCCCCAGATTAGACACCTAGTCTAAACTAGTCATCAAGGCTCCCTCTATAGTCAATAGACAAGCACTTTCAGAGGGTAATTCATCTTTCTTGTCCTGGGTGCTTATTTTAAGATTGGAAATGTTCTAGGTGGGTGGTTATCTTTTTCCACAAACTGTGAAGACAGCCCAAATGCCTAACTTTTATGTGCCTCAACTTTGGTGAACTGAACCCCAGTCTCACTGTATGGCATTCAATAATCTCCATGAGTGTGGAAACTCTGATAGATCATAGACTATCATGGATGAAAGACAAGTATAATTTCCATTGTACTAGCACAGCCACAGACAACAGAAGGGTTAATGCCCATGATAAATCAACAACCTGGAAGTTGGAAATAATGTCTAATTTCACCCAGTAAACTGAAAATATTAACAAAGATGGCAAGTTTATCAAATTACAAGTCCAACAACTCTTTGTGATATTTTACAGAGCAATATAAGATACAGGTCCTAAATATTAAAGTAAGTATTTCAGTCAAATTAGTTTATTCACAAGGAAAGCTTGGGAATTCACCGTGGCCCTGTGTCAATATATTACCCAACACTCATGTTGACAGCTTCAAAACTGAAGCTATGGTCACTGCCCAAAAGCTAAGTTTACACTGGCCACAAGCAAACAGGAAAAGTACATCATCTGCCACAGATGTATTCTTTGCAGGACTGAATCACACTATTTGCAACTCTGCTGAAAACTGTCTTCCAGTAGAGTTTATCAAATCAGTTTAAAGAGAATTTAAAGAAGTCTTACACACGTAACTATTGTGAACGATCAATCTGCTCTGCCCCCCACTCTGCTACTGTCCGTGTCAAGACAATATGAATTTAAGAATTTGGAAAAAAAAAAAAGGAGGGAGTATTTGCAGATTTTATATTTATAGAAGTAAAGAATATACCACGGATTCACGCTTTATCATTAGTCAGATGCAGGCCACAAACTCAAGTGAGTTGACTGGTTTGAGCACTGAGATGCAGAATGTTTTCTATTCCCAACAGACCTAAGCATTACATAGCAAACTTGTACTTATGAACAATGAATTACGAAATGCCCTGGCCAGGCAATTACCTCTCACTCAAGGCTTTTTTGGTTAAAGTTATCTAACCACAGATTTATAAACTACAGGGATCAACAGCTGAGCTTAACACCCTAAGCTCCAGCTGTAACCTATGAAGAAAAACAGGCACTTCTAGGGCGGGAGTTCCCCGACCTACTACAAGATATGTTAGGACACAGTGAATTCCACTATTCCCTACACTGTGCTCCACTATTCCCTATTTACTTCCATTAACCATAAAGTTAAACCTAAATTTACTAGCTCACTTCGGAACATACACTTTTTAAATATATAGTCTGAGCAGACTTCACCCTTGAATCTTCACCCCAAAAATGACATTAAGATTGACATGGTATTGTATGATGTGTTAGTGGCCAACTCCATTCTCTGAGAAGAAATAACTTCTTTCCTCTATGAGAAAAAGCCAAAATGTCCTCATGCTGCAACGAGACTCCAATAATCACCAGAAATTTATCACTGAGACTCCATAAATTTAACTGAAAATTGTACAAAAAACTAAGTTACTCCTAACAGAGCCCTAAATCCTAAATGCTAAGCTCTGCATTTGTATCTGGTTGTTTTCTGGAAACCTGCACATCCTTGGCAAATACTGCTGCCTTTGAACACAGATGGATCCAAAGCTGAGCATATCTCCTGATTACAACTGCAGCAGTTTAAAATGAAAAGAACGGGAAAGAGGAAAGTTTCACTTAGAGTTACAGACATGAAATACACACTTTAAATTCAATCTGAAAATCAGCATAGAGGAGAGTCTGAAGCACAAATGTTTTGCATCATTTCTGGCTAGCAATATTAATAAGCAATGCAAACTTCCAATTCTGACATGACTTAGTGTAGAGATACACATATAATCTACCCCAGTAATTCAGACCTGAGATGTCAGAAGGATTTTACCTTTTGCTATAATATTTCTTATTTTCTGTCATCAAACTCCAATCCTACAAAAAGCTATGTGCAGAAGGAGTTACAGTCAGTGACCTCTCCTTCCCTTCCTCTTGCTACCATCAGCATTAGGTTCCAATCAACCAGATTATTTTGCAGGAACAGGGTCATAAGCTAAGCATTCTGGGGCAGGAATGCTTCTTTTTTCTGTCTCTATAAAAATAAATCATGCTCTGGGTACAACATAAATAAAGATAATAACAGTCTGATATTAGATTTTACTGGTCTATGCTTTAGACAATCTATGTAATTTGCTTGCTGCCTGTACAAACTACAAAAAGTTAATCTTTAGAGCTCTTTTTTTTCCTTTGGGTGGATTCAGTTTTAAAAGCATAAAAAAGGATGCTGGAGCAAACTATTTCCATGTATAATTACGGTCTTTTTACACTGCTCTGGCAAAAGCTACCCCAAGTTAAATTGGGCACAACTCCACTCAGTTACTTTCATTGGTTTATCTAGTGATGCTAAATTCATGGGATTCATCAACTCTACTTCTCCTTCGCGAAGAGCAAAAATGCCTTATCTGACCACAAAACTGCAACTAAACCGTAAAAAGAAACAAAGAACTTCAGGGTGCTAAAGAGAATCTGGAAATGAGGCTGGCCAAACTATTCAGACAAGCTTGCTACCCCAGGCATAAAAGACTCTTTTTACTTAAGAAAGTTTGTTTCCTCCATTTCATTGTCTTTTAAACTCTTTGGAACATTGGTTGGTTCAGAAACATTGCAGCACATCGATCTCCTCTTGTAGGGAGGTCTCTGAACACATCTTAGGAGTTGACTCACCAATGGTAGATGCCCATTCTTAAGCAAACACATTTTGAAATCTGCAGTCTCATTTGCCAAAGGTGCTTCTTCAGCCATGAACTTCTAGAGAAAATTAATAACCCCTTTTATCACAGAGGAGAAGGCGGTGGTATTTCACCGATGTACTTATGACAAGAGGAAGCAGTTAGCTCCATGAAAGGGAAAAAACATGACTGGATGACATGACACTTTAAATGCCAGCAACTGCCTGGAGCCACATTTTCATTCCCACTACAACGATCATTACTTTTGGTGAATCTGAAAAAACATTAGCAGTGGCAAGAAAAATTAGAGAAAGCAAGCTGGCCTTGGCACAGCCAAATCCAACCGAATTTTGTATGACTTGAAAAATCATACTTAAAGAGACAATGCAAAAACCATGAGCACGTCACTCGTCCATTGAAAGGACAGAAAATAAAGAAATGCTTCAAATCGTAACTGCAATGGGTAACTTCCTATGGACACAAACATCTGACAGTGAGAGAAGAGACTGTAAAACATGACTGTGAGTATTGAGTGTAGCAGAATGTTCTGGCACTTCTAGGAGCCAGAGTTTATAACCACAGGGATTCCTTGCAACCCTGTAATTCAAGAAACCATGACCAGCACCTCACAATGCTTTTTAGGCTTGGTATATCTCTACTAAAAGTAGAGCTGCATATCAAAAACCAACCATCCTCTAGTTTATTGGCATTCTGTCCAAGCAAATAGTGCAACACTTATTTTTTACAGTGCAACATCTTCATCTGAGCTATTTACTAAAAGGCTTTAGAATGGATTAAATAATAAAAATGACTAAGCTAAATATGACTACAGAAGCAGAGGAAGAAAATGGGCAAAGCAGAAAAACGTTTTCAGAGAACAAATGCAAACAGACAGAAACTGATAGAGTAATGTTGGCTCTTATAAGGCTGGAAATAGAAAATTGCACCTGCAGTAAAAAGAAAAGGAGAAAGCCACACCAGCTGCTCAGAGTAAGTAATGTGAATATGAAAAGTGTGTGGAGCAAACAGAAAGCACATGGGGAAACGGTTTTGGAAGTTTTAAAATGAATTAACAACTACAGAAGCAAAAGTGAGTCAAGGTGGTGTGCAAAACTAGGAGTTTGTGCTATGTAGGGGGCAAAACATTAACAACTTGGGATTCCCACATGCCTTGCCTTAAGGCATATGTCAGGTAAAATATGGAAGTGTGGTATGCTCCTCTCTATTCTGGTAATAGTTACACTGACAGCCCAAGGCCAAAAGCTTCTCAACAGTGCAGAAGCTTGGCCAAAGTGACATACACTCATTGTCTGAAAGGAAAAGCATAAAAACTTCAAACTATGTTTCTTCGGACTTGTTTTCAGAACTATGGAGAATTGGGTGTTTAACTGGCAGCAGAGTTTGTGTCTCACTACAACACCACAAAGATTCACTGTCACCAAAGAAAAGGTACAGTTTCAGAATAAATTTGGGCAGAGTGCCACAGGGGATGGACTTGGACTGCAGAAACTACACAAAGTCCACAGCTATTGTTTGACTTCAGACAGGATGGAGAAGATCCCATAGATCGTACCTGTGTTATGTCACACCTGGGGAGTGACTGTTGGAAGCAAAAGATGTATCAAGAAGTAGGAACATTTAAATATAGTCTCTTTGGATTGCTGCTATAAACTGGTCTTGCAATCCTAGTGGCGTTTTCTCCATATCCTTGTCCTCACCAGTGCTCCTCAAATTGACAGCACAGATTTGAAACAAAATTTTGAAGTTATCTCCTTTGCTTAGAAAGATGACCAAGTTTTTTGCTTATATAGTTTTTTGATAGGGCATTTAATAGTTCTTTTCTCTTCCTCATGAGAGACACCATCTGATTCAAATTTTCCTACCAAATGTGGGCTTTACAGTTCTACCTATCTCTTTTTTCTGTAGAATTTTTCAGCTACTCACTTGAATTAGATTTTACTAGTATTTATGCAATAAGTTTAAATGAAGATATTTTCCAGTATGAAGTCAGTGAATTGATGCCTAGGCACATAATCACTTGCAAACAATGGACACATACAGTTCCCAGCACTTCCATAAAACAAAGGTGTTTACTTTTCTGTTGATTATTTTCTGCTTAACTGCATTCAAATGAATCCATTAAAAACGTGACTGCTTCACAGTAAAATGATCTTCAGCAAAAACAAACAACTGCTGTTTCCTCTTCTCTTCATGGCCTTTAAAAACTACAGTCATCTGCACCCTGTATTCTAGGCAATTTATATATTATAAGTCTGGTCTTGATTTGTCAAGTTATTGGTTTAAATGTAGTTCTAACCCTCCTGCTTGGGGATGAGAAAAAAGTTTTCTTACTTCATTACTTATTTAATGCCCCCTAACCAACTTTGGGACCTTTCAAAGTCTGATCAAAACACCAATGGGTCATCTCAAACTTCAACCAGTGTTTCTGCCCACTGCCTTCTGCTGGGAATAATGTATGCACTCCGGTTTTCCACGACTACAAGTATGCAAAAGTCACTGTGTTAAGAGGGTGGTTGAGCAAACTGAGGGAACTTCCATAAAAGCACACCGCTGCATTGCACTATGGCTTCGATCCCTGACTCACCTGAAGAAGAAGACACCTCTTTTGTTTCTTTTTGTTCCTGTCTTAGACTGGACCTGCACATCAAGTAGTTGGCAAGTAATGTAAGCATGACTCACATGGATGGGACAGGATTGGAGATCTGTGAGAATACAGATCATGACAAGGAGGACAAGCAGATTAGCCTAACTTGAATGCAAGGTACTTGTCAGGCAGGTAGAAGAATCATCAAAGCTGTTCCTGGCTCCATCACAGCTGATTCTCCAGGATAGCAGAGAGTTTTCTGAGGTCTGGACTAAACAATGCAGTAGGCAACTTCTACAGCTCTTTGATGGGTCCTGACTGGTTTTTTTTCATTTGTTCCCTTTCCTAACAGCCCACAAAGTGATTCCCTGAAATGGTGCAAGTGTAAAGATCGAAGTCTGGTAAGAGCCTGAAATTGTATCTGTGGAAACCGCTTCCATGTGCTACTTTTGTGATGACATTTATAAATGCAATGTTTGCAACAATGTAATTTCATCATCTTATAAATATCAATTTAGCATTAAGAGAGGAAGGAATGAACATCAGACAAATGCAAACTTACCACCGTTTTTGCTTTGTTTTAATTGAACTAGTCTTGTTCAGATAAGCCTATCTCTTACAAAAACAACAGTTTATAGTTTAAACTGTGAAATTGTGTGTGCGCGCGCGCGTGTTGTAATTATGGTGCCTGCTAACAATTTCATACTGCCACACTGCACATATGGCTTCCAAGCTAGCTTTATCTGAATCTTTGTGAATCTATTCTCCATGCTATTAAACTGAGCACATTCCACATCGTTCAAAAGTAATTACACTTTTGTCTAGAGTGTAGGAGACTGCTCTCCCCAAACAATGAAATTCTCATTATTAGAGCTGGCACAGTAAAGGCACTGGTGTTCACAACACTGTGTATTGTATCATCACAATAACTTATCCTAAGCTTGATGCTCAAAGGTACACTGGAAATTAAAATTTCTCTAAAACCACTGTGAGGGTTTGTTTTGGTTTTTTTTTTTTTTTATATGCATTCTTTAGCTCAGTATAATTAGAGTCCCATTTGACTTTTTAAAAAGCTATATGCATTCAGATTTCCATTCTCCTCGGAAGCCCTGAATAATAGCTAAGTGCTCCAGCCACTTGTTGTTCTGATCCACCACCATTCATATGCTGACAACTCCAGACCAACAGGTGAAGCACAGGGCAGGATGGATGTGATAGGAGAATTCAAATGAAGCATTAAACAACCTTTTTTTTAGGACAAGGGGAGGAAAAGCAGAAAGCAATGTGTCAGTAAGCTCTTTGACCTGTAGTACTGCTTTTCTTAATATTATTCCCAAATTACACAGGAGTAACTTCATTCACCACAGAAACACAACTTCTTTTAGTGTGAAGCAACGAAGCTACTGAACAGTGCATTGCAATATTTCCTATCAATTTAAAGCACTATTGAAAATGAATTCTAAATCCCACTGAAAGTGCAGGACAAATGTGGGCTACCAGAACAGTCACAGCCATCAGTTTGGAACAACTAGAGAGTGGCAAAATTATAGCTTACCACTTTGACCTTTTGTTTGGTACTTCTTTTTTTTTTTTTTTAATCCCATCCAGCATTTCACTGATATTCTATAGTTAAAAAGAATGGTCTGATTTAAACACACCGTGCCTGTGGTATACTTTAATCAGTACTTTTAGCCTTGTCATTTCTCATTTTCAGAAATTAGCACACAAATACCATCAGTGAGACCAGTGGTCTTGAGAGTTGCAAAAGCAGACAAATAGAACATACAGGCAGGCAAATAGAAACAAATAAAATAAACCTTTGTAACTTAGATGAGTTAACAACTATCTGTGCTATCCAAATTCTGTAACCTTAATAGGTTTCTTCAAAAGAGCTATTGACTGATACTGTAATCCTCAAGTGCTTCCCTGCAAAGCTTTGGCCTGCTATGAATGTCCTAAGGGGACTCTCAGATATATTCTTGGTCAAATCACTTGTCTTTTATTTTCAACTGAGCAGTTGCTTTAAGTCTGATACATTATTGTTTCTTATCAGGAGAAGAGTCTTCCTACTTACAATAAGTATCTAGTTTCTTCTATCAAGAGAAAAGACAGTTTGAGATAGAGTTACCCCCGCCTTGGCTGAGGCTGGTAGAGATCTCCAGAGGAGACCTGGCCCAATCCCCCAGTTCAAGCAGGGCCACCGAGAGCCAGCCAGGACCATGTCCAGATGACTTTTGAATATCTCTAAGTAGGGAGACTCCACAGCCTCCCTGGCCAACCTGTTCCTATGCTGCCACCCTCACACAAAAGCATTTCCTGATGTTCACAGGGATCCTCCTGCATTTCAATTTGTGCCCAATGCACTAACCTTTCTCTGGCTGCACTTCCAACATCCTCAGAAATACCCTGTTCATTCTGATGGGAAAATGGGCTTTGCAGATTTTTGCCAATTTTGATTATGTTTGAAGATGTCTTTATTGGAATTTTGCCCTCCTCTTATAAAACTTTACCCAGAATTTTGAGCTGTCTCACTAAGCTGGCAGTAGTTAAAACTTGGTGAAGTACAACAGCGTAAATTTTCAAAGTGTAAGTTGCGAAGTGGGAAGCTTCTGGAGCTTTATCAATGAAACTGTATCAGACCACACTCTGTGGTGCTGTGTGCAGACCTGACTATAAAACAACAGAATGTCAATTCAAACAGTATAAAAATGTCCTCTGCAATGCTAAAAAGTGAATGCCCTTTGGGAATGATTTTTTTTCACTGCTAAGCACACGAACTGAAGTCATTTAAATGTTATCCAGTGATTTCCTTCTGGTAACTACATACCACAACAGCAGAGGGAGTGATTATGTATATTTTACTCATTTAGACTGATCACTTCTTTCTTTCTGGAGACACATAGGCTGTATCTTTTCAGATCTACCTGAGTGATGATCTTTACAACACAGTTCTCACTAAAAGAGAGATATTACCAAAATGTTACATTCATACAGACTGGAAATAATCTTAAATATGTATGAAGACAAAACTAGTTCCTTACAACTGCCCAAACACTGCCTCAGGTAAGTCTGCAGTGTGTCACTCCTACAGCAAAACTATCTAAAACACCCCATGATTCAGTATCTTGTATTGCAAAAAGACAGAACACACTGTTTTGCCATCACATTAAATACAGCCTTCATAGCAGGAAGTTACACTAGATGATCAGCTAAACCTCTTGTTCTTAGAAACTATAAGTGAACAAAGAAGTTAATTAAAAGTAGTTAAAGAGCAGTTAAGTGTTTCAGTGAGGTGTAGCTGAAATACTCCTGCTGAGCTCCTTAGAAAACAGTAAGTTTTTATTTCATTAAGGTCTGATTCTATACTACTGGTGCCATCACAAGTTTATCTATTGACTTAAATGTTGTCAGAAACAACTCCTTATCTTCAAAACACTCTCTTAAAATAGGCCAAAATATAGCAAAGCCCATACATTAGTTACACACCCTAATACTCCACAGGCTGAAACTGTTATATTAATGAATTTCATCTCCATAAAACATAAGATAAAGGATGAGAAATAAACAAGCTCAGAAAAGACAATGACATGGTCTGCCCATGAGTAATTTCTCCAATGATGTTCTTTCTTCGCGTAAAGTTGCAATAACACAAACTAAAATTATGTATTCCAAACCACTGTCTCAGCTTAAGCATTAGCCCAAAAAAAGGAAGGAAAATGGATCAGGATCAATGAGTTATTCTGTCTAGGAGAGCAGCTTCAATGAATATCCAGTGACTTGGTCCTATGAGAAACAGTAATCTCTAAGGCTTTTTACTTAGGGCTTGTTACATATGCATAATGAGCTGTAAGGGCTTAAATACCACTGTGGAGCTGTTGCAGGCTTTTATGTGAATACACTATCACCTATTTTGCAATGCATTTTTAAAAGCCTTCAAATGTGCAGGTCCATTTATTATCTTCACTTCTAGTGAAATTATTAGTGCCCTTGTCAAAGTGGGGGACTAAAAGAAAAGTTACAGCCAATTTGTAAATAGGCAAGAGCCGTGCAAGCCTGTTCACTACAGAGCCTTGTCGAGGTGCCTCAGTCCTGGGGTTCCAATACCTTTCCTTGCACCTTTCACCCTTTCTAAAAATGTATCAATATTCTATATGAAGGGTCCAAACATGTAATAGTGACACTACAACACCAGCAAGGAACAGTGCATTGTTTTGTCTTCTTTTAGATACAGTCAGTTCTGGACTTCCCCCGGACTGCTACATTTAATGCATTAAGTGCTCAGTGTCATTTGTAGAGTGGCAATTCACAAGTGAAAAAGTAGTACATTGATTTAATTTCATAAGCACAGCAAATTTTATTGTAGGTATCTGTGACATGAATTACACTTTAGACTTAAGTTTTTAAATTATCAAAATTAAAAGTTTCTTTTTTTACCCTTTATACAGACTTTCATGCTTTACTGTTGCACAAACTTGGCATTAGGGTGATATTTCAGACACCATGCCAAACGTGACTCTCACTTAGATTGTTCCAAACCCATTTGCTGTTTGCTGAACACATACACTTCCAATTCACAGTGCTGCAGCTAACAAATTTTAGCACCCTAAATGCCATCAGGCAAAGGTGAGGAAAAGTCTGCACTGCAAGTGATTTAGCATTTGTAGCAGAGAGTAGAGGCAGCCCAGCTAGGTCAGAGCTTACACATTATTGTGGCGTGTTCTGTACGTGTAGCTGTGCATTGTACACTCCATAAAGTAGAGATCTGGATGCCAAACTACTGCAGAGGCAGAATTCAAAGAATAGATGTAAGCACAATAGACCATAAGCAAACCTACCATTGTGTTGTGCTGAGAAGTGGGAGTCCTATGGCCACAGCTCTCTTGCGTCAGCAGAGAAACTGGCTGAAATTCCTCAGAGTGAGGCTTGTTGGGAAAACTCACATGCAAGGGAAGGTGAAAGGCTGGGAGCCCGTCACTCTCCTCTTCTCCCACTTTCTGTCTGCTTGTCACCATGGCTACCTCTCCATCTGCTTCCCCATACGGAGAGGCTGGTCGCTTGGAAGACATCCTGGAAGGAACAAAAGAGGAGAAAATAATGAAACCTCCAAATAAATCCTTAATGCCGTCATTGTGTGGTTAGGGGCCATTGTAACAGAAATGCCTTTTTTGTGCTGGCAGAGAGCAGGAAACCATCCAAATACCACTGCAAAGCATACACAATTGGGAACAATGGCCAAGCAGGTAGCAACAGAACAGTGGCTTGTTTGTTGTGAGAATAATACACTAATACAGCACTCTCTTGTATTCTGGCTTCTTAAACATGAAAATTCACCTAAGACTGCATAATGAAATGCAATTCCTTTAAAAAAAATACCCATCTAGTTTTGCATTTGCAAGGGACTCTAAGAAGACAGAATGTCTCCCGATACAAGCTATTGTCAACTTAGCTTTTAAGGAATAATCATCTGCATGTCATTATCGACCACAACTGATTAAAAAAAAAAGTAAAATAAAATACAATACAATAAAAGAACTTGTTAGCAAGCCAAAACGTCTGTGTTTATAAAACTTCACCCATGTGAGCAACTGAGTGTTATAGTCAGGTTGCAAGGATCTTTCCAGGTCTGCAGATCTGGTGTAGTTAAGCAATTAAACAGTTGGACATTAATAATCTAAGCTTTTTGACAACAGAGTCAGGGGTGTACTGACTGAATGAAGATCTGCTATCAAATCTTTCTATCTATATATCAAATTCTTCCTATCTCTAGCTGGATCAGAAAAAAAACTCATGAAAATGTAATTTACATCTATAACTATATAAAAAAGGATACACCAGGAAGATACATAGAGCACACATTGTAAAAACCACACAGAAATATCAACTTGCAATTCTGGCCTACACTGTGAATTTTTTGATACTGTCTGATAACCCCAGTCTGACAGTTCATTTTTATCTTCAACTTTTAGAAAGACTGAAAGAAGCTTAAATCATGGGCAAATTAAGGTGTCATCCAAACCAAGCACTACTGAAAATCTTACAGAATCCAGAATGCTTCCAGCTTTGTCTCCAAAATAGAGGGGTACAGTGAAGTCTTAAAATGCAGACAAGTTCTGGGATTAATTACAGCAACATCATTCATGAAAATCGGGGTACGTCCATGGATGGCATAACGGACTCCTGCGCTAAGCAGGGGCATCTGCAAGGAGTGGAGTGAGAAGTAAGAACTCCTCCAGGCACAGCCAAAAGAAGAAAAGAAAAATAGCAAAATGTTTCACAAGAAAAAAGAGAACTTATGAACAAGGAAACTGAAGACTATTTGTACGCAAAAGTTAAAAAAAGGGGCTGAAGTAATAATGCTCCTCCTCAAAAATCTTGTATTTATGATTCTAATTACCCCATTTTTATTTTACACTTCACAGTTAAAGGACTGCATTTCAAAAGCTCAGCAGCCTCTTGAACCATGTGTGGGGCTGCTGTGACATGGAGCATGTCCATACGATTTGGCATATTGAGCATGGAATGGTTCTTAGCAGCAGTCAACTGGGTCTGAAAACAAACAGTGACTTTAAACAGCCCTTTGTTAGGACTTATTTTGCTTCTAATGATCTCATTTTGAGCCTTGCCTCCTGAGACAAGTTAGATTATATTAAAAAAAAAAAAAAAAAAGA
>VZTE01000950.1:551428-586403 GCA_013397775.1 Eulacestoma nigropectus | reverse complement strand
AAAAAAAAAGGAAAAAAAGAAGAGAAAAAACCAGAAAAACCAACAACAAAAACTCAGACAAAAAATCCCTACCAGAACCTATACTCAGCTGCACATTGCCTGTTCTGAACACTACCTATTGCTGGTGCTTAAGAGAAGCAATCTGTATTTTCTATTAATGTTTGACTTAATCCAACAGACTAACACTTCATACATCCTACCTGAATTCTGTCTTCTAGGCTTTCCCACCTACGTGTCTGCAGCAAAGCATATGTACAAAGACAGAGATCACCAGATAGACTCTTACTGGTAGTTTTCTACTAGCCCACTGAATTCAGCATTTTACAGCTATGTTTGACATGACAGATCTCAAGCTCTTCTGCAGAATCCATACCCTTCTAAAGTTAATGTGAATTCTTCATATTCTGCATTGTACTGCACCAAGATAGACATTTGCTATTGATTTTAAGTTTTTTGGCTACTCATTTTAACACTACTTTAATAGAAGCCTGGGTTTCTACAGATCTCTCAGAAAATCAGCACTAAGCAGTTGTCTCGATTTTGGCAAACAAAAAGGGAGGGACACAAGATCATTAGCCAATTATTCCACAGTAATTTTCTATACTTTAGAACATTTATATTTGATAAAATGACTGAAAATATCGTAAACTGTGTACAAAAGTCTCCACTGCAATTCACACTGACAATAAATTATAGAGAGGGAGGATGCCTTGCTTTGTATTGATGATTTGGATTATATATTATATACTCAAACTGTGTCAAGAACTCCTACTGCTGTTAACCTAGAATAACACAGATTCTGTCACAAGGAAAGTTTGAATATCACACTGAAATAAAGCTCTTCTGTCAACTTTGCATGTGAATATAGAGTTTCAGATCATCATCTTCTGCTTGTCGTTGTTCCCAACAGGGATGAAATAATTTTCTGCAGAGAAGTTATATAAACAGACAAGGAAGATAACAGTGGTGTCCACCTCCATGCACTTGAAATAACAGATTATTTTGCTTTTGATCTAAAATGAAAACCTATAGGTTGGACTGTAGGCCAAATGAAAGCGATAGTAGAAAGGGTAGAAGAAACTTTTCCCTTTGTCTCTGAAAGATCCAGTTTAAATTACAAGCCATGTACCCATCACCATCCTAGAAAATGAACAAATTACTAAAATGGCTAAGGCAGTTAACTTGAGGCTTTAATCTGCGTTAGTCTTCCAAGGACACTCAAAGAAATGGATACCCAAACCTGGACAGCTCAGACATCAAATGCAATTTGTTTCCAGACAGCTCTGTCCATAGCTAACCTGAGTCAGAAAAAAATCAGTTTCACAGAAATTTCTTACTCCTTATGAATATCTGGGAAATTTCCACAAGAAAACGGAAGATTTAAATAAATAAATGAATAAATCCATATCTACTTTGGAAATGTCTTTCAAAAGGATAGTAACTACCAAAGTCTATAGTAGCAAAGGATCAATCTCTGAGAGGTTCCCATGTACAAAACATGATACAAGAAAAAGTAATCTATAAATGTCTTTCATTATTTCTACAGTTTTATTGGTCCATTTCCCAAGTTTGAAATGCCTCCCCATCATGCATCCTCTAATTCTCTTCTTTTCATATATCTTCATTATCCCACTGATCTGATACCAGGTCTTAACAGATTCCATATCTAAGATGCAAGTAGAGCTCCCACCACAAACAATAAGGAAAGGGAAACAGTTAAATTCTGGGTAACAACATTATCTGAAACTGAGCTCTTTTAAACAGATCTAGATCTAATGAAGTACTGGAATTACCACATCTTAACAAAGGACTGCAAACATCCTGGGTCTACCCTCAGTGATAACACAACAGTTTACAGCTCACATGACTTCAAGATCTTTTCCTCAAATTTAAACTCTGAAGGGTTTTCAATTACATCACTCTGAAAGAAGATTTACAATGGAAGAGGAAACATCAGCTTATGGATAGGATTAAAAAAAAACCCCCAAACTCTAAGACATAACTCAGAAAAGCAGTGGACCAGATTCCAAATATAAAAGGGTGTCACTGCAGATGAAAACTATTGCAATTTAATTGTTTCAAGAAGAACTGCATTTTTAAATGTCATTAATAATTTCTACTGAATAAGAATAGGAACGTGGTAATTTTTTAGAGAACCTAAATCTGCCAAGTTCTGATGCACTGAGACACAGGCAGTATCCAGGCCATTCCACAGACACACTGGAATTATGAAATGTATCCCTGTATTTGATTTTATCAATGGTTCAGATGGAACTGAAGATTTAGTTCTGGTGATGAATTCATATTTGATACTGTTTCCTGTAAAGAGATGTGTTTTCGGAAAGACTTCTTAATATGCAGAAATTGCAGTTAAAAAACAAACAAACAAACATGCTTTTTGTTAAATTTTCCTTAAATAAATGCTTTTCCTGGTAGCAAGAATGTTTTCTTCAGGGAAGTAAAAACCTCACAAACCTCACTCTTATCCAACAAATATTTTATGTGATTCATATTACAGTTTCTCCAAGTATTTCTTTACTGCCCTTCAATTTATAACAGACTCTTTGTAGGCTTAAACTGATACCCTGTGTCTACTGATCTCAGAGTTTTTGCGTTGACTTCAGCATGGCTGGATTTTCCCACTGGAGCAAGTAAGAGCTACACTACATCCACATGAATTGTTTCTTCATGCCATCTACACATATTAGTTCCATCCAAATAATTTCAGGCTACTAAATATGACTATTTTGCTTGTTTGTTTTTTCCCTGGAATTCAGTGTCTCACAAAAGTGATCTTTCCATGATCTTTCCACAACTATATTTTTTTTATTATTACTGTTTCTAACAGAACCTCACTTAAGTGTCCCCCACTACATCTCCATTTGTTCATCGCTTTTGGTTCATTTCATACATGATTGTACTCCCAAAATAAATCTGAATTGGTATTCAGAACTCAAGGAGATAGTGCCCTCTAGCACACAACCTGCACCCTTCCCCAGTCGATTGTTCATGCCATAAAATTTCATAAATTTTATGTCAAAAAACTCTAATCTTGTTACATTAAGCAAAATACCTCAGAAACATTTTAGATACCTACAAAAGCTTTTGGAGAAGGGGCTTATCCATGTCTTCAAAAGTGACAAACACAGATGTGTCAGGAGAAAAAGATATGAGGCCATAAATCTTAACTTGTTGGGAGTTAATTAAGGGATTCATCAATCATTACACAGCTCACCCCATACATACAAAGGCAAAATCCCATCAGCCGCCACAACCCACAGCAATCTACAGGTTAAAAACTCTCAAAGTCCCTCTGTTCTGACTATTTATAAATGACTTTGTATAATCTAGCATTAAGACCTGTAATTATAAAACAGCATTAAAACAGGCTTGCAAAGTTATGGATAATTATAGTTGGTACACTTTTTAAGAAATAAAAAGCTTTTCCATTCAAACACAGGCTTTGCCTCTTTGACAGCTCCAAGTCCACAGGATGTAGAAAGATGATTTAAATTGTATGTCAAAATTCTGACTGTGCAAGACTCTTTTTTTCCCTTATCAAGAGAGGCATTGTTGTTTTCTCACCATAACCAGGCGTGACAGCGCCTGACTGGAGTCGCACAGCCAGTTTCTGAATCGGCATGAAAACATTCACCTCTTGGGTTTCTCTGGCAGCTACAAACCAAGTCTTTCTCATGGATAGAGTTTAAATCACTCAGCCCTGTATGTCAGAGATGGGAACAGGGTATGAGGACAAGAGGAGCACATCAGCAGCAGTGTGGAGGGTCAGCCCAGTACCAACAGCACCAGGAGTTTGCTCCTGGAACACGGCCTGAGTCCAAACCAAATACTAAGTGCTAAAGCAGTCCAAAAACTTCAGTGGGATTCAATCTGACTCTCTGCAGGGATATTTACCTCTAATTACACAGTACTTGTTGGAAAGCTGCAGACTGCCTTTCTGCAGGAAATAATTATGATTACAGACAGCAGCACTACTACCTGCATCTAATGTATAAGCATACACACATACAAGCATAGATGCATAAACACAAGTTTATTCAAAATGTCAGCAATGCATCTGCCACACCCCTGACCACATTTAATGCTAATAAAACAGCTCTTCTTCCCAGGTTTACTGAAACTATGATCTCTCCTTACACACAGCCCAGGCAAGAGGTGACAGTTAACACTAACAACGGTTTCCATTCTGTTTTCACCCCAAAGTAATTATTTATGTACACTGAATAACTAGTACCTTTAAAAAAACCAACTCTATTCATTTTGACAAGATTACTTGTGTAATAAGGTATTACTCAACATGAGTAAGGGTGGCAGACTCCCACACACTGTCCCACTGGGAACTGCAAGCCTGACTTGTTTCTACACATACCACTAAAAACAGACTTCTTTTGGCAATATCTTTGAGTCATTTACAGCCTGGTTTGGAATTCTTCACTGAAGTAATTCTACAATTAAAAAAGAAAAAAGAAGCAAAACTCTCTAATCTGCTAATCAGTAAAAACTGTGCATGAAACATGCTCTCATCTGTCACTCACACTGAGGTGGAATAATATGTTAATTATTACTTTCTAAGATCACATCAGTCAGCCATCTTTTAAAATGCACATATGCTACGAATAAGTTGTGTTATTCAAAAGCGGTTTTGGTGAACAAGTCAACTTTGTTAACACAAACCAAGATCACTACAGCATAACCTACGTAGTATTTCTGTGCAGTTGTTTATTATTAGAGCTGCCACAAGTAATCCTATGGTTAGGGGCACCCAATAATTTCCATTTCACCTGGCCCACCTTCTCCCTTTGGCTTTCCAGATTTCCTCTCTGTATGGGGTAACTTTAACAATTTTTGATAGTCTTCCAGTTTAGAGGATTCTGAATATAAAATAAGAAGCAAATATGTTATCCTCAGTCCATTTTAAAATATAGTGTAATATCAGCAGTCTGGCTCATAAACGTGATATTCCACATACTGTGGAAACTGTTTTTCGAGAAAAGCTACTGCTTCAAATTCCAGTTGTAAATGGTTTCAATTTGACAAGATTTGAAACTCTCAAATAATAAAGTTATGTGTCCTTCAAGAAAATATTAACAAACCCTTTTTTAATTAGGAAAACAAACAAACAAAAAACAAAACAAAACAAAACAAAAAAAAACAACACCACTTTCTAAAAATTCTATGCCATGAACTTTTATCTTCTGCATTTTCTTGTACTTGCAAGGAATCTATGCACTAAAAAACCACTGTAAAATCAAGTCTAGTAAAAATCCGTTGTCAAAAAAATTTCAAGTTGAAAATTCCCAGCATGTGTTACACAAAGTTTTTCACTGACTTTTTGAAGCAGGTAACTGGGAAAGACTGCATGACCAAGTTTTTAGTGAAATACTGTACCCTGAAACAAACCAGCCTTCAGCCAAAATAGAATTTGGAAGGTAATGAAGGAACTCCTATCTAGTATATTCTATTACTGTAATGAATACTACCTAATTCTTTCATAGATCTCACACAGACTTTGGGTCTTACTGGTGTGTTTAAAGCAGGAACATTTAGCAATTCACCCAGAGAGACACATTCAAAATCAGCTTTAGCATGAGAACCTGTGTTCCCATGATTTTTCTTTGGTATTTTTCTCTGTCAACTTCATCAGCTTTTTTTTTTTCACTCATCTGTATAATCAACTAAAAGAGTCTAAAATCTAATAAGAAGTTTATAAACCAGAAACTACAGGATGAGATTTTAGTTGCTGAAAAGCATGTTTCTAAGAGTTCAAACTTCAAAATCTGTGAGTTTTGAGAACTTCTTAAAACTCGAAGAAGCACGTAGTGATAATGCGGTTATGGCACAGGCAACACCCAACTATGGTGGTGAAGTGTCAAAGACGATAAGCATCTATCAGCATAAACTCTGAAACAGCAGGATGCAGTCATTGTTGATGTTTCAAGTAAACTGAGCCTGATCACTGGCTTCTTTCATGCAAAAGAATCTGCTTGGATGATTTTGAATTAAATCCACAAGCTCATTTATTTTCCAGTGCATCCTCAAATTAACTCTGGCTTCCTTTCCTTCCACTCCCCAACCTTTTAGAAATGTACCTCTCCCCACTCTTCAGCTCCTTATACGTCTTGCTTTTTTATTATTTATTATACATAATAAATAATATGCTCACTGCTAAAAGCACTGTCTCAATCACTGTGACATTAGGTAATCATCACTCTTCTGCTTGCTGAACTACAAAGAGGATCTAGTCAAATAATTAGAGATTTCAGGCCTTGAGATTTCACTGTACAAACTAATACTTGAAAATGGCAGAAAAGTCATCAGCCTTTCTCCAGACACTGAGTGGGAGAGCTGTGCCGCACAAGGAATCCACACATCACACACAGACGTGCATACCTAATTCCCACTGACATGGAGTGAAATGAAGGCGAGGAGTTGAAACTGCTTTAAAATTATGACAATTAGGACTGACTGACTACAAAGAAATTTGAGGAAGTATGGGCTCATTTTGAAAAGCTAGTTAATATTAAAACTTTTGCAATTTTGGGAGCTTATTCTTGGTCATTCACAGTATTTGTCTAATCAAGCTGACAAATTTTTCTTCAAGTATTGTTAAATGATTAATTGCTTTCAGTAGAATCAACATTAATAATAAGAGTTCTCTTCCAAAAGACACCCAGATTTTAGTATGAGGAGCCATTATTTTGATTGAGATCTTGGTAGAATATGACACAGCTTTTCCCACTCTTCCATCGCGCCACTGTCTGATGCGAGTGCCAAACAGCTATTGAGCTTCAAGCCCCTCTCCTTTCCCCTTTATTTAAAACTCAACAAATGGTATTGTAAGTATTTTCTAAGCAACATTTCCTCTGCAGAGTTTGTATGTAATCACAAATAAACCAGAAATAAGGAAATTTTTAAAAGTTTCTTTTTTCCCCCACTTCATTCTCAATTTCCCTATTATTAAGTTCAGAATAATAACTGTGTGTTATTATTAACACACATGTTAACCATGTGTGTTTCCTTCCTATAAATGTACATATAATTGCACTTATGAAATAATTTTCAAGGTACTCACTGGTGTTTATACATCTGAATTTGCAGTATCATTCTACCATTATTATATAAACTCCTGTTTCACCCATCACTTGCATCCACATTTGCACCATGTCTATCACTTTGCAAAAAAAACGCAAAAACCCACAAGCACTCATAAACACATCCATCCACACGTCCCGTATGTTTCCTGGTAAAACTGATCATGCCATAAAGTGGATAACCACTGATAGCATGAACTTGCATCACTGAAATATTGGGCCTCTAAATAAGTTTAGGGGGAGAAGAACTGAGGCCTCAGAGAACTCACGTGTACCTTTAAGAATTACAGACACAATGAAATCGGTTTTGCATCTGTGGTGGGGGGGTATGAAAAAACTATACTTAAAGCACAGCAATGTCTCTAATGGATGTAAACATTTTCTTTCTGACAGGTTAATAACAGCTGCCCAGAATTTTTATTATTTTTTTTTTTGTTCACATCCATGTGCGTGCTCCTCCCTTTTTGGAGGGTTTGTACATGACAGGTGCATTCTTGGCCCAGGAACAAATAATCCTGGAGACCCCAAGAAAGAAAAATCAAACTAAACTTGAAGATAAAATCACAGGGAATAAATACATTATTGCCTTTCCATTATTCTAGAAAAACACCACAAAAAAAATTTCAACATTTATAATGTATAAGCAATTTGAGGTGGATTTTCAAAGCTGAAAAGAGATTGTTCCAAAGCCCAGATGTTGCCTTTCAGAAACTAGTGAAAATTGATGCCTCAGAAAATTACTCTGAAATACCAATAGAGTAAAACAAAAATTGTTTAAATAAAAATAATTTTACTCAGATGTTCTGATATTCCAAGAGAGAAAATGAACCTTTTTTCAAGTGTTCAGGCAGTTTTGCACTTGTATCTCCTACTTCAGATGATCCACAGTCATGCCATCTCTGGCCCAACAAATAAGGGCTAGAACAGGAAAAATTCATGTTACGATGTGAGGGCTCCTGCCTCACTAACTGTGCACACTGTACTGTGAAGTCTTCTTCAGTTATCTTGTGATTGTTGTATTCTTTTCCCAGTTTTTATTCAGAAAAGTGTAAGAAATATAAATCTACATTAAAAAAATTGGTGGTGCAATCACACATCTGTTCACACGCAGTGGTGTTGTATAAGCCCCTTTCACATCCGTAATTTTCTGATTTCTGAACACCCATGTTCCATTTCCAACACTACTGGACACTTTTCAGAACTTGCCTGCATATGCTAACACTCTACCTCATGCAGGTAAACAGATTGATTTCAGCCGCCTGAAAGCTGATTTTTTTGCTTTGATTCTAAGATATACCTATCACATTGCAAGAGAAAAGAAAAACCATAACCAGCTGATAATTACCCAGCTTAACAAACTAACTCCAGACACTACTGGAGCTGCTATGTAAGAAAAATACAGCTCGTAGTCAGGTAACAGACATATATCCTTGCACAAACAAATGCATATTAGCATGCAAGGTGAAAACAGATCAACAAATAGAATGGGAGACCATTCTGAACAGACAACCTTAAGAATCATAAGGCACCTCAAATGTTCCTTAAGAAAGGCTGCAGCAGCAGGCACAGCAGCACCATTGCAAAAAGAGGTCTACTTTAAAAAGTTTTGGAAGCTGTGGAGTGGGGTAGAGAGGAGAAAAACCCTGAAAGGAATATTCTTCCCTCCAAGGAAACTCGGAGGATACCATTCACCCTTCCATAGGTGCTCTGTCTACCTTCACATCTGTAGTTCAGCAGCGGTGCCTGTCCAGCTCCACAAAGCCCCAGCTGTATAAACCAAGGCTGTCAAAGGACACAGTTCAGGGGTGGATAAAACAGGGAGGGGTGTCTAATATGCTGACCACTGACGGAGCTTGCAAGGATAAAGAAGCCTTGATGGAGAGAAGCAATCATCCAATGTGTTTGTTTATTTTACCTCCTCCACCACACACTGGAACCGTTTTTGTTTTTTCCATTACCAAAACCATCCCCCACTGAGAGGCCTTTGTGATCTAAGAGGAGTAGAGCCCCTCTTTCTTAACACTGGCAAATTTATATAGGAAGATGCATTCAAACATCTTCAAATAAACATTTGCCTCTTCCCCTACCTCACACTCTCCACACATTGCCTTCAAACACACTTAAAAATCATCATTAAAATGCTCTTGCCTACAACTGCTTTTAGTAAGATGTACTAAAACAATTTAGCAGTCTAAGGCACATATTGCCATGGAAGTCCAACTTCAGATGAGAGCAATAGTCCTCTGAAAAAAATAAATATACATTACAGTAAACCTGGCTGCTACTGCCATAACAAGTGGTATAATAGCTTTCTTGAAAAGACTTCTATCAAAAACCCTCTCCCTGCTGGGGATACACTTAATTATATTGTAAGTGAATCTGAATCCAGATGTTCAGATCTAAAACGTATGTCACAAGTCTCATGAGGAAAATGACCACTGAATGGGAAATGAGACATTCCAAGGGTACCACTGACCCTCAAGAGAGTGAGGACTTTTTGGATTCCTTCAGACAGAAGAGGTGAAGGTGCTCAGCATCTCAGAAAATTAACTTATCTCTTAAACAAAAATGAACAACAAACTTCCTTACTTCCCTTTCTTTTTTTTTTTTCCTACACTCCCCACACATACATCACTTTTTTTGTTTTTCCTACATGAGCTATATGGATCTGGCACTGAGAACAATTCAGGCATGTAAAAAGGCAGTCCATGGGCAACAGAAAGCCTTCTGACGTATCTGAAGGAAACATTAGAAAGAAAACTTCTTAACTGGAAGATGCGTAGTCGCTCCGTGGCAAACCTGCTGCAACCAAAGTAATTGATCAGGAATAATTACAGTCACAATGAACTAGGGCACAGAGAAAAATCATGGATTCATTAACATCATGTATGAACAAACACCTCTCTGTCACTGGCTAATGCAAGTAACGTTTTCAAGGTTAACAGCCTCAAATGGATATAAAACACAACAGGAAAGGTCCACTATCCCGTTTTTTATTTTAAAAAGGTAGTAAATAAGTTTTGATTTGGGTAAGTGGTCACCTGGCAAGCTCTAGAGCTGTTTGAATGAAACCTAGGAGAAAGGATTGACTGCAATACATCAGAGAAATTTATCTCTGAAGTATAGCAACGGCCTTTGGCATTGATGATTGCCAAATAAGCACAAACACTGAAACTATGACCAGACTGATTACTCCTGAATGCCCTCTCTGCCTCAGGATGGACAATGAAACCAGGACTCAACATTAAGAATTCAGAAGACAGCAACTTCCCATGTGATCCCACGTAATTTATTGAACCTTTCTGGCTCCCAGTTTTTCTATTTTTACATATGAGATAAGAATGTTTTACTGTCTTTATAAAATGCTCTGCAAACTCAGATTTTCCTTTTTTAAAAGAAAACATTCTATTGGTGATTGCTGTTTGCATTACTTACTTGTATCATTAATTTACCAAGTGGGTTTGTGTGCACTGACACTTAAGTGATGGCAAAAATTAAGTTCTCTCATCAGCTACTGCATTTTGAAACTGCAAAAGTATGTTTCACAGAATCACAGAATATTCTAAATCAGAAGGCACCCACAAGGTTCACTGAGTCCAACTCTTAAGGAAGTTCCCACATGGATTCCTGCCAACAGACTGTAAAAATGTTGTTGTTGTTTTTTTTTTTTTTTTTTTTTTTACCTAATGACTATATTTACACAAAAATCTATTCAACCCTCTTTTCTGGGCAGTGTAGGGCAACCCTAAAACAAAACAACGCAACAAAAAAACCCCCAAAACCTAAATAAACAGCATTTAGCAGGAGAATGTCACTGAATCCTTTTCACTACTGTCCAGTTTCACTGGCTGGCATTTTTAGCAGTCTGTAAACCCCTCCCTTGTAAAAGAGCTCATTAGATCTACAAAGATTTTTACCTTTCTCCTCTATTCTCTCTCATCTTCCATCTCCATCCTTGCTTTAGAAGGGACAATCAGAAAGTGCAGCTGTTACCAAGCCTTTACACCCGTAGCCGCTGACTTCTCCCTACCTCCTTCCCACCCCATGTTATGGATATGAAGCACAAGCCAGATTTTAAAAGATTCAAGTGCCAAAAACATAGATTTCACATTGCTGTTAAGAGAATTTCCAATATGCTTCAAATATTAAGATATTTATACACTTCTGAAAATCTGACTGGGAGTCCATCAGTGTCTCCGAGCATCTCCGAGCACCTTCACAGCTCTATAAACCTCATCTTACTCCTGTTCTTTCTTGTACACAATTTATTAGCAAACATTCTATACTTGCACTACCCTTTTCATCATCCTTAAAAGCACTTACAAATACTAATTACTCTTCACATACCCCTTCTCTTGTGAAGTAAAGAAGGATTATTATCCCCTCTGAAGTAAATACAGATTACTAACTCCTTTTGCTAGTCTGAGGAAATACAGAAGGGGATTTTAAGTAGTCTGCAAAGTAAAGAGGAGCTACTGAAGCATGGACTAAGATACAGAAGTTCTCCATCCCATGCTCAGACTGTGACAGTCTAAATCTCACCCCTCTATTTGCAAATGATACTCTTAGCCCAATCGTTCCTCTCTGCTGGCTGATGATCAAATATTTAATGCATGCCATAAAATGAAAATATGAACTCTACAGCAGTGCCTCTTATTTGTCATGCCCCATTACTTAGGGTGGCAACATGTGCTCACATGACCGTTTTCGATTTTATTATAGTCTCTATTTGCTCACTCACTTAAGATGTTTAAAGAAGAGTTGTATGGATTATCAGACAGTCTGAAAAGTTCAGTTCAGAGCTCTTCCAGCATAGTAATTTTCATCTTATTAGCACAAGTAAAGTAAAAGCCTTAGGCAGGTAATTTACCATCCAGTTTATCCAAAGGGACTTCTAAAGGAAAAGTCAACCTTTGTAAATTGTTGGTGATAATCTCCAAATTGATCATTAATTATCAGCTGCTACTAAGCGTTTCTTCCATCAGCGGCACTGTGAAAATAATGCATTTCTCAGAAAACCTGCCATTGTTGTCACTGCCACCTGTGTAATCAGCCCTTATTAAACCCAGAAAAGTTCCAGGGCAGGCGGCTGCCTTTCTAAGTGAATTCTGTCCAGCCACTGAGTTTTCCAGGCAGTTTAAAAACTAGTTATCCACCAAAAGGAAAGCATTTGTTATTAATGTTATATTTTACATTCTATACCTTCCCATGTATAGTAGCAGCTACAATTAACTTAAACTGTGCTTAATAAAGAACACATTGTTTTGTACTGCCAAACTCAAGCTGACATACACAAACTTCATCTTTCCCCTTGCAGTTTTATTATTTTCTCCTACTGCAAGTCAATGCTTACAATCTAACAGTAAACATTTTTAAAAATCATTCCAGACTTCGTTAGTGAAAATGAACTCAGGAAGAGACCAAATGTTCACCACCTCAGGTTCATGTCACACAGAATCAGAGGAGGACCTTTTTTGTACAAGAGTTCGCATGTCAAAATCCAATTCAGCCTGATGCAAATATTCTGACAACTGTTCTCCAGAACTGCTGAGTACATACACTAAACACAGTTTTCAGAATTTTGGGAAATACTGTGACCAATGTACAACATCTGACATTCTCAGAGTTCCTACTTTAATCCCCTTTAATGGACAATCACAGCTAACTTTACTGCAGCAACCATGGACGTCACACACCTCTCACCTTAAGTGGGACCAAACACACCTGATAAACCGTACTTTAAAAAACAACCAGGATACCGAAGAGGACCGCAATAAACTGCAAGCCTGACAACCATTTAATCGTGTATTGTCATATCATAGTTAAAAGGAAGCAAAGAATTAATATTAGAGGGAAGATATAGGCAGGTAATGAAAATTTAAGAAATACAGTACCTGGAAATAGTACCCAGAAAAGGCAGTATGATTACAAAGCATATCAGTGTATTTTAGCTTGAAAATGGTCTACAGGTAAAAATACCCTAAAACAGGTGAAATGCCACCACCATGGGTTGTAGGTATAACACAGCAGCAGCTGAAGCCTTTTACACTTGAGAATGGCAGTTCCAGCAGCACTGCAATGTATTTCTCTGGTTTTGTAAAAATTGAAATGAAGGCTAATTCTGTATCTGTGCAACCACATCATCTTGAAAAAGCATACACACACACACAGAGTAAAAGAGTTTTGCTCACATTTAAAAGGATTGACTGCTTACTGGGTTCATGACCTCTGTCCATTGGCAACAACTCCATACTGAGTCCTGATAATTCCAAATGCAATGGGATTACAGTCATAAAGATAGAAAAACGCAACAGTACCACAGCTGAAAGAAGAACCAACCCTCCAAGACAGTTTTGCTCAGATACTGTAAAATTCAAATAATTTAGGTTTACAGTTGCAGCATAGAGGCTTTTAAATAATATATATGAGATTTCTAGTTCAAAGGGCAGGAAGCCTGAAATGGAATAGAATCTTACAGAGAGATGAGACACAAATCTGGTAAAAAAGAAGGGAATAGACTTCCATTTTTATCAGTGAGATGGTGCCAGTGAATGGGCCAGTGCTCTTGCGGGAGCTTGAGCTATAAATACTTTAATCTTGAGCAAAGAAAACAAAGGAATCCATCCAACCTATTAAGGTGTGCTTCTGCTCTGGACAGGGGTTATGTCAAATGGCACCACCTCACTGAACAGTCCTGAGCACTGGATACACTGAGAGTCATGCAAGTCACAGAACTGCCTGACTGTCATATCCTGGGCTAAACTTGTAGGACTGAAAATAAAAAAAACAAACCCACACTCACAAGTGTAAGTAAAACACAGTTTAGGGAGAGAAAATAAATCTTGTGATGTGATTTACAGATAATTCTTTTCAGGAGAACTACACCAAGACTCTCAATGTATGCTTATGTTGGAAACAAGATCTGTCATCAGTAAACAATTTAATAATCCAGTTACATGAGCAGTAACAATTCCTGGGCTGGTAATGAAAAATATGGTATCAAAGTTGTCATCTCTTAAACAGAATCTTGGTTGATTTTATGTACATGAGTAGTCCTGATTAATTCAATTGTGGCCTTAGTGTGTTTAGCGCCAGGAGAAGAGAGTCTTGCAAAGGTCTCTCTGAGGATTGAGTGAGCTTTGAAATTCTAACTTGGGCCACGTTATATGAAATAGAATCCAGCTTACTTGCCAGGAAGCAATAAAAGAGAACTCGGTGAGCCTGCTCATGTGAATACATCTTAGCAGAATCAGGGCCCACTCGAGCCACAAGGGAGGAGAAACTTAAATAAAGCATTTCAGTATAACCATTCTTTCAGCAGTTCGTAGTCTGTATTAGTAGCTAACATCTGAGGAAAGGAAAGGTTTGCTGCTTGGCAATAGTGTGGTGTTAATGTAACACAATCTGTTAAATGAAAAAGCAAAATTAATTCCAATTTGGTGTCTTCACATTTCACACTCCAGAGACTCTCATGGACTGAATGAAAGACAAGAAGGGGAAGAGAAAATCTAGTGATTTTTTTAAAAATGAATTGTCTATTTCTTTGCAGTTCACCTAATTAAGTCAAGAGGCAATCTGAGGGAAAAATAAGAAAGGTCTCTTATTTTTATAGGTATTTCTCACCATGTGGCATAAGAAATGTCTGCCTCTGTCCATCTTTCACTGCCTATTCCCCCTCTTCCCCTTGTCCTCTCCACAATTCAACTGTTTAGCTTTACTTCATCCTCACAGCAAGGAATGGATTAACCAGAATTACTTACTGCTATGCCAATTAGGGATGAATTAATTACAGTTTTGCCTCCTGTCCCTCTAAGGTTGCAAGTTTGTCTACCAAGCCCAACCTGAATGTAGTGAAGTGAAGAGCTGCAAACACTGAAGAGTCTGCAGAAACCAACTTTTCCTCCTGCCCTATTCAGCCTCTCACTGCACTGGGGTGACTTAATGTGAGTTCTTCTTTCCAGGCAAAAGCACAGCTGAGCTGTTGTACTCCTTGGTACTCCAGTTCCCAAGACTGTAAAGGGGATAGTAATGTTTCAGCAGCATTGTGCAAGTTAATCCCTTAATATTTGTAAAGCACCCTGAGGCCGAAACACACAGGGCGCAACAGAAGCACAAAGCTTTACCATCCTCATAATAAACTGGGGCATGTTCCAATTAGACTGTTCCTAGTGAAGTCTCCCTGGACCTCCACTCGGGACACTTTTAGTTTCTGGAGTTGCATGCATGCACTGTCCAAACCAAAGAACTGGAAAGCTACACAAGACCTTTTTTCCTCAGCAGCCCATTTTTGCCTTATTAATTTTTTTCTCAAGAAATACTTCACCATACCCACCCACCATCCACATTCACTTCCAGGCTAATTATACTTTGAAAGACAACCAGCATAAAGATGATTATAGCTTACAGAGTCAAGGGAAGGCCTAGTCAAATAAACAGGATAATTTCCCTTGGTCTCTCACTTTTTTCCAGCTGATGATGAATCTCAAAACCTGTACAGCCATACATCTTAAAAAGACCAAAACAACCTTTGTTTCTCTTTTTTCCTTCTTTTATGCTACCCCTATATACTTCCAGCAGCACCCTTCCCAACTAATAAATTGCCAACCAAACCTTCCTCTTTACCCTGGTTACAGAACAAAATGAAGCAATTCTGAATGACGCACTGCCACGACTTAAAAAATCCCGAAAGAACTAAAGATAATCCAAGAACAAGAGCCAAGGGCCCAGTATATCATGTCACCATCCATTTAAAATGCAAAAAGTGGGACAGAAAGCAGGTAGCTGTATCTCTCATGCAAGTTCACCCATGTAAGCAGTCCCATCCCATTCCCGCTTCCCTCCTATATCATTCCTTCTTCCATTATTCCCTTTTCACTCCACAATAGGACCGTGGATGTTCTAAGGACAAGCATTTCATAGTTCAAGGCCAAGCTGGATGGGGCCCTGAGCAACCAGATCTAGCAGGTGGCATCCCTGTATTTCAAAGTGGGGCTGGAATGAGATGATCTTTCAGGTCCCTTCCAACCCAAACCATTCTGTGATTCTGTGACAGTGAGGCCAAATGACCTCGAAAAGTTAAAAGCTCCTTCTGACTTTAGCACCTTCTGAAGCATGGGAGAAGGATGCCTAACCCTGCAAAGACCTCAGCATTTCCAGCAGCCACTGATTCCAAGAGAAACTTTGGGAATTTAATTTTGAGCTTTACAACATCAGGAAAATAAGTTACTAGTATCTCCTTTTTGATTAATCTGTGGTGGGTTTCTACAAACCCACACCGTAAGTCTAATTGTTCTGCTTTGCTACTCTGGTATTACCTACGATATTATAAAAGGACATTCTTGTACAAACAGAACACGAACCTAAGTATCACTTTCTTCACAGAATAAATGTAATGCTGCACATTTGGTCGAATCCCTATATAAAGTAGAAAAGGAGGCACCCAAAAAAGTACCTCACTGACTTGATGAGAACATATTTAGAGATTTTTTTAATATAATTGTTCTGAGATTGTAGTTTTTTAACACACCAAAAAGTGCCACTATTTACCTAAAGGAAAATATTTTAGTTCAGTTCTCTGCCATTATTTATTCTAGTCCGTTCTTCACATCTATATAGCTTATACCATTATTGACACAGCTATATGAGTAATAACATGTATCATGCCTCTTTCTGTACACAACTCATATAAAGATGAATAGGGTAGTTCAGCCAAATGACTAATTATTAAGGGTATATTTTCAAAAAACAGAAATCAACTGCACATCACAGTCACTGACTGTGGTCATTCATGACATCTCTCCTGTAGATCCTGCTCTGCTTTGTAGGAGACATGTCATTACCAAGAGGCAGTAAGAAAATACTGTAGAAGTTTTAGCTCTCTGAATGATAAATATGTCTTTTGCAATGTACAATAAAAAGATGAAAAAAGTCACAAAAAAAGAGAAGATGGAGCAAACCACCAGGTTTGCTGGTTCAGTGACCTGTTTTGGTACCTATTCCTCATACAAACAGATAACATCTATCTGAAGCACCTATGGTGCTCTCAAGCAGACCACTCCTAACCAAACATTTAGAGATTCTGTCTTGTTTATCTGAACACGATGGAAGATAACACAAGCAGATGAAGCGGAGTTTTAGAACTGAAATACTCACACACCTAGCAGACATATAAAATTGTCAAAGTAGGATAACAAGTAGTTTTATACATCTAGGGTGTTCAAGTGTCCTGGCCATAATGTGTTGCTTTAATTGCATTCCCTTAGTAAACTAAAAAAAAAAAAATCCATAAAAGGTCCAAGCTTTCAGACTTAGTAATGCCCTAAATTACCTAAAATCAAGCAAGAAACAAAAATAGGTTGTGTAAACAAAGAGGAAACAAAAAAAATTCAAAAAATAATTTCAAACCTCTCAGTCAGCACAGTTGGGAAACCCAGGAGCTCAGCCTGTCCAGTTGCAGTGTGTGATGCAACAGCATGAATCTCTTCCTGTTTACTTTTCTGAGTGCCTTACCTCAAGACTAGATGTTGAGAGGAATGAGTCTGTGGTCCCCTTGCCTCTATCTATCTACTTAGACATCCTTCAATGACTACACTGTGTAACTTGTTAGGTGTTAACCATATTCCATTCCTTACTCTACAACAGCAGCAGTTATCCTTTTATCTTTTAAGTAATATTGCCTACGTTTCACAGGACAAAATAAAAATATGCGTTCTAATTTGGATTATTAGCCAGGTAAAAGTGCATCCTGCTAACAAACTCAATAACAAGCAATAAGGATACTAAAAAAACCCGAGCAACCCCACACCAAAAGAAATGCAAACAATAATGAAAAAACTAAACGATGCTTAAATTGCCCAAAATCTATTCTTTAACTGATGTCATGTACACCCACTTCAGTTTTGCACAATAGCTTCTTCATTCCCGAAACATGAAATCATTCCAAGGGCACTCCAAGCTATGCTGTATTTTCCGTGTTTCACTTCAGTAAAATATTACAAATACGTTACCATGTAGTTGGGATTTTTTCTGCAATCATCATAACAAAACCAATGTTTTTATAATATCACCACAAACCACATCTATTACCTCATACAAGAGCACAGTGTTTTGGCAGTGCAGTGCAAAAAGGAGGAACAACCTCACCATCATCTTCCAAAATAGTTCTTTGAACACATTTCCAAAAAACAGTAGCGACAAAAGCCCTGCCACTTCATTCCTTCCCTCCACCCCCATGATGGATGAGAAGAAAGCACTGAAACAAGCACTGCCCTCTCCTATCTCTGTGTTATTAAGAGCCTCTGGATCACAGTCATCCACAGCTAAATCACAGTGAAGTCAACAGGAAACATTCCAAAACCTGGAGAAACTGTATACATCATTTAACCCGAACACTCCAGAATAAGATTTGAGAAAAACAGACTGTTTAATCTTCCTGTCTCACATGTCTTAACCAAGTCATGGTGAGGGCTGGGGAAACACCTAAATTATACCAGAAATGTAAGTAGTGCTCCATTTTAATGGGAAAATGACACTGAAAACTACAGCAGAAAAATTTGAAGATGAAATGAAAATTCTTTTGCTCATGGCTGATGCTTTAGCAAGTCCAAAACCTACAGAACTTCAAAGGAATCAAAGTCACCCAAAGCCTAACAGGGCTGGCCTTTATCTGTGTGTTCAGTCTACTATATTCCTTCCCAGACTTTACCCAAAATGGTTTCAAGCAACTTACTGTTAATAAGGATTAAACCTACTTAACTGAAGTATTTCCAGAGATCACATCACTATCAGGCCTTATTAACAGGTCTTGAAGTCTACAGCAGTGAGGCTGCACTCCTCATATATTCTAAATATGACTATATATTTGTATTCTGGATTCCTTCTCAGTGAGAACCAGTGCATGCAAAATAAATTCCCAATCCCACATCTTGTATACAAAGGGCATCACACATATCCTGCGACTTAAGCTATTCTCCTGAAATTATCTTAGTCTCACACAATCACACTTCAAATACCCCATATGTCCAGTTTGGTTATCCCTCCTTTGAAAAGCTAATAAATGTAATACTTAGATGCAACCGCATTTCATCTAAAAACAATTATCAGCAGTACTCTGTGCCAGGAAAAGCATCAATAGGCATCGTTAACAACACTTCCACTTTATTTTCTTCCTGTCTAATGGGCCCAATCCAACACCCAAGTGAAGTCAATGAGAGACTCACAATTGTTTGCAGTGGGAGCTGGACAGAGCCTCACGATTACACATGAATGTGAGGTTTGTGCAAGGAGGCCGAGTGACAAGCACAGCCTCTGTTTATTCACACCGCGATATTGCAAAGGGAGAGGAAGAACAAACTTCCCGGGATGTTCCCACTGCCCGGAGCTGCTGAAGAGCCAGTAAAAAAGCTTTGGAGGTGGGAGCTAACACTGCTCTCTGGACTTATTCAGTCCTTGTTCTCTTTTCCAAAAACTGTCCATAAGAGCTGAACACTGGACTGACACAGGCACCTGGTGCCTGGTGAAATGAAACTTTTACCTGTTACTCTCCCTAAGTGTTTTTAAAATTAAAAAACACAATACAAGACCCCCCCTTGGTGCTACACAAAGCCTCCTATTCAGCTGGGTTATTTTCATCTCAAAGGAAAAACAAGCCATCTGCACAATAGTTCTCAGTTACAATCCACTTGTCTTACTTTATTGAACTCTACCTGATACAGGATCTAAAAATTTCAAAGAATTTATCTCATGTACTCACTTTCATGTTTCATAGAGATAAAAATAAGGAGAGAGAAAAACGAGCTCTCATTTTCCCCCAAAACACCCATGGAAGTGGTATATTTCCAAAGATATTGGATGCATGAGCCAAACAAAAACGCTTAGAAGTGCCCCAAAATTCTAAAAGGACTCCCAAGTGCTTCGTACTTGCTGGCTCACATGCAATGCTTTCCCAAACAATTTTTTATTTCTTTACAAAAATCATACACTCTTCCGACACACACGTTCATCCTCCTGCTTTCAGTGTTAAATATGACATCAAAATCTTTGAAAGTACAGATGTTATGCAGCCTTTGAAATGCAGGTGACACCTTTGTTCTGGAGATTTTCAAATCTGTATCTATCTAGGGCCTCCTTGAAGGAACAAGTAGCACGTAACGCTTCCAGGGATTTCCAAAGTCCTGCACTGACATGTGCCTGACCTCGCTTTCCCTCGTATGCTGGAGCTACACAGTCAAAGAAACTGGCAGGTTGATATTCCATTGCCATTTGGCACCTACATATTGGAAACCTCATTTTATTTGGGATTATGAAAAGACAAGCCACAAAGAGTGTTGAAGTCCAACCTCTGAACCTGGTCATTTGCACCCAGCTTTAATGCAGATGCAACTGTAACCTGATGGTAACACGAAATCGCTGAGAATCACATACAGAGCATCCTTCTCTGTAAACCATCCTCTATCTCAAGCTTTCCATAGGCTGGATGGCTAAACTTAGTGGGAAAGGTGATGGAAGGCAGCAGATTCTTTAAAACCAACACTAAGAGACCAGAAAGAGACACAACCAGAATTTTAGTGGTGGAAACAAAAGAAAGAAAAAATTTAAAAGAGAAGAAAAAAAGAAGGGAGAGGGCAAGATATTTGCTCATCTTGTATTTAGAGCATGAGGGAACTTAGTCTTAACAGTGTAAATAAAATTAAACAGTTCAGGGATCTGGCTTAAAAAGCTGCCATTTTAATAAAAAGGGAGACAACTGGCAGGTTGTTTAAAAACTGTAGCTGCATTCTCATACCTTCTGCCTCCTCCTTTTCCCAACCCTTCCTCCCATACCACCAACTGCCATCTCTAATTTACCTTGCCATGCACTCGCTCCAGAATTCCCTCCCAACCACAGAGAACTGGAGGAATCTACAGAAAAGAAACTGACAATAAATATGACCATATTACCTAAAGGGAGGAGGGGAAGCAACAAAAATTACCAAATGTTGACACTGGTCAACAAAACTTTCCCCTCTAAAATTTCAAAGAACACGAAGGGTGAACAGTAAAGGTCTCACTATGAATTCACCCAAAATTGTTTTTTTACAGAGTTCCTTCTCCCCCATCCCTGAATACAGGAGCTTATTCTTGTGCAATCATTAATGCTCAACAACAGATAGGCTGCTATTTCCCACTCCTGAAGAAACCCATTTTATGACATGCAACATGAAGAACTGCTTCATTAATCAGATGGTTAAGTATCTCCAGAAGAGCTGCTACAGGGAGGCATGGTGACACCATGGTGGGAAAACTGGCTTTCTTTCCATCTGGATCATCATTTAAAAGGCCTCAGAATTTCCTTTAGCTTAACAGGTTTATTGTTTTAATCCCTACCTGGGAGAATAACAGAGGTCCTCATAAAAATGTAGAAAGCAAGTCTGACTGGATGTGGGCAGAATGTGAAAGGGAAACAGCTGAAGAAGAGAAAGGATGAGAATAATAGAGAGGGCTGCAAGTGGATTTTCTTGCTGGGACTGAAAACATTAATACTATTAAGGCTTATTTCACACACATTTTTTAAAAGAGTTGGATTTTTGCTGTCCACGATTCAACTAAAACTATGCAGAAGCTTTTAAGTTTCCAATATTATCATCGTTTTATCCATAAAAATCCAACTTTATCTGTCTTTCAGCATCTCGGATCTTCCCCACAAAAAGCCAGACTCAGGCTAATAAAATACAATAGTTTAAAGAAGCACTTTCTTCAGACCACATAACACACAGGAAACAAAATTTTTTTTAAATGAGAGCATAAGTATCAATCAGTCAGTCCTTTTATTCAACCTCCTGACATCTTGGAAGCAAACAATTCAGCCCTACTTATAAATCAAAAGTACATTTACTGAGGAAAGCATCCAGAAACATTATGAACTGACATAAGCAGCTCTCTAGACACAGCAGCAAGGACTCTTTAGCCCCGTCCAAAGGTGTTAACAATGCAGGACTAATGCGACACGGCACTAACTGGATGGTCAAACACAGAGGCTTTGTTACACACAGGAGGTTGCATTTTTGCCATCTTTTTCCAAACATGCACCTAATGGAAAATACTATCAAGTCCTTTCAAAGCAGGACTTCCGAAGAAGAAAAGGAAAGAAGAAACTGTTTTGTCCTGCATATTTTAAGGACAATTGCTAACAAAGAGTGAAAGCTCCACAGATTATTTATTTTTCTCATATGGTGGATTTTTCTCTGCTTAACTGAAGAGCAAAACATGAACTGGTCAGAGTACCAAAGTCCCACATACTCAAATCTCCTATCTTCCAATTTTTTTTTAATATAGCTATATATTTCCTAAATAGGTTTTACCAAAGGTTTTAGACAGTCTCATTCATTCTGAACCTTTAAACATAAATTGGATCAAATTGATTGTATTATATGCCTGTACTTTATGGTATCAACTTTACTTTCCACCACTGCACCACTAAAGGAAGACTGTGGTCCTGATTTAAAGCTGTAAATTCAGATCAAATGGGAAAGTGTTAAATTCAGAAGAGCTTTTGGTCCATTAACTTCCATGCTGATTTGACACGCTCTGCAGTGCTTGGGCAACAGACTCTGCTATACAACGTATTCCTAAGCAAACAGTGCTTTGTGTCATAAACCATCTGGGGTGTCAGTTCCAAGGGCCACTCATCTAAACTCCTCTGATGCACTTGGAAATGCTGAGGTGCAGAACAGAAAGTTTTCCTCACTACAAAATATCTTTTGCAAGGGTAAGGGAGATGCTGCCATCGGAGAAACGACGGAAGGCACAAAATTTTGGACAAGGGTGTTTGTTGTTTTCATTATTCCCCTGAAGAAAACCACTGGACAAACAAGCTTTTTAAAACACTGGGATTTTTCTAAGGTGCCAGTAAAAGTGATACCCTTCATAATCTGGACAGTGCTCCCTTTCATATCAGAGCCTATAGCTGCAAAGCTAAGTGCCAAGCAGATGGTTGAAATCTGTTTTGTATAAAAAGCGTGTGTGCACATGCTTTTTCTTTTAGATGGAGTTCTTTGTATTCATATTCAGGCCTAGGTTCTAGCCATCAAAACACTGGCACTGAAGCAATCATTAGTTGCACTTTAGACAACTGGCAACTAAGGTATTCACAGTTCTCCACAAAATGTTCAGTTAATATCTCCCAGATGTATAATTAAGGCAAAAGATCATCTTATTAAATTGGTATCAGTGCTCTGGATGGCCTTTCAATAGACTGCACGTGTATGTAAAAACCTATTGTATTTATCTTCTTTTTAAAATAATGCTCTGTTTGCTTTAAGTGTTTACAGCAGCTTTTAAAAATATAGCCTTCCATGTCAAACTCTACCCAAATAAAACAGCAGAAACTCCATTCATCTTGTTTTTATCTTTCTAAGAAACATCGAGCAAGAAATTCTGTAGATCATTTTAAGAGAAAGACTTTGTCTTTCTTATCTGATAACCATTTAGCTTATTTAAAAAGAAAATATAAGATAGGCTCAGCTGCTCTAGAGGAATCAGTTCCAGACAAGATGAACCTGCTCCTGCTACACTGGACAACTCATGGCTGGTCACCTCAGTTGCAGGTCATTACCTCAGTCAACTCATTTGTAAGTGGGTTGCTTATTACCACAAACAGCAAAACCAGAAATGCTTACCAGCATGGGGCTCTGCTGTCTGCCTGGGCTTCTCATGGAATCAGTGAACAGGTGACAATAATTTGCCTGGTGACAAATTAACAGAGGTCACACTTTTGAAAACTGGGGTTTTCAAACAAATGTATATTTGGAAGAAGGCATTTTTGTGCAGTGATCTCTCTATAGGCCTTGGTGGCCACAAATGGGAATAGGAAACACACAGTTTCAAAACCAAGATTGATTTTGTGTGCAGTGCCAAGTCCGCCAAGGTCCAGATGTTAGCTCTGGCATAATTCAG
Source organism: Eulacestoma nigropectus (assembly GCA_013397775.1). Lineage (NCBI taxonomy): Eukaryota > Metazoa > Chordata > Aves > Passeriformes > Eulacestoma > Eulacestoma nigropectus. The sequence goes on along the minus strand of VZTE01000950.1, from coordinate 562,359 downwards.
GTACATTTTCATCACGGCCATTTGGATCATTCTAATCTGCCAAGCATGCGTGTTGTTTAGGAGAAAAAGACAGTTAGTGTGTCATCAAAGCACACCAACATGGAACTCCCAAAATCCCCAGATTTACTGAAGCCAGCAGAAATCCCTCCTGAGGCTTTAGAAACTCTGGCGGCTTTACAACCTATGGAAGTTTGCTGCAGATTAAGGAAAGTCAGGACTCTGCTCAGTGATCTCCTCATGAGTCACCATTCCATGCCATCATGGTGTACTAGGGTGAGGAATACCAGCCTTTTTCATAGATCTGAGCGGGATGCTAATTAATTAGGCCTACATTTTTAGGACTTGACACTGAACTGCAGTGCTACTGAGTCCAAACACTCAGAATGAATGGGCACTTTTTTAAAGGATGCCTTGACTGGCCCTATCACAAAATAGGTCTTTGTGAACACAGTGCTGAATAACTGCTACTGAAACACTATGGAACTGGCCTGATCATAATCCATTATCTTGAAAGTAATGTCCCTCTTAAAAAGCTTATCAAAGAAAATAACAGCTCAGTCATGATACTCATAGGCAACAGAGGTCAAATCCACTCAGGACTACTTGAGTTGACACCCGTTTTCTCAACAGGATGTAGTAAAGGATGCAACACACAGCCTATAGCTACCTGCAGACCTCAGCATTTCAGCTCTACTCTTACTGAGCGTGCAGTTGGAAACAAGAAAAAAACCCACTAAAACGTATTAGAAGAACTTTTAATGTGAATAAGAAAATAATTTCTCTCTTTTAATAACTCTGTATCATTTCCTTCATTTCAGTTCTCATTTAAAAAGCACATGTCAAATGTTTGGGTAAGAATCACAATGCATTTTGTGTTCTACAGTGGAATTTTTTGCTTTTAGGCTGGTTGGTTGGTTTGCTCACTGTGGCTGCCTACACTGCCGCTTGCAGTGGAGTCTGTTCCTCACATTAATACTCTCTATGTGAACAATTTTTTCCTGGACTCCCCTCAAGCCTGGTCTTTAGGCTATAAAACATGTGACAGCTCTGGTACATATGGCTGAAGATGTTAACTGTTCTCCAGGACCAAAGTTTACCTGTTAGTAGCAGACACTGTTTCCCAAACTACTGCTTAAACACAGCAGGTGCTGCTGCCAGACTCCAGTTATCCAAACTTGCCTTCAGGTAAGGAGTTTGCTTAGCAGCGTACTCAGATAACTGGAGGGTCTACAGACAGTATTTCCTCCCAGCCCTCAATGATACGACTGTGGCTGCAAAGATTTCTTTAATTTATATTAATTACTATACTCCATAGTCCCTATTTTACATACTTAAGTGATTTGAATACTATAGTTCATCTTGCTAGAATGAGACCTTCAGAAATCATAACTGGACAGAGAGAAGTCTATAATTTCCAGTTCTTAGGATCTCAAGAAGGAAAAGGAGGATGTCTCGAGGTTAAAAAATAGGACTAGCAGTCAGTATCTCTACTTTTCAAACCTGCACATGCAAAAGATTTTGTGACAGCATTCTTCAGTTTACTCATCTATAGGTTGAGGCTAATCTTGCTTCTCAATTTAAAAAGCACAGAAATCTTCATGATTTGTATATCAATGCTTACCAAATGCTCTGAATTCCTAATCAAAAGACTTTATAGGAGCATGAATCTATTATTAATAATATCAGTACTTCTAACAGTAAAGCAACTTCTACATACATGCGTCTGGAAAAAATACAGAGAGAGAATACACATAACACATATATTGCTCAATTTATAAATTGTTAAGCATGGCTTCAGGACTGAAATCTCATTCATGAACTATGCTAGGGATCTCTTACCTACTCCCCATTTCTGAATTTTCCCCATACAAAGACACATTTATATTACTCTAAGCTCTAAGCACAAAGGCTGCTCTGTGGAATGGAAAGAAACCTTCTTTTTTTTGTTTGTATAGTGACAAGCATAATGGGGTCCTGATACAGGATGCTTGCACTCTACAAAAACACACTAAATCAATGACACTAATACACATGAAGATTATCTTTAAAAGGGATGCATGGCATATTTGAGAGTAGCACAGCACTATCCCTATAGTTTGCCTGGTATTTCATGCAAACACCTAATGTGCATTCCTGAGTCACACAATTCATTTCAGACTTTAGGCAAGAACAGCAAAAGTGAGCAGAACTTACAAAACAAGAAATGGAGGAGAGCCTTCCACTGAGAAATTCTGCCAAACTCTAATCTCAGTTGAAAAACCAGAATCAGCTCGATGTTCATGAGGTTTTGACAAAGATGAGAACCAGCAGCCTTCTTTAAAACACACCATAAATTTCTACTTCAGTGTCCAAAACCCAGGAGCAAAAGACAAATCAAAGCCTGAACCTGAAGAGAAAAATGTATTTTCTGTGTCCCTGTTATATTCAAATTCAAGAGCCTAGATATTTTTAACAGACATGGAAAAAAGAACTACTTGGCTTTACTCAGCAACTGCAGACGGAAACTGTACCAAAAGAATAATGTTTCATGTTCTGTTTTCACTTGATTTCATTTAGCCTTTCAGTTCTATTTCAGTTATGTTTCATTTAGCCTATTTTTTTTTTAAAATAATCATCATGTTTTGGTGATTCACAGATTCACATTTCACACCAGCACAGGAACAAGTCATGTAAATACAACACAGCAAAATGACCCACTTTGTTAACAGACATGCCAAATGGGTAAGAACATCCTTGCCTCCACCCTTACCAACCATCACCTTCCCACACATCTCATTTCTATCCAAAAAAGCCTCTGCCCCAGTGAGGCCACAGTATGGAAATTTAGGGATAAAACCCTATGAACAGAAACCTGACTAAACCTTAGGAGAAAATGTTTTCAGTCTTGTTTTACAAAGTGAATGTAATGAGGACGCTAAGGGAATTTATCTGGAAACAGAAGACTTCTCTGCAGTCCAATACAGCACTCAGAACTACAGCTCCCTCCCAGCACAAAGCTCTGCTGAAGTGCTTTAGTCCTAACTCAGGTAGGCCACCGCTAAAGGTGAGAGGACACCATATGCTTCTTGCCCTTCATTAAGCATTCTCTCTCTTAAATCAAGGAATACCTCCAAATTATAAAAATGGTGTGCAGAGATACACTTCGGTCTTTCAGACTGTGATGAATTTTAGCTTCATCACATTCTACTGAAGTGCAGTCTCTTAATGCACCCCAGCACAGAGACATTCCAAACCACAGAGGGGAAACACAAACGGGTCCGTGCGGATGGGTGCACACGCTCCCGAGATTTTGGGAGGCTCGCTGTTTTAAATGGCAAAAAAATTTTGGGTGAAATATTTTCATGTAACTATGGTAAAAAAAAAAAGGAATAGCATTAAAAATTCCTTCGAACCACTAGTATTTTCTTTACTTTTGGTCTTCTGCAATCTATTGAGCTGGCAATGGCAAGCAAGTCCAGCTCGCTGTCAGATACACTAACTTTGGCCATGCCCAACCTCTGAGATTAATCAATGAAACTTTTTTCATTCCCACATTCTTAAAACAATTAAGCCCAGTACCAAAGAAATTAAGAGGATGACAAACTGTATGGGTTTCTCTTTACGTGAATTATATTCCTAGGGCTTTTTTCTCTAGAGCTACAAAGGTCCATGAAGAACACTAGATGTAGACAACGCTCTTAAATACAAAAATAGCACATACTTCTCCCACAAGTTCCTCATCACTAAAAAGAATTTTGAGTATTCACAGAAGAAAATTAAATATCCACTCATTCTGCTTGGATTTTTGCCCCCAAAAGTAACAGAATTATGTTACAACAGAAACAAATGTGTAGTAATAAGACTATAATACAATCACAAAGAAAAATTAGCACTAAGGCAACATTTTATGGTATGTTTAGATCAAAGAGCAGTCAGACACCCACATCCTAGAAAAAAAAAAACAAAACCCAAAAAAACTTAAGACAGTCTATATGAACTTGAGAAAACACAAAACCAGAAGTGTACGGTGAAACAAAATAAAATGATTATAGATCTCAAAAAGCATATGCCGATATGAATTTCAATACTTGGTCTTTAAAAAACTGGAAGTATGAAAAGGAAATCTGGAATACTAAACATAAATTTAAAAAATAGCAAAATATAAATAGAATTTGAGAATTGAGAAATGTTACCTGATTAATCCCACAATACTTTTAAGGGAAACAAGGTCAATGCCATTTCAAACTTCCAAAGCGAGCTGCAAGCTTTTCCTCATTTTCACTTCAACTCTGAGTTCCACAAGTGAAAAATAATATCATTATGTTGGAATTTTTTTTTTTCTTTAAATGAGGTGACAAAAGGACAAGTTGAAGAGAAGTGCCAAGCCAGATCAAAACCAGGACGTTGAAAAATGTTTGCCAATTTCTTTCAAAACAAACAGCTCCCCCAATACCATGGGAAGCACCTGAACTTCATAGTAACACCTGATAATTCTAGCAAATGGAATTTGTTCCCTTCTTACTCTGTTTAAAACAATTGAATAAATTAATTTTGCACCTATCCTAAAAAGACAGGCAGCTTCTCTGAATTACTACTGTACACCGCACAATTTCCATTCACTTCTCACATTCTTTTCAAGTCCCATGGCCCCTGCAAGCAGTGCTCGCTCACCAAAATTCCTCCAGAACCTTGTCTAAATTTGCTGTCTTCCAACAACTACCGCGAACAGAACTTCACGCTGTCACAAGGACATGTGGGCTCAGGAACAACTTTGGGAGACTCCTGGCTTCCCAGCTGGCATAGCTGGGCTCGGTGTGGAGGTGACAAGCAGCGTCTTTCGAGCGGAGGCTACGGCGCATTGGACTCCCTGCAGCACCGCTGGTGCCCAGCCCCAGCTCGGGCAAGGCTGCTTGAAGCAAGGCAGCCCCTCTGAGGGTGTGGGAGAACTGGGACAACACCATCACCCTTGGCAAAGGCGTGGATGAAAACTTTATGGTGGTGGTGTTTTGACAAGGGGGCTGTGGGAGGAGATGGGAACGGGACAAATGCCGTCAATAAATCCCCACGACCGCTCGCCCGCACCCGCTGGCTAGAGCCAGCCCAAAGCTCCAGAGAAAAACAGTCCATTTTAAAAGTTCCAGAAGTTCTGGTTTAGGTAATTCAGTAATATGACGAGGATTTGCTTACTTTGCAGCCTTGTGGGTTTTAACATATTCATATACAACATAATTTTACCTTTTGTAGGAAGAAGACTTCACACGTTTTCCACATTTGATAAAAATCCATAGAAACTTTAAGAAGGAAAAACTCTCTGCTTTTAAGGATGCTACTTGTTAAACAACAACTTGCCATCATCAAGAGAGGCACCACAGCTATTGATTAATTGCTGTGAGCACTTCTTTTCTCTTGACTACAGTAACAGAATTCACAGCCATTGAATATTTCCAGTGTGTACAGGTACAACACAAAAACATGTTTTTCCCCTTCCACTTCTGAGTTAATTATGCTATAACCAGGCCTGAACAAGAAAACAATAAAATACAATAAAATAGAAAGTCAAGAGGATGTCAGACTGACTTTTGCAACAGTTGTGAAGGCACAGGTATCCCACACAAATATGAAGTTACCCTGTATTTCAAGTCTAGTATGAAAAGCATGTAAAGAAACTGTAACTGTACCTTGGGAGGAGACACTCTTTTTCCTGTACAAGTATTTTTTAAAGTGTATTTTACACACCTACAGATATAGCACATTGCACAGACAGATATTCCTATCCTATCAGGGAGCTTCATGTTTAAGTAACTCAACCAGATACTCTGTGCCTCCTAAATGATAAAACCACAAATGCTCGTTAAAGCTCCCTGAGAAGTAGTAAATATTTTGTCAACTAGTTATATATTTAAGATCTCTGGACAGAAAGAGAAGGAAAAACAATTCCTTGCCTATGTAAAGGTACCAATCAAATACACTATGCACATAAACACCGCAAGATGCTTGGTGGGAGACTGTGTATGTGTTTGTGCGTGTGTTAATTAACTCCTTGAATGCATATGATGAGCCAGCCACCCAGAATTAGTAATGCCAAACTCCCAATTTGATTCAAATGCAGTGAATACAACAGTCAAATTGTGCAGGCTGGTGTGTCACTCATGAGCTCTCTCATTTGGGCTTCTGCCTTCCAAGACTAGTTCACAATTTCAGCAACTGGTAAATTATTGAGGTGTTCATTAAAATCTGTAATCTCTAACAGTCAACTTCTTCCTAGCCAAGCATAAGCACAACAAATTAAATTAGTGCATGCAGGACATTAATGAATAGTCTGCAAACGCATTAATTCCTCTGGACTTATCTCAGAGAAATAAAACTGTTAATTTTTGCCACTGTGAAAAACAAGTATCTGCAGCTTTACACTGGCACTCTATTTGTTCTTCAAACCCCAGACCCCTAGAACCACAAACATAAGCAATGAAGTCCTTTTCTCAAAATGTCTCAATGAAGTTACAAGCTATTCAGCTCGATAGTAAAGCAATCTTTTAAATAAAAGAATAATCACTCTTACTTCTACAGGTAGATTTTAGGAGAGAGGGACATCATTCTGAGCAAGCTGAGTAATAGAAAGGTATTATTCTTTCTCCAAAATTCTCAGCAAATGCAGCAGAATAAAGCTTTTAGGGTAACTTTAGCTAAGAAAAGCTCTTAAGAATACGCAAAGTTTCCTTTTAAGAAAATGACTTCTCCATTTGACAGTGTTGGTACAACCCCAAAATAAATTCAGTGGGAGTCTGAAATGACTCGTGCAATGCAGCAGTGAAGCAGCTAAGTATATTTTTTCCTCCCAGCAGAGGCTTGCTTTACATCCTTGAGCCTTTCCTTTCTACAAGCTATTCACTAGAACAGAGAACGTTCTGAGAGCACATTACCGGTGGCTGCAAATGTTGAACTTGTTCTACTGTCCCCATCCCCACTACTCCCATCTATGCCTTTTGTCTTTTTTAGATCTGTCTTTTTTTCCTATGGAGGCACAAACCTATCCTTCCTTCTTCTACAAGCACTGCATACCACTTTACCTTGAACCGGCATGTTAAAAATAAAAATGAAAAAAAGTAAAGGAAATAATGAAAAAGAAAAAGGATGTCACTCTGTCCGGATGCCTAGCATAGCCTCTCAGTCTACAGAGAAATGTAAATATGCAGTAACTAATTTGGGTTTAAGAACATTCCGAACACTAGGGATACTGTTAAGCAGTCATTTTATCTATTTTTCATTAATCAGATTTTATTAAGACACTAAAACTTTATGTTGGGCATTTCTGAGTTTTTATCACTCTGTAAATTTCCCAGCTGTCCACGATGGTTCCGGCCACACTGTCTCTACTGTCTCTCTCTGTCTTTCCCTCAGTGAAGTAAACTTTCTTTCTATTGTGGCCAGACTTGTTATATTTAAGTATAATGACCCAACTTGGAAAAAAAAAAAGAGAGAGAAAAATCAAACAACAAAAGACTTATTCTTTTCAAGACCTTTAGAAGCAATTCAGGGTGCCACAGGCGCTCACACAGTACATCCCAGAAGTTACCCTTTCCCTGTGTAACACATGGAGTGGATTCCAGTTATAATTTCTACAGCGTTGCCGCAAACATCATCCCCCTCATCGTACGCATTCTGATGCTCCTCTCAATCAAGCAGCTGAACCACCACAAACAGAAATAAAGGCGTGCAAGGAACTTCTCAGGAAAGGACGAAAACCCTCACGTTTTTGGCACGGTGATTAATTATACATGTTAATTCACAAAACCTACTGCAATTTACCAGTGATGCTGAATGAATTAATGAATGTTTATTCGTCTCATACTGAGGATCATTTTCATTCTAAGTGTGTACCGTAAATTCTCCCTACTAATGGTCACAGACACAGAAGTCCCCTGAACTGAGCTCTCTTCAGCTGAGGTAACTGAAAGTTTCTGAAGTGTTTGCAGTTTACTGAGGTAAACTGAAACATCACGGGAAAGACAACAGGGAAAGAGGAACAACCTCCTGAGAGACAAACGGATGCTCTGAGATCTGAACTGCAAACAACTTTGCCTGACAATCTTTACTTCCTTGTCATTTGCTATTCAAGTTTAAAATGGAATAGTGGGAGATGGATAATAGTAACAGAACTGAAGTGGGACATGCAAATACAACATGCTGGACCCCAAGTGACTGCAGAAATGTGCTCCAAGAACTGTGTTGACTGAGAATCCAAGAAAAGAACCTGCCATAAACATCTAAAGAACAATGATCTGTGCATCGTGCATACACACACACGTCAACTCTGCACGCATTTGTGTGTCTGAGGATCTCTATGCAAGAGAAAGTGTGTCCTCATGGCTGTTCCGTGACAAACACACATGTATTACATAGACGGTGTCTGGGTCTGAGTATGTGTGTGTAACTATAGTCAAATACACACAATGTAAATAAATGGTAATGATTAACAAAGATATTGGTCTGTATCCCCAATTTCAACTGCAGAGAGAAAATTGTTTAAAAATTTTTTTCAAAAAAATTGCACGTCCTGAGGTTCATTTTTATTGCTTCCCATTTCTACTGCTTGCTATTATCTGCATGGCAAAAGGAGAACAGCGTATCGATTATTTAACTAGAATGTTTACAAGAGCAAAGCTGGGATCTCTGAAAATGAAACATATGCCTAGGGGCAAAAAAAAAAAAATGAAGAGAGTAGAGAAGCTAATTCTAAGGATGATGGTTGCCCCAAATGATTTGTTTATATATAAAATTTATATAAATATCTATATTTATAATACAGAGAAACTTCAGCTAAAAAAAAAGTCCCCCAGCAGGAAAATGAAAGGACTTCATTCTGCTTCAGAGAGTTTACAAGCATTGTGTTCATCACAAAGTTCGAAGAATAATCGAAATTGCTTGCTTATAAATTTCTATGTATAATCTTAGTGAAGCACGTGAAATACTTGAATCTATCAATTGTATGAAAAAGATAAATACATGATCACGATGCCAGATCAAATTTTACATCAGAAACAGTAACAGTTTCCTCAGGTAGTTGAACTAAGTTAATACAGTGCACAAGAACAAAATCAATTTTGTTCTATTATTGTAATGACAACAAACCAAAGGAAAATGCCAAGTATTCCACGTAAGTCTGGAAAATTAATTGCATTAAAGACAATCTTGGAGTAGAGCAACCATGCCAATTTGACTTTCTAGTAAGGAAGCGTTCTAGTTTCAGACAAGGATTGAAAGTGTTAAAATAGTTCTTTCCTGCATTTCCAAATTTTAATTTTCTCTCATCTTTTAATTCGTGTTCTTTCCTGTCCTTCCTTTGCATGAGTGCTCCTCAGCCCACTTAAAATGTTTTTATCTTGCCTTCTTTTCTATGCCTTTACTATCAAATTCAGTAGGTTTGAACGATGAACAGCTTGACTTAGCATATTTTTAACCAGCTGGTCTAGCACCTAGCTTGTATTGCATAGTCAGATACAACCAAATGTTTATACAGGAGGTAGCTTTCACGAAGACGAGAAAAACCTCAGTAACGCGCATCCTGGCATTCTCTCATTTACTGCTTAGAAATGAAAGTTTGGATTGTTTACTGCAGCCGCACAAGGGGCTATTAATAACCTTTTAAAAAGAAGCCGGAGGGGAGGGATGCGGGACCATCAATGGACGTATGCACAAGCGCCTGAGAAAACGCTTCCAAACCTCTTAGGAGAGCCAGATCATATGAAATAAGGACTAAACTCGGAGGTCACAAGCCGCCACCAGTGACTGCAAAAACTTAATTCCAAGCAGGGAAGGCTCCTGCTTCGGGCAGGGGGAGACGGGCACATCTACGTCATACCCGAAGCCCGCTCGTCATACCCAGACCCCGCTCTTGACACTCCGCGAGAGAGGCGACGGCCAAAACTTGGAGGCAAGAGTTTCACTTTTTTCCTTTCTTTTTCTGTTTTTTTCCCTCTCTCCTCAAGCAGAAAGATGTTCTCCTGACGGAGGGCTGGGATGTTAACTTGCCTAAAAATAATAGCTCCTGCTAGATCAACAAAAGGTCATGTGCTCGGCAGAGCGCCTTCGCAAGTTTGATGGGAGCCTGAGGTTGGAAGTTGAACCCCCCCGCCCGGCCGCCACAGGGCATCCTCTGACCGCTTCCCGGGGAGTCCCCGGGCGGGAGCGGGGAGGCTCTGCCCAGGAAGATGGCTCGGCGGGCCGGTGGGGTTGGGGAGGGTGTGCAGGAGGAGGGCACGGCAGCCTCTGCGGCCGCGGAACAAAGCTGCGCGCCGCGGGCGCACGGGCCGGGGGCTTGGCGGCGCCCGGCACCCCGGTCACTGACACGGCGCTGGAGCAGCCGAGGTACCGCGGGGCGGACGCGGACGGGCGCGGGGGGAGCATCTCCCCGGCCTCCCTGCCGCCGAGCGCCGGAGTTGCGCGCCCGTCCCCGCGTGTCCGTGTGCTCGCTGCCCATCCGCGCACACGCGCGCGAACAGGCGTGCTCGGATAAATTTTTTAAAAATCTAATAAAAATAATAATACAACAACAAACCACAAAACAGAACAAAAAAAAAAAAAGGGGGAAGAGACACCCCCACACGCATATACACACCCCCGCCCCAACAACTCGACTCACCTTTCAAACTCCTGAGGTAAATCAGGGTCAGTTAGCATGCTGGAAAAGCACAATTTCCCTTTGTCACAGCAGCCACCTATGGTCGCCTCCAACTGAACCTGTCAAGTGAGTCCAAACCTTCTAAACCGATTGATTTTCTCGCTCGCTCGCTCGCTCTCTCCCTCCCTCCCTCTCCCTCCCTCCCGGCTCGCTCGCTCTGAGCGAGGACTCCTTGACCAGTCTCTTAAAGGGGCAGCGCGCTCGCAGCAGGATGGTCGCGCAGCTCCCCCCGCCGCGCTGCGCGACCTCCGGGGGCCTGTCCTTTCCTTTTAAT
>VZTE01000950.1:509274-549848 GCA_013397775.1 Eulacestoma nigropectus | reverse complement strand
TTTTGAAATATATACACATATTTTCACGGGGCATCCATAAAACTTTCACCATTTTCATGCCCACCGGCTTCAGGAAAATGCCAAATAGAAAATCCTAGTATTTTTAATATCCAACAGCTACACTATTTAATTTGCTGGTTTTCACTCTCAGTGCATGTGTTGGAAACCAGCAGGCTCACACAGAGGCCAGTCAGTCCAGTGTTGGTACAAAGGCATTATCAGCTGGAAGTCTGGGCTGATTGCTTTAATCACGAGGAGCAAACCCACTCGCAACTTCTGCGCACCATCACTGAGGAGCACCTGACCCAACCACGGACAAAACGACACAGCAAAGTTTGCGAAAGCGCCATCATTATTATGGTTTATAAAGGAGGATCTGCAAAGGCAGCCTCCAGTCTGCCTTCCACCACCACGGCGCTCTGAGCCGAGCCGCACGCAATCTGTCAACTTCTGGCATGAAGGAGATCTAATGGCTCCTCACTGTGGGGCAGGGTAAACCAACTTCCTTCGGTAGCCCCCAGCAAATAATATTTTCCACAGAGGTCCATTCATGGGAGCCTGACAAACCTAGTTAATATGTACAAAGATTTTTCATTTGTTATTTAGTAGCTATCCATTTTAGGACAGCCATGAAGTAGACTTTGAAAAGGCAGCAGATGATTAAAAAGAACAATTCCAAATACTCTCTCTTTCATCTGAGGGTCTCAAACCATGTTAAGTCTCACATTACTCCTCTGCAGGTAATAAATATAATTAGGGCTGATTCCAAAACTTTATTTGTATTGAAAAGTATCTCACTCTGCAGGGGCTCCATTCAAATCAGCAAATCTCTGTGTGGAGTAGGAGGCTACTTAGTAAGAGAATTTGGCCTCAAATAAGGAAACCGAGATGCAGGCAGGCTTAGTAGCTTGCCCAAGTTGACATAGTTAGTCAACTCCAGCAAAAGGATGAGAAACAAAGATCTCATGTGCCTTGCAGTCAACAACAGCCCTTATGCTGCTGAAACATACATATATATATATGTATATATGTATATTTGAGCTTTATTCCCACAGAGACATGATTTTTTTACATTTACTGTTTTGTTTAAAACATGCTTCATTTCTGTATTCGCATTCTGTAGGGCCCCTTTTCTTGGTGTTTCATTTTCCCCTTGATGCACCACTACCCATCCATAAATGCTGTTCCTTCTGTCCCAGCTCTTGCTTTGCTTCCCCTATTTCCTCACGCTTGGCCTTGGAAGACATTTACAGAGTAAAGCTAGACAGAAGCCACATCTGGAAGAAAATTAAGACCACCTTCTATTAAAAGAAGTCTAAATCTCAAACATTTGGGTAGAACAGGAATACCATATTTTGACTGCACGTTAGCTCCATTCAGCTCTAACCTCATATCCTTTTTCCAACTCAAGTCCACTCCACAACTGCCCTTCTTCTAACATATCCTTCCTTTGTCTGTTCACATGTATTTACCCCTTCCAACATAATTTCCCATTTAAGCTTTTTCAGGACAATGATCACATACCCCCCCCCTCCCCGCCCCAAGCCGGTATTATGCCTAGCACACTGGGGCTCCTGGTTTGCTGGCTCTCAGCTAATATGATTATAAACCAGAGCAACCACCATCAACATCAGGAATTATGGAAGGAGACATGGGCTAGACTAGGAAGAAGCAGAAAGAACCATATTAAAAGGAGGAAAAAAGGAAAAATAAAAGTGTGGGAGAGAAAACGAAGGTAACTGAGCAAAAGGGAGAGCTGAGAAGGGGAGAGGAAATGGAAGAAAGGAAGGAAATAGAGATCTCTCCCCTGAATGGTTCTGACATGAACTCTTCTTTTACTTAACCTAGTTTACAATTACTCTTACCCCAATAAATTTTGTGCTCGGGTACCTTCTTCCCCATTACCTTCATTTTATGTTGTTTTCTGCAACTACTGAGCTCCCTCTCCCAGATGACTGGGTCCTCCCAGTTAATAGAGTGGTGTCCAAAGAGGAGAAAAAAAACTTACTGGTGCTGTTGTAGTAAGTATTATGGTATTCTTGTACTATACCGGATTATATGGATAATAGATATATATTATTGGAATATAGACAGTTAACTATAGACTTTCTGATAAAATTGTGTTATAGTAAGTTCAACTGCAATTGCAAGATGGAGAAAAAGAAAGCTAAGTGGTTTGAGGGAATGTTGAAACCCTTCTAAAAATAATTTCATTGCTTTTTAGAAATTGCCAGGACATGTCACAAAGGCTGCTAGCATATCAGAAAGTGGAAAAACTGAGAAATTTGGATAAATAACCACTAAGAAAGAAGAAAATGTACATAACATGCAACTGTCCAGTTTTTAACATAAGAAATTTTATCTTGTTCTGAAACTTTTGACTAGTAATAGGAAGCTCTGGTCCCCTTTTTACTGAGTGGGTCATAGTTACAAAATCCACTTGCAACCCCCAGCATCCACATTCAATGCTCTCAATGCTTTCTTCTCAAACTGAGAATTCAGATACAAGTTAAAATATCTTTAACTGATGAGAAAGATGAAAACCCCCTTACTACTCCCCCAGCATTTCAGTAAATCTACATTTCTCTTGTTTTGCTTCCTTCAAGGGGTGCTCAAAACAAAAAAGTCCCAGTAAAAGAGGACAATCTGGGTTTAGCTAAACAAAAAAATCTCTTTTCATTTGGATGAGGGGACACAACTGAAATCATAAACTCCTATAAGAATTTTTTGTGCTTAACTGATTTTTTTTTCGCAATTGTGGTTCTCCAAGAGGTGAAGCAAAAAATCAATTATCCACCCAGCTCTAGTTAGAAATAACATAACTCTGGGATATTGCACAGGCAGAATCCTGAAGTCTTTACACAAGCATATTGGCAGAAGGAAAACCTTAAATGAAAAATTAATTTTTTTTTCATCCTTAAATGATAGCACTTCAGTCTAGTGCCTTTGACAGATACTGCAGTACCATAAGCAAAGGAAGTTCTGGGGGAAAAAAAAAAGAGCTTTTTGGGTTTTGTTGTTTCCACTGTAGGTTTTAATAACAGAGACCTACCAAGTCCAAGGCAATGTAAAATGTTCCACAGAATGATTTACTGGAAAATTCTCATAGAAAATATGCAAAACTCTGAAGATCCTAAATGGATTTTCTTTTTTAGGCACACACTCAAAACAACTGCAGCATTAAGAATGAATCTGTAAGACTTCTAAGAAAGGGTGTTTTGGAACATGCTATGGGAGAGTGGAGGAAGAATAGAGTGGGGTTGATGCATTTATTATGAAAAATATCTTGCAAATAATGAGTGCTTACTTCAGAGAATGGAAATGTTTAGCTACAATGCAGTTTGGATCATATGCTCAGGAACAGATTTTTCCTTCCAGTGTGCATGCCTAGCTGCCATTTCCATTAATGGGAATTAAATACATGTGTCAAGAGGAGAAGTTAACTCTTAGAAATATAACTAATCTATGCCTTTTTTAAAGAATGTAAATGCCACATCAGGCATGTTCAGTGTTGGCAAACCTGAATGCTGAATATAGTATAGCAAAATCTGAGAAGGAGAAGGCGGTCTGGAGGACTGAAATTTCTGTGCTATTTAGAGTTTTTCAATTTACTGCATTTCTTCAAGGAAAAGTAAAACCATCTCATTTGTAAGTGGGAAGCCCTCATTTATCAGTTATTCACTTGCACTTTTAGCAGGGCCCTACCATCTGCAACCCTCCCTGTAAAAAAGGACTGATGCTACCCTCAAAAAGAAATCTGAACCTTGGTCTAAATTCAAACTTCCCTAAATATTACATTAAAGTCCCTATTTATTTTTTTAAAAGAGGTTGAAATTCACTCTTTTATCCTGTCCACTCTGAATCAGCCAGGGTAAAGGAATCTCAGCACTAGTATATTTCAAACTATAATAAAAGTAGCAATTTTTAGAAATTACTTAGTACATGTAAACACATTTAAAATTAAATTACATATCTATTCTACCAATAAGTAAATTTAATTGCAAAACTGAGAAATATTTGTGAGATGGCACAATCCTGATTTTGTGTCATGTGTTGGTCTCTCACTCTCCCAACGCCCTCTATTTTGGGGGTTATTATTGTTTTATTATTTCTGCATACTTTTAGTTACATACAGGGTCTCTTCACTGTTTGTCTTAGTATCCTTGGTCTGCACAGAAGTAGCTTGAAAAGAAAATTAAACGACACCAGGACCATTTAAACAAAATAGTCATAAAAATAGGGAGCATACTCATGGATAGGAACTGTGCTTGAAATTATTTAAGAAGCTAACTGGATTTCAAATTTACAGTTCCTCATTAAGGTTCTGAACATAAAATGTTACTAAAATAGGAACCTGTTGCTCCAAGTCTTTTTTTTTTTAAATGTTCTTCTTTCAGTGGCATGGAACATCCTATCCCAACTGAAGCCCACAGCCTCAGTGTCCCTGCTCCGCCTCCTGCCTGGTCACAGGGATGATTCCTTCGAGTGACAGGTCTGTTTACTATCAGTGCCCATCCAACCTTCAGCCTCTCCAATGACAATGCCAGCAAGATTGTTCTCCCTCAGTGTCATTCCCAATGACTGCTGTGGACATGTAAATACACGCAACAATGATCCCAACTCATTTCATACAGAAAACCGACTTCCAGCAAAAGGAAATTACTCTCTTTCTCCCTGGTGCTTGTGCAGAGCAGGAGTTGGTAGAAATCAAGACTTAACAGGCAACCTAAGTTGCCTGTAGTCAGACATAAGCTTCTGAGCCTGAGTATCCTAAAACCACAACTTTGATTTATTTGTAATGGCAGATAAAAATTGTCAAGCACAATTCCAAGTGCACTGAAATGGAGATCTTCCTGCTTCACCCATTGATCCTTTCTTCATGGCTCTCACAATTCTTATCCCACCACATTCTCATCCCTCCCACAATAACAATTCTGTCTCTTTTTTTTTTTTCACTGATCTGCTGAACAAGGTTAGTCATCACATTTTGTCTCTGTATTTCTTATTTGACTGCTTTTTCCACTCTAGTCTGCTCTAACTTGTTCACCAAGGACACTGGGTTTAAAACAAACAGATTTGCTTCCATTGATCGTCAAGCAACATGCAATTAGAAGTGCAAGGGTGTTTTGGAATAGTCCACATCACCCTGTCCTGTGTGTTTTGTGAAGGCATTCCAGCCCTCCTCTTGTGGTCGTGAGGTTTGCTCTGGTGTTTGCCATCCAAATTCTCTACACCCACACATACACTGACTGTCTGATTTCCTTACTAGAAGTGGTTTTCTTGTAGTGCAATTACAGTCATTCATGACACTTTTAGCACAGAACTACAGCCACCCTGAGCTAACCAGATTGAACTCTTTGCAGGGGTGCATGACTCAGAGTTTAATTCATGGTTGCCCTCCATTTTATTTGCTTCATTGGATTATGAAAAGTGGCAATATAAAGTTCTTTCAAATAATATTACCATTTGCTATTCACTTTTTACTGGAGGAGCAGTGAAGAATTAGGTCTTTTGTAAGAAATATCCTCTATCTGACCGGTTTACAATTTTGACTGCAATTGCAATTAGACAAAGAACACAAAAAGAGTTAACATTCCTACATTCTGTAAACTCTTTATCTATTTTATTCCTTTTTAGTCTGTATAGTCATAAGGATTCATGTAACTGCTATCTAACAAATATTTCAAAAATAGAAATACTGAAATGTCAAATTCAGAACAAATTTGGAAATATATTCCTTTCCTAGTGTGCCATGCATGAGGTCCCTACATTATGTATACAGTCTATGATAAGATTAATATAAATCAGTGTTTATTAAATGTAGTCTATTGATATTTAACTTGTTATACGTGTCACTGTGAAGATTAAACTCTAAATTAAGCGATGATTCTAATAACATTAAATGCAAGGGAAGGAGATATAAAACACATTGCCATCTTACACCTTACACAGTGAACAGCAATCAAGGAGTATGTAGAGTTACGTTTCATTTATAAAGTTACAAAAGCATACATAACCCTTAATTTATTTTAACAGTGCTCTGATGCAGTTTTATAAGTGATTTTCCACTTCTGAGTAAAAGCAAAATTCTAAACTCCTACTTTCAGCACACAGACTTCAATTCAGCCACTATTACAGAGAAATAAATACGTAAGTATGGTATAAAGCAGACCAATGGCTTGTTATTGCTATTTCTGTGGAGGCTTAACTCTTGCTTCTCATCTCTCATTACATGGGACAGCTAGAGCCTAGAAACATTGCCAGGGTAGAATGCTAAAGGCCCCTGGGAATGCTTCTGTACCTTGTACAAGGAAAAGCAGAGAAAATACTGCCACAGCGTTCTGAAGCATAAATATGGGAAAATCGGAATATCTGGGGACACTCTTCAAAAGCCCTAATGCAACCCAGGTACAGGGCTGACTACTTTCTAGTACCAATTAGCTTGTAAGACAAATCTTCAACAGTTGCCATTGAGCTATATTCAGAATATAAAAGAATCGTAAAGGAGATATATAAAAAAATAAAAATACAGGGGAAAAAAAAAAGACCACTAGACTGAGACAAACAGACAAACATCCATTAAGATAAAAATACAAAGAAGTTTCTCAGGAACATTTATCAAAGAAAATTTATGTTATACATTTTCCTCTGCCTGGAGAAGGTCCAGAGCTCAGTGTCTCTTCTCTTGCCATGTAACATTGTACTGAATCCAGATTGCACATTTGGTCACCCACTTTTTGCTTTCAATAACATTTTCTGTTTCTAATGTGGCTTTTGTTTTGTTGTACAAACTTTAATTTCTCTTTCTTTTCGATGCATTTTCTTTTTGTCGTTATTTCAGAGTTGTGTTAAAGTAATTAGTGACATGATGCCAAGGACTGAAACACACAAGCAACCTAAATATTTTGATTCACTGAGAATGCAGTCCATAATTTACAAAGTGCCTGACCCCCATCCAATAAATAAAATTAAATAAATTAGACAACTTCTGTATGTTAACAGCCTGAGCCATACAGAGAAAAACCTTAAAATGCAGAAACAGTGAAATGTCGTCACATCAGATATAAGATAGTCTTTTGACACTTTTTCAAGAAATGAATCACATTTGTACTTACCTTTTTAACATT
Organism: Eulacestoma nigropectus; assembly: GCA_013397775.1. NCBI lineage: Eukaryota > Metazoa > Chordata > Aves > Passeriformes > Eulacestoma > Eulacestoma nigropectus. The sequence goes on along the minus strand of VZTE01000950.1, from coordinate 542,721 downwards.
TGCCCCCACACGATCAGTCCTGTCAAGCATTTCTCCTGGTATTTGCATGTGGCTACTGCCCTTTCTTGAGAGCAATGTGGTTCAAAATCTGGGCAAGGATTTCACAAGTGAGAATGTCACAGGTGAAACTTGTTTTCATAAGGAATTCTGAGCTAGCAATAGAATGGCAGCAGGTTTTTCCAGAAGTGCAAATTGGGTGGAAAATGAAAGGAGAAGGAGACGCCTACCTTTTTCTTCTTCAGGTTTTTTTTTTAAATTATTTTTAACTGGCCTTGACTTCTTCATTTATTTTGCAACTTGCCATAAATTTTTCAGAAGGGTCCCAATACTGTAGTCAAAGTTAAAACCTGCTGTATGCAGCCTGGACAGGCATTTGCCATAAAAGCAACCATACAGAGCTTTATGCCTATAATCTCTAAAAAGATCACGGCTTTTAGGGTGATTTGTGGGCCATGACACGTCGGGCCACAAAAACATGATGTTGCCAGGATTTTTGTTTCATTGCATGAAAAAAATGTACACTTAATAAAAGCAATTTTTTTCTTTTGTTAGTTTGAAAAATCACCACAGAATTTAAGTGAGGACTCTGCCTCAGACATGAAGTACAGCCTGCATCAAAGTAAGAGTCAGGTCTCCATTATATTATGTCCTAGATATTTCGAACAAGGTGGGTCCAGACTGGACAAGTGTTCTATAATGAGGGGGGAAGTTTTTTCCCGTCTCTCGTCTCCTGCTGAATGCTTTAACTGCTTTATTACTTCATAAAAGTATATCAATCCAAATATACGTTACTTCTGAGCCAAAAGTAAATTACAAGTTACATAAAAGACTGTTGTGTGTTTGAATTTGACTGACCTGTTCTTATAATAAATGAAAAAATAAAAAGTAACTGATCTCTCTTTTATTTCATAAACTTCTGTTTTCATTATTTATCTTTTCTCTAAAAAGTCTTTTAGCTTTTTCCTCATATAGAAGTCAGTCTATTCAAGCACCTTATGAAGGTCTTCTTCAAAAACTGCCATTGAAGGGAAAAAAATCTAATGATTGTATTTTATTATTTGTTGACAAGCTCAAGCAATTATCTTTATACATAATTTTTTCTCTACAAGATCTATACTGATGGATAGCTATTGTATCACAACACTCATCTATATGTCTCCTAATTTTATTTTTTATTACCATTTCAACCAATTTATCAAGTAAGGAAAGAAAAGTCATTAGACTAATTCTCAGCATCAATTCTACTGTTCAATTAAAGAGAAGCAGAAAAATGGCTTTTTCCAACCTTACAGGTTAGAAGCCAATATTAAAAGGAAAGAATACATATTAAGTTATCAGCTCTATTTGAGCTCATCATCAATTTCCAGTTGCACATTTTGATATGTCCAACTTTACCCACTACTCTATTCCTCTTCATTTGTTGAGTTTAGCATCTACTTTTCCTTCACTTTTTTTTTTTGACAGTAGCCGATCCTTAATATTGCGAAAGAATGGCTACAGGTTAGATTTCCATCTTAAGCCTTATAAAATTGAATATGACTAGGAAATAATTTGGTTTGTCAGCAAACCTGTTACTCTTTTTACCTATCATTCTGTGTTACAATACCAAGGAAAAAACCTTAACAATTATTCTGTATTACAGTACTGAAGGAAAAATTATTTACAAAGTTGACATGGATAGCCTTTTAGAAAACATCTGAATTTACTCTGTGTAACTTCAATACATCCCAAGACATTATGCTTGTTTTGGATGGGGTTTTCCCACATGTCTAGCTAGCAATAATCCTGATCTCCTCCAGTTTTAAGCCACACCTGTGCCACACAATGCCACACTTCCTCTCCTAATACCGTACACTGAGTTGTGCAAATCAAGTTTTCCAACAGCTTGGAGCGAAGTCCATACTCCAGACTTGGGAAGCCCTCAGGGGTTAATGAACTTTAACCACACATTGATACCAAGGATATCTAAAAAATCAGAGCCTGTATTTGTCAAGGTGGTATGAAATGGCGTCGGCTCTCCAAGAACTGAGGGAACTATAGGTTCCTGCAACCAGGAATTGGACCAGAGATTGTACAAGATGTACATTTTGTACTATATTTTGATAGTCTCTGCACATGGTTGACTAGTCCATATAATGAAAAATATTGGGTTTTTAAAGAAATGATCCAATGACTTGCATTTACAAATCTGACTGCAGAGTTTTGTGTGGCTACTGAGCATGGCTTGAGCATTTTCATAAGCACGAGAGAAAGCATATAAAACCAGGATGGTAGAATTTCAGTATTAATCAAAATCTTACAGGTTGGGTTTTTTTTTCAATTTAAATAAAGGCATATTTCTGATAAACCTACAAAATATCTCATTGCACTAAAACTTCACCTGCAAACACAGTTTCATTATTGGTAAATATTCAGAGTCTCTCTGCCGCTCTCTCTGATGTCCATACAGGACCTGCAACCTATCCCTAAAACACAGGATAGTCAATGAAAAATTCCTAGAACTGTTTTTAGAGGTTGTTACACACAAGATCTGTTTACCACAATGAGTGCTCATATGTGAATATTCAGTTATTAATATAGCACAGGGAGTTTACTAAATATGGAGGACTACAGTGAGCAAACCTCTGAGAAACAGTTTGTTGGATTACTCAGATTTTCAGGTTCATGAATACCAGGAATCGCATGAGGGAGGCTCATCCCCACCTACGTGGGCAGCACAAAGGCAACAGACACATTACATACACTTAACTGGATCCCACATCACGTGAACAGTGAATCCTGTGTACCTTTGCTCATTAGCCTGACTACACATAGCCACTCTTTGTATAAACCAGGAGCACCTGTTCAGGATTTTCAGATATTCAGCATCAGTCGCTGAATTTCTGGCTGTCCAAAAATCTCACAGATATCACTGCACAAAGAAACAAGGCAGTAGATGATCTCTGAAAGCCATAGCATGTTGCTAATTCTTAACAGTTTGTGTGTCTAGAGAAGTTTCAGGCTTAGAACATTCCCTGAGTCAGCTCCAACACAGATCAGGAGCCCTGTGCAGGCCTCTCAGCGTCATTCTAAACTGGAAGCTGAGACTGATCATTTCCATTCCCATACCAGTGAATAAAAGTTTCCTCACGCTTAGACTACAGACAATTCTTACTTGTGGTGATGTATTTTACATAGTATTTGTGGTCACTTTCTGAAAAGTGTGACCATACTCTTTGTACTTAGGCCTTTACTCACACGTAACCATGTAAGTATCATTGCTTTCTCAGTGAAGGAAGTATTCACAGAAAGTGTTCATTTTGTGTACTGAGATATATTTCAAACATCAAAAAAAACCCAAAAACCAAACAACCCAAGCCTAACAAAAATCATGAAAAGATTTTAGAAAGTTCCTTTATGAATATAAAGGATCTAGAAAGCTGTCACTAGGTGGGTCCATAGCAATGGATTAGACTTTGAGAGATGTTACATACAGAACACTGATGATTAAAGCAGATGCAATATAGACTAAGAGAGAAGGTGGGAATGGCAAAGTGAAATGGGAGAGATTCTTTCCACCAGCTGCAGAGGCATCAGGCCTGGAAACCAAAGGGCTGAGAGGCAGTATTTTGCACTGGCTGCCCATCCTTTAGATAGCTTTTGTTAAGAAGAGTACAATTCAAATAACAGCAGAAGTTACTCATGTTCTCTGGTAAGCAGGTCCATGTGCTCACATGAAAGTTCTCCTTTCTGTAAGAGTAAGGTTAAGGATAAAAGTAGGAAGGTATTTTTTCATACCCAAATCTCTGTACCTTCAAGCCAAAGGAGGAATGTTCCTTACTCATCCTAGAAAATATTTATTTGAGGCAGTGAGTGGAAAGGAAAGTGTCATTTCTTAATTTACTTTCCTCTTGAACTGCCATAAGAGTAAGGTGTGGGTTCCAGGCAGAAAACCCTTTATTTTTGGTCTGGTCACATGTAGATCAAAACCACTACATCACATTTATTCAGGTTTAGTCAGACTTCAGCCAAGAGGAAACTGCCTCAATGTGGCCACCATGACAGCAAGGAAGGAATAACAGGTATTTTGTCATTTCTGCTAAGCAGAAGCTCCTATCAGAGTACAAAGATGATGAAAAACGTGGGTGGATTATTTGGCTCCAGCTGGCTCCACATCACACAGTAAGGAAATGTCACGATCTTTGACAGGTTCGTATTAGCAAAAATCAAGCAAAAGATTATGGGAAACCTTCCCATTCCATTATCAAATAATTTGGGGGAGGGAGAAGGATGGGAGACTAACAGTTTTTCTGTCTAAGCTCTCAGGAAATGTCTATTTTTATGACCCTTTTAGTGTTGAAAGCATTGTCTGAAATAAAGACTAATCTCAAAGGATGTGAAAGCAAACCTATCGTTAGACTGCTCAGAAAATGTAAAGCAGGAAGAAATGAACCATTTTCATCTGGTGAATGCCCAGCAGGTCTAACTCACTGACTGGAGACAGGTGCTACGGCCTGGAGCCCACCCCCAGGACTGACTCCACCCTACCCATGGCTCAGGACCCCATTTCAGCCCCGGGGCCATCAGCCCTTGTCCCAGGGATGCTGCAGCACGTCCAGTCTCCAGCTCCCTACAGCCCTGCCAAACCTGCCCAGCCATGGCCCCACATCCTGGTCCCGTGGATGTACCCCATGCCTGGACTTGGAGCTGCCCTGCTGCTGCCCAGCCAGCCTGGGGGGAGCCCCCATAGCCCCAGGCCCTGTTGGCACCCTGACAATAAGCCCTACTTCATCATTCACCCATCACACAACCGACCCAACAGCCTCCAATACCTACAGCAAATAAAAATCAACATCACGAGCATCTTCCTTAGGGAGGTGAGAGTGGGAACACACTACCAGTTACACACTAAGCTGTCTATATGCTGTATTAGGTGTCTTAGACATTATACAGTCTGATCTGTGGAAGGAAGCTTATTAAAGAGCATGGGGACAGTATTTAAATACTACACCCACTGGTGTTTGAATTCACTGCTGCCAAGAGACTGCTCCTTGTCTTTGGACCACAGAATGCAAGCTTATCCTGTCCCTTTGGACCTTATTAGACTGTTGCTTTCAGGAGAAGAAAAGGGCTCACCTTGTTCCTCTGAATGCTGCCAGAGGAGGAAGGAGGGAGGGCAGTGTCTACGACTCTCTGTGCCCCGCACACCAAACAGTTCCATGACTGTGATGTTCAGTGAGGGCACCCGGGGAATGGAGAAGCCGGGGCCAGCCCTCCTCTGTCTGAAGGCTACAAGTTCATGCCTTGCTGTTCCCAAAGATTTGTTCCAACCACCAGGTACTAAAGCTGCAACTCCTGACCAAAAGTCTGTTTAGAAACTGGTACAAAGTGCAAAAAACTTGCTTTGATGGGAAATTTAACTAGCACAGTGACAATCCACTAGCACTGCAAGTAAAATAGACAACTGAGAAGATGGCCCTCCAGTTTCCACACTCTGTTCCATGGCCTCTTCCTTCATTTTACATGAAAATGGCCATGGATGAAGCATTAAAATTGTTTCATTATCTAAGTCACTATGCTAGAAGAGAACTATCTTTCTGCAGCCAAATTACTCTTTCATTCTTTCTGGCCAGTTTGAACAATTCCATTAAAAACATTATAGACCTCAGCCAGCCCCAGCCTCCCCTTTGTTCTGGTGGTTAGGCCACTCTCCTCAAAAGTGGGAAACACAATCTTATCCCCTTGTGGCAAGAGGAGAGACTAACCCCACCCCCGAGCAGCACTTCATTTGTGGATCCGGAGAGATCACCAAGGAAGGTAAGTGCTACGCTGTTCATTTCCACCAAGAAAGGAGCAACTGAGTACACTTTATTTTAAGGATCTCTCACAATTGGGAAGTTACAACACAATCAGGGCAGACAGAAGCTAAGAGGAGGTTCTTGGGATCACAAGATTTCATTTAGGCACTTAGGCTCTGTCACTGTTCGTGTTAAACACTTGCAGATCTGAGCCTAAGTGCAGCTCCAGTTAAAGGGAACAAGATATTCCCTGTGTAAAGAAAATGGCTGTGATTGGAACAAAACTCCCTGACAAGAAGCAGGCTGGAAATACATGTAAACTCCAGACTTTGAATCTGGTATTTAGCAATCTCTTGGAATTAGTACCTTTGATTCTGAAAAATACAAGTGTGCTACACCTTTAATATCTGCTCAAAGTCACTCAAATGTTCAAGGAGTGGTAAAAGTTAATTTTTATTAAGTTTTACTGTCAAACCACACCAGGATATGTGCTGAACTCATCACAGGGCTCTTGCAGTACAGTTGAACAACCCACTCAGCCAAGATAACATAAGATACCAGCACTATGTGCATGAACTAAGTACTATGGGAATATCAGGGTTCTCTCTCAAACAACACTTCAAAGACACTTAGTCATTTCTGAACAATTGTGACTATATAATGAACACTTTTTGATTTCAACATGCATCACCAAAAGATATGTATCATGTCATCTCTAGATACAGAAAATATCACTGAGATAAAGATGAGCTGCCTAATAACTCAAAACAGGTAACTATAGGGCAGGAATTCCCACTTTACAATGCCAGTGTTGGCCCAGCTCCTTTCAGATCTTTAAGGTCTTGTCCACCCCAGCACTAAGCATCCCAATCCTAAAAAAAAAGCCAGTAGTTTTTTTATGGGGCTTCCAAGACTAGTTAATTTTTTTACAGCACTTTCAAAACAGAGAGTCGTGCATAAGTGCACAGAATTGCGAAAAGAACTTACCAATGGATCTTTGGTGAAACTGTTGTTTCAACAGCCACAATTTCTCTCATTGAAAGGCTATTTTCTTTGAGTCACATTTAGCATGTTATTGACTTCTCTAATACTCAGCAAGGAATGTAAAAAGCCAGAGAAAAGTTCAGAGTGGAGTGGATTTCAGTGGGACTATACTCTGCAGCTTCCTCTGATGTCCTCTCATCAATCACCTGTTACTAAAATGGCAGAGATGGTGCAAGGGATGGAATACTACCCACTAGATGACCTGGAAGTGTTGTGAACATTCATTTGAGAAAAAAAAAAAATCAAGGTTTGCTTATACTTAGTTTGCCTTTTTGGGGATTTATGGCTGGTTTGAAAAGATAAGGCTCATAGTGGTGGCCATTGTAGCTGATATGTTCTTTGGTGTGGTATTTGGATTTTGGTCAACAGAGCATTTTGTTTTATATGCATGTCAAATATCCAAGATCTTGAGCAATGTTGATAAACCAGAAAAAAACATTTATTGCAAATCTGATAGATTTCATGTCAATGATAGGGCAAATAAGCCTCTTATGTTGTATTATATACTATTTGCTTCCAATTAAGCCTGGAAAGAGAAAAGCAAGGAAGAAGGCAAAAAGACCAACAAAACTCAGAACTTTTAAAGTTCTTCAAAATGGTTCTGTTCAAACAGCAGATCAAAGTATAAACTGGTTCTTATTTTATCCAGAGTTGGCTTATCCATCGACCAGAAGGACTTCTTTAATTCCTGTAAAACAACTGTGTGTTCAGGAGAGTGTCTATTCTGAAAATGTTTCTATTCATAAAAATGGTATTGCTGAATTCTAGCTCTCCAGTATGTTTGCAACTCAATGTGAGATTTACTGGCTGACAGATAAAAGATGTCTTTTTCAAGCACCAGTCCTGAACACTCAGTGTGGGATCATAAAATCAATCTGGTTACCTAGTGGCTCATCCAGCAACAATAGGAAGAGACAATTTGTTCACTGTCAACACGTGGACAACTTCATTGCCTCGGCTGCCTTCAGAGGGGCCATGCAGCCTTGCGGAGGAGCCACATTTGGATGCCTGCTCCTGACGCACGGAACAAAGGGAGTCTCATCCCGCTGTTCTCTGAGTGTGGAGCAGGGGTCGGCAACCTTCCAACAGGGATAAGCCAGATTGTAATTTTCTTTCCCAAATTAGAGTTTAAGAATGCTGGCAGGAACTTTGCAGGAGCCAACAGACGCTGCCTCTCAAAGAGGCGACATGCTGCCAATCAGCTGATTGGCACTGTCTTGCCTCTGTGTGAGGCAGGGGCTCTGGGCTCCTGGGGAATCAGGATCTCAGTAGGAGCCGATGCTTCTCAGAGATGCCTCCTGCACTGACCTTCCTATGTGCCGTTCTATAGTCTGACCTACTGATGCCATAAGTGGGCAGCTCGTAGCTTCTACCCTTAAAAATCTGTCCAGAATTCAAAGCCATATCCCAACTTGGGCACTGATTCTAGCATGGAGGTAAAGGACCAAAGGAAAATAGCATTTAACATTCCCTGAAACTTGCAAAGTCATAGGAAATACAAACTTCCTCAGTTGTGCAAGTTTATTTTTAACTCTTGAGTTTCTGCCTAGAAGCATGTGGGCAATTCCAGTGCTTGAACACACACTTTAGAGAAAAGAAACACCTAAAATATCACATATGCCCTTGCACTTGCTTCAAATTCACATACCTCTTTCATGAGTAGACAAATATTTTCAATTAGTCAGAGAGTAAATACACATAAATACAACACAGTGGTTAGGGTAGAATAGATAATGGAAAGCAACTGCACATTTCAAAATGAAAGATGCTTGAGAAAACAAACAGTAATTTTCTGAGGTTTTTGGCAAGGCAGTTTTCTGAGCTTAAGTGAGACATAAAAACTACCATCCCTACTCTTTCATTCAAAAAACTGTAAAAGGGGAGAGGAGTCATCTCATCTCTTTCAGATCTTTAGTGAGTAGCTGTCATGTTTTGAAGGCTTACAAACTGTGCACATAACCAGCGGCACTGCTGTCAGCCAGCAAAGCGATGCAAGTATGGAACCTCGCTTTCCTCAGTTTTACACTTTCCAGCCAAACTGAGTAGCAATGCAACTGATAGAGCTGCCACCAGGTCCTCTTTGGGGTATTTAAGAGCAGGGCTGTCTACTTTCCATCTTCCTACTTCCTTTTCCACACAGGCTGTCGTTCACATTCCTCTAAGAATAGCAGCGGCTCCAACTTCTATGCCACTGGCAGTATTTCCCTGGCTTTTGTTCAGTAAATAGTCTAATTCTGCTGAGCTGGTAGCAGCTGAGATTGTTAGTGATATATTGTCCCAGCATTAAACACAGTGTCACCTGGCAGGATGATTGACTGGATCCTGGATCTTGGCAGAACAGTGTTTTGCAGTTAGTTTGGCATTTCTTTATTAAGTTCAGGTTAGATTCACTTAAGGAATGCGCTTGCCAGCTATGCCATGTTTTTGACTTTAAATCCATCATGATGATAAATGGTCTATTTACAAAGATATTCATAATTAAATTCTTACCTTCTTTTCCCAGCCCAACATAAAACACACCTATCATTGTATTCTGTTGAAGGAAGCCAAATTCCATTAGAAACATTTTCAGACATCAGCATAGGATCCTTCTGCTCAAGTCCTGAACTTTCTAAAGATGAGTGCCTATTTTTAGGGATTGACATTGTTAAAAAAATGACAAATTGCACAAAGACACCTTTCACTTCCTTCCCTTTATTTTCCTCTTTTCTTTGCCTCTGTATTCCTGCAATTCAGTGAGCCATCTAGGGATATATGAAATTTTGAGTGTCTGCCTCTATACCTATGCAATTATCAGAACAGAACTGTTATAAGGGTAGTGCCTAGGAACCTCAGCCACCAGTTATGTAGCCTCAGCTGCTACATAAACACAGAGAAAAATCATAGTTCCTGCCCCAGGCATTTTGCAAGTTATGAAACAAGAGGCAGCAGTTAGACTGCAGCGGTATGGAAGCAACGAAATACATTTGCTCAAGATTATTTTGCATTGGTCTCACAGAGAGCTTCCAACTTATTTTAGATATTAAGACAAACTATCAGTCCAAACAGAATTTCAACAACTTCATACACCTCATTGTCAAGCTTTGCAGACAACCTTTCTGCAAAAACTTTTCTGGTTTATTGGGAATGGCTCAACAGTACCATTTCACCTCCTGCAGTAATGGACTTCTGTCCAGGGCTGTCACTGCTACTCTGAAAGTTGAGAGTGCAGACTGAGAGACACAGCTGTGCTATGAAGCAGTTAGGCAGTAAAGAAGTTATTAATCCCTACAAGCATATAAATCACCATGCCCAAATGCAGTACAGTTTCTCTACTATATTTTACTCCCCCTCTGAAATATGAATTTCTCTTGCTCAACCTCCCTTATGATATCCATACTTTTTTTTTCCTGAAGTACCTGGAGACAGATTCTAAAAAACGCCTTAAAATGTAATTAGATGATCACTCTGTAGCATTCAAAACTGCTTACAGAAGTAGTGCCCAAGCACATTTTAAAATTCCAGATGAACCTCCCTGTGCCTAAATAACTTAGGCATTGACCCATCATGCTAAAGACTTTGCTCCAAAATTCCTCCTCTCCCCATACACAGCTCAGTGCTCTGTGGCAATAAACCCTTTCTTCCTGGGTTAAATCTGGTAGCAGCCAAGTTTTCCCTTTAAGTATTTAATTAATCTTATTGCCAAAGTATTCGTCTTGAAACCTTGATAAAGAGCCACTTAGCACTCAGAATTAAAATTTATGCAAAAGGAAGCTTGGATGGGATCTGTCTCACCTAATATTACACATCTTCAGCATAGCTGTTAATATCAGATCTAGACTCCATTCATAGCTAGCAGAGAGAAGTGGGATCTCACAGGACAGAATTAATTTGACACCTCCTAAATAACTACTAAAGGATTTTGTGAGTTGCATCTCTGCTTTGACCAGAAAGAAAGAATAGGGAACTCATTTTGCCACAGCATCTGCTTTGAAGGCAGCTGAAGTTAGGTGAGATGGATTGCACCTCTGTGTCTGGAGGTTAAAACAGGATATTCGTAGTCCAGTTCTATGAATTCTTTCCTTTATATCATTGACTCTGAACATAACCACCAGCAAATCATTTAACTTCTCAATGTTTCAGTTTATGTATCTATAAAAAAAGGTATATTATAGTGCTATTACATTCTAGATACGCTACAGAGTCATAGCAAGGCATAAGTAGCTCTTGAAAGTGTGCTGAGAACCTCAGAGGGAATATATTAAGTATGTGCAAACCATGTTAAAGAGACTACTAAAGAATGGGGGGAAACAACTGACAAGACTTGGAGCAAGAAATAAAAGAGATTAAATTCCACTTGCTGCTATAAATGTTGTGAATAGTTTACCTTACAAATGTTTAGCATGTTACACATGCTCAAGAGAGCTAATATTTCAAGGTGGATTTTCTCCACACCATGAGAAGAAGCAAAGAACTTGGTTAAATTCTCATCTGGAGTTAAGGTGCCTATTCCAGTCAGGAGAGTTGATTGTGCCACTAAGCCTGGCAACACCGTAAATGAAATTCTTGTTGCAGGGTGCTGATCTTCCCAGAATTCTTACTAAAAATGGATGAGTGCATGTGCTTCCAAACAGCCAGGACATCAGTTTTTTATTTATTAATCCCATGAGCATTGCTTTTGGTGCATTTTTGCAAGCTTTTCATAAAGATGAAAGGGAGAAAAAAATTGTGGGTTAAGATGGCCATTTGCACGGAATTTTTTTCCCACCTAAAAAAGTCTAAAGGAGGCACATGTTTAACTTGTTGGTCAGGACAACACAGCAAATTTTGGTTCTGGATCTGGCGCTCTCCTGGCCTATGTCTGGAAGCAAATAGTTAATGTTCCACATGCAGCCAGAGGTGCTGTAAAGGAGGGAGGAACTGAGCACCCGAGGTGATTATAGCTGAAAACATGACTCTAATGTAGGGAAATAATTCATATTTAAATAATTGATTAATCATGTTTATAATGAATGCATGTTTTACCAATTTGAAATAACCAAGTATTCTAATCTTAGCAAGCCTAAAGAAAGTCTGTTAATGAGATAAGAATATTTTCCTTTCTGCATATGCATTAACTGCTCTTTTTTTCAATTCAGAAAAGATGCTTTCAAATGGATTACTCTGGGATAAGTTCTTGCCAATTTACCAGTGTGAGTGCAGGTAGTATCAGGAGATACACTGCTGGGAAATATCTAGGTTTTAAATTGTGCCTGCTCCTTCAAATTGATAGGGCATTTCCCTTCAGTTCATTGTGCCTTTCCATTCAGTTCCACAATACCTTCACTTCTATATTCCTTCAGTGGCTGAGCCAAATAGCACTGCTGAATATCTGGAAAGCACTTTCAACTCAAGGGACACAAAACATCCTCTTTTTTAGTGGGAACGGATGATGCTCTTGTAGGAGCCCATTCTTTGAGTTCCCTCAGTTGTTATTTTTCATTCTTCCCAGGCAGAGAACAACCTCCCATTTCAAATGAAACCTGTACTCTAAGTATCAACACCACAGCCACTTAGAATCCCATACTAATACTGCAAATATGCTAACTTCCACCCAAATTAGTAGAAATCAGGAATTTAAATCATAGAATCATAAAACAGTTTGGGTTGGAGGTGGCCTTGAACATCATGTAATTCCAAACACCTTGCCATGGACATCTTCCACTATCCCAGGTTGCTCAGAACCCCATCCAACCTGGCCTTGAACACTTCCAGGGATGGGGCATCCACAGATTCTCTGGGCAACCTGTGCCAGGGCCTCACCAACACTCATAGGAAAGAATTTCTTCTTAATATCCAATCTAAACCTACTCTCTGCTAGCTAGAAGCCATTCCCCTTTGTCCTTTCACTACAGGTCCTTGCAAAAAGTCCCTCTCCAGATTCCTTGTAGCCCCTTTAGAGTCTTCCTGGCACCTTCCATTGCCAGGCTGAACAACGCCAACTCTCTCAGCCTGTCCCTTTGGAGAGGTACTCTCAGTCCTGTCGCTCTTAGCTTAGTCGTTCTTCTCTGGACTTGCTCCAGCAGACCTACATTCTTCTTATTTTGGGGGCCCCAAAGATGGACGTAATATTAAACCTCCTAAAGAATTGGGCATTTAGTCTGATATAATTAATCATAAGGGTATTTTACTTTGAAACCAACCAGCAAATGCGGTCACGGGAGAATATTCCTGCTTATTTTACAAACAAAGCTTCACATATTCCACATTTTACAGAGTGTTGGTGAATCACTGATGGCCCACTTAAGGTGATCAGCTTTGACACAAGGCAGGCACCCTCTCCATGTGCAAACCTCACAGCTGTGGTCAACAGATGGATCCAAATTCAACATATCTCTTTTGGAAAGATGAAAGAGTGGCAACAGGTATTTTGCTGGTTGTGTATTCAGGACCTCTTCATCTGCTTGCCTGATAGTGCATGGAATTGATCCTCTTCGAGTTATGATAGCAAAAGGCACTGGCTCTTCCCATTCCAGATCAAAAGGAGAGCAGTGTGATACAAAGATCACCCTTCAGGCTACTACTTGTCCAATTAGATGGACTGTGATGGATTTTCTGTTGTGTAATTTGAAGAATTCAGCGATAGGAATGAACAGAATTTTGAAGTATTTAAAAACTAGCTGAAAATACTCTTTTGCTGAGTTTTACAAGATATTCACAACTTAAAAGTGCCATTTTTTTTGCCACATGGCAAAACACTGATTACCAGTAATAGATTGATCCTTTAGGAAAAGAACAAGTCTTACAGTTACAGTCTTGCCGTTGTTGAGAGAGAAGTTCCCCTGATAATCATTATCAGCACTTGATATTCCAATTAATGATACTGAACATTCTTTCTTCAGAAGTTTGTAAACTGAAACAGTACTTCTACTTTTCCTAGTCACATTGGAGCTCCTTTGTGTATTTTAGCTCAAAGCAGGAACCTTGACTAAAATTACATTTGTCAAAATACCAGGACCTAAGCTCTGGCTGCAGGTTACACATTGCATGTGTAATTGCATGTTTGCACGAGGGAGAAATGGAAAAGCAATGAGAAGTCATTTCCAGTATCACAGCCATCCTGCTTCTCCTTGTGTCCTCCCTCCCTTATTTTATGAGCTCCTGCAAAGGGGAAGTATGGGAACAGGTCTTCTCAAGAAGCAGAGCTGCTATGGCGTCCAGAAATACCGGAAACAAAACAAAAGCCCTGGAGTCTTATAAACAACATGCAGTGTCTGTGGACTTTCATCCACTTGGAATGATTATTTTAACAGCATCCAAAAGGGCAGTGCATGTCCTGATATGAGCTCCAGTAGCATGGATTATGCCTTTGCCTCCACAGCGAGCAGATGGAGGAGCAGTACCCTTCAGGGAGGTCTGTGGAGACAAAGAGAAGACATGCACCAGACATGTCTCAGGCTCCCAGCCAATTCTTCTTCCAGCTTGGTAGGGAAGTCAGCTACTCTGTGCTTCCCTTCAGTTCAGTTATAAACTTCTCCAACCATTTAGTCCTCATAGAGCATAAACCAGCTGCAAATACGAAGAGCAGTACAATATCAGTGTCCTGCAGTCTCAGCCCAGATACCTGAGTGACTTTTAATTGGTAGGTGATCATCCCATCCCTTTTCCTAAATGCGCACCTTCAAATATCCTTAAAATTGTCTTTGAAAATGAGTTCACATTGCTGCCATTATTGGTTCAGAAGATCCATCCAATTTCAGGTTTTTCGTGTTTATTAATTAAAAGGTGACCGAAAATGACATTATCAAAGTCTGCATTAAATTGCTCTCTTTGTTTTATGATGGTTAAAGGTCCTTAAATAGAATTGAAAAGGTCATGTGTTACAATATTATTATTATTTTTAAGCAGACACCACTTTGTCATCATAGATAGATTCAAAGCTAGAGGCCACAGTCAAACACACAAAAGAATAGCTGGCTTTCTTCTCTTTCAAATTATTGATACGTAAGAGACAGGACAAAGTAATTGTTTAATCACCGGCACATTGCTTTAAATCTCATTCTCAGTGCACACAGAGAAAAAAATGGATGGAAAGGGCACTGAGGCATTTGAGTTGATTGATGGCAGGTCAGCGGCCAATGCACAATAGATATAAAATGTAGCAGATCAAGAGCATCACAATCGAAAAGCATTATATGAAGTTGATCTCAACCAGAGAGATGGTTAATACTATAAAAAGGTGGAAATACCAGCCAGTGTGCAATATCATGTAACGGATTGCATCAGGAAAGAAAAGGTAGGAAATTGAGGATGGCATATGTTTTTGCTACTCTTTGGAGCACTCTGAAGCAATATTTGCCTATTTTAATAAATGTTATGCTCCAGAAGTTGACCCTTTCAATTAAAAAAAAGTGACATTGTTACTCAGAAGAAGCAGTCCCTGTGATCTCAGTGGGGGCAGGCAAGACATCCTGATTTCCAGATAAATTCCTGTACATCCTAACAGCACAGGTGAAGTTCATTGACACAGCAGATAACTCTTTACATAGCTAATAGTTTGTACCTACTTTGCATGCACAGCACTCTAGTCTGGACAATCCACTCGGTCCCAAAGAAAAGGCAGGAGGAAAGTATTTGTGGTTATTACACTCTCCGAGGTTTCCCAACCACTTCACGCAATTTGCTCTGTGAGGATTTAACATGCCTGTCTTATTCCTGTGATATGCATTAGATTTTTAACATAAATATTTAATGTTTGCAGATCACAGGAGACCATGCAGCTGAACAGATTATAAAACATTGTAAAGTTTAAAGCAACACATAGCAGAGTAGTAGCTGGCACTCCGGGAGGTTTATGAGGATAAGAAGCCCCCAGTTTTATGATTGCCCTCACTGGAGTTCTATGTCAGAGTAGCATGAAAGAGCAATTAAAAAGTATTAAAAATGTACTGTTAGGTTCTGGTTTAAATGGGTACTAGAGGAGAAAGTCACTGTCAACAGCTGGAGAGTTAACAACTGACAGAAGAATCAACAGAATTCTGCAAAACCTCTGGAAGTGCAGCTGGAATCGGGAGCTGTTCAAGCTAACTGTGGGAATTTGGGGGATAAATCTTTTACATCTTTTTTTTTTTTTTTTTTTTTTTTTTTTTTTTTTTTATGATGTAAGGTGTTGCTGCTGAGGGCTACAGTCCCAGCTACTTTTTACATCCATGTGAAGCTCTGTGGGCTGCCAAGACTCAAGCACTTTTTCAATATTCAGATCTGAGAACTCACGTTAGAAGGGAGCCAAAGGCTTTCATGCATGTATGAAATGTGAGCTAAGAAGTTCCTTCACGTTAAAGTTCCTGTGAATATGTTCATTTAGATAGAACCAATTTGGCTACTTATCAAAATGGTATCAGAATCTGCCCTTTGCTTGCCAGGCAGAAAAGATCAGGCAGCTCACTGACTGATCAAGTGATTTGTTACGACCTAATTGTATATTTAGATGTAAATGTTGCCTTTGGATTTGCCTGTAAGGGCACAATTTGACCCTTTCCTTTTTTTTCCAGCTGAAATGAAATTATGCCTAAGTAACACATCAAAAGAGGTAGGAATTTGCAGTTGGCACCATTTAAGGATTCGTATTATCTATTGATATTACATTAATTAGATATTCCCCCATTCAAATTACTCAAATCTTTTTTTTCAGGACTGAGAAAAAGAAACATGGCTTGTACTAGAAACTAAGATGTGACGCAGCATTCAGCTGCAGCTTTTGCTCTTTTCTTGAAACTATCTTGCACAAGTGACAGGACTGGGAGAAAGCGTGGCTAAGAATACTCCTAGATCAGGGAAATGTACCAAAGCAATACATCACTACTCCGAGTAGTGATTTCAATAGGATGGTTGCTTGTTTGCAACATTCAGTAAATTATATTCATTATATTGGGCCTGACAAGCCTGATTTTGTCCAAGGAACTAAATGGGACAAGGAATGAATCATACTGAGAGCTACCTATGTAAGTATATCAGAAATCCATCATAAAATCAGGGCATTTCTGTAATGCAGTGTGGCTGAACTTTGTTGCTGAGTGTGGTATAACAGCTCTGTGAATGGACAGAGAATTTCAGTCCTTGGAGCTCAATTCATTAGCCTGTACAAGAATTAATGTTATTTGTTTGAAGCAGCAGAAGACTATTTCACAAGTAGTATTTGCCCCATTTACAATATGATAGAATATACCACATTTGTATATTTTAGTTGGCTATCTGGCTATTAACAGGGAATATTTACAATTAAAAATACATTATCCTTGCCTAAAAAGTTCTGATTTAACAAGTGAAGACTGTTTACAAGTTGCCTGGAAGTTTAAGAGCTTCAGAAAATTATCACAGATCACTAACATGTTATCTTCTATGATGGCTAACTATTTCACTATGTTTTTATAAAATTATGGGGTTTTTAGGAGTATCAGGTCCAGGCTACAAGTTGCAGCTTTACTCCCCAGACACACTGGTTTTCTTTTCAACCAAAACTGCAGGGAAAGTAAACACTGTCAAATCAGCCAGTGTTCTGAACAGCCATCATGACAACTTCATCTTAGTATGTTAACATACCAAGTGTTTCTCCTAGATACCTCGAAGGGCCAGATCCAATGACCCCAGAGCCAGAGTAACTTCCAGCACTGGAAGCAGGTCTTCCTGCTGGCAACAAAAGAGATGTTCCTTAGAGAAAACAAGGGAGACAGAAAAAACCAGTGAAAAAGGAAGAAGACTTGACATGCACAGGGGGATGCTGGAAGAAGTCGAAATGGAAAGGCAGAAGGAAAGAGGTTAAAGGAAACCATGGGATGTGTTGATAACAAGGAAGGACAAGGCAAGGATTTGAGCTGTGAGTGACAGAGTTTATACTCAAATCCCTCAAATTTTCGGTCTCTTATTTTATCCAGCCTCATAAATACACATAGATAGCTCTGCTATTCTCCTGCCAGACAGAAGACTGACTTTTCCCAAAGAGATCCCCTACACTACATCCAGAGGCACGGAGGCCACCTAAGATCTTTTGCTTCAAGCCTAACACTCTGAGCAGTTTCTTTTCATGCCAGCAGAGTTTGCCTTTTTTTGTGTGTGTCACACTATTATATTTCTGCAGGTGCTCTGTAGTAATGTGCCATCCACTGTGGACCATAGGTGGTACAGAGGAAGGAGGAGAAGTCACCAGAAAGGAGCCAGGTAAAATTATCATCTTTTTCCAGATACTTATTTAGCACTGGGTAGCTGTGTTCATTCCGAGTCCAGGAAGCCACGAGCAGCCAACTTATGCCAATAAACACTACTGCAATAAATTTTTTGAAGTGCTACAGATCTGGAAAAGCCTGAATGATCAGAAAGCATTTTTGGTTTTTTATTTGTTACATCCAAGAAGACAAGCTGTTATTTTATTGCTCTGTGTAGATGCTCCTTCTTTGATGGGCAAAATGTCTAGCACAATTGGACCACAAAGTGACATAAATCCCAACAGAACAAAAATATACCCATTACCTACTGTATGTCCAGAATCAATCTCTGTGAGGGATGATGATGGTATTGACCTGAGACCTGTCACTACATTTTCCTCTGAGAAGTCCCTAGTGCCTGTAGACAGAACCCCTGTGGGGGTTATCTTTCATGTACACCAATATGAACTGAAGACTAAAACTTCCCTTGTGTGTGCGCTTTTCATAGCCAGATTAAAACAATTAATGTCTATTGAATTAGTAGCTGAATACGAGTTGTACTAAAAGCATAAAGGAAATGAATATATATGTTACAAGGAATCTCTGTCACCAAGTCCTCAGCAAGAGGCACTAAGCAAGTCACTCCATAATATAAACTTTCACACCTCAGTGCTCCATATACCTGGATAAACTTCAGTAAATATCTGCATAAACTTGGTAATTAGGATGGCAGCAAAAAGGAAACAAAAGCTGAACAGGGTATAGTTAACAACAGGAAACCCTTAGTGCCTAATGCATTGTAGCTTGTATTTATTACAAAGACCCTCACATTCACCTGGAATTAATATAAGCAGATTTTTTTCAGATTGTCTTTCGCTCTTTGGGGAAGATGCATCCAGTTTGAGTGCAGTAATTGCAAGTGGATTAACCACCTAGAATTGCCTGCAAAGATCACATCATTACCCAGACCCAAAAAACCCATCCAAAGCTAAAGAATTAATTCATGTGCAACAGCAGTGTCCTTCCAGAGGGAAGAAAACTCCACAGAACACAAACCTTGTCATGTAGCCCTGTGTGATGTAGGTGGAAGAATCATTCTCTTTGCCCTCTGGACACTAACCAAAATAAAGTCAGGAATTTTAGTATACTGCTAACTAATAGGATTAAAACCAGGTACATGAAATTTGAGAATGTCTCCTGACACTTAAGGCTCTTTTGGCAGTTTGTTCATCAAGACAAAAGTGAAACCATATCACGAGAAGCAATATTACAAGCTAACACCATAGCCCTGGGCCTTCATACAATCACACTATATCATACCATATTCTCATACACCCAGGAAAACTGAGATCAGCTGAACAGGCCACAACAAAGTACTCAAAAGAAATGCATGTGCTTCTTCAGTCTTTAAGGAGTCAGAATCCCAGCTCTCCCTGAACATAAAAACTTAAAAGGGAAATTCAAAGTGAGTTCCTCTGCTTGTGACATTCGTTGTTGCTGGGGTGGCTGGGACCTTGCCCTCAAGAGCTGTATGAAAAAAATCCTTCTCTGGCCAGGATCCTCAGCACTTTTATTACAGAGATGGAGAGCCAGAGAGAGGAGAAGCTCATAGACAGGAGATGGCAAAGTTCCACCAGGAATCCCAGCACTTTTTGCCCTGTCAGAATAGGGCTGAGCACGTGTTAGAATCCCAAAGACACCTGGTAATGCCAGATTAGATTGCTTTCAGACCTTGTGATAGTGTGCCCTTGTGGCTGATCCCATGACACGGTTCAGGCTTGGAAGCCAGGCATCTGTTTTTTAAGAATCAGTGGTTACCCAGCCTTACCCTGGGGAGAAGCATTTGAAAAACACCAAGTTCCTTTGTATTTGCATTTTTTAAAACACTTCAAGTTTGTCTCAGAAGTTTTTTAAATTAGAACACTAGCCACAGAAACTAGAACTGTTCATAATCAGCACAAAGATGTATAACTACCTTAAACTCTTATATACAAAAATGACTTTTACCTGGCATTCTGCAGCGATTCCAAGTTTTAGCATCATAAGAGTTTAAAGGATGGGACATGGATTGCACATTACAGTGTCTGATGCATTAAAAAGGGGTTTTCCAGTCATTTTATAGTACATCTGCAGTCAAGCTGAGACTATCACTACATCAAATTGGAATAAATAAATATTTTGCATGCTTATAAGCACCCATAAAGTCAAATATGCACTTCTCTACAAGAATTGACAGAATTTTTCAAGCATCAGTTGGTTAACCAAAGAAAATTGCAGGAAGGGACACAAATGTTCAAATATCCACTCGGTATTGGAGTAAAGTGAGGTTAAACCCCAGCAGGGGGTGAGTGTCTGACTGTCAGGGGTACTGAGTGGCAGTCTTCAGCCAAGAGCTCACCCTGGCTTTGCTACAGGGCTTGCTCCTGCCCCAGCACTCTCACTGAAGATCTTACAAAGCACTTACTCATATTTAATCATGAAAGTACTCTGGACCTTGCAAGATCAAGCCTCAATGAAATATTTAAGAGATGTGCATACAAAAGCAAAGGTAACTGACATCAGGAATAGCCAAGGAGTCTAACAAATTGCTTTAAAAGAAAGGAAATCTGCATAATGATATGAAGGAAAAAAAACCCCCAAACCTCCTAGGAGAAAATAATTCAAATATCTTATATTTGAATCTGATAGGGTAGTAAAACCCTGAAACTATGTACAATAAACATCACTGCAACAGATGTGGGGACAGCCAAAGCAATCACATGAAAACTCAGGTTGCACTGGGAAGCGCTGAGGTAACTTCAACTACAGCAGCACAAAGGTTGTTCCTGTTTACCAAATCCCATATAAATCTCATCAAGCTAATGTTAATTTCAAGAGTGTTATAGCACAGCTGGGAAAAAATCATGCCATAGAAACCTTGGCTTTACAAAACCAGTAGTTTCTGAAGTATGCTAATTATTTTATAAGTATACAATGACTGGAAATACTTCAAAGGCAAACAGAAACAAGAGTGGATTGAAGCTCTATGTTAAAACTGAGAAGCAAGAGCTTTCAGTAGAAGCATTCAAACATTTTCAGCACAGATATTGATGGATTACTACATTCTGCTTCCTCTATTCTTCCCCTCTCCAAATTGCATCAAAATTTATTGAGAAAAAAATATGCGGAAAAGGAAAAATAAAAAAAAGTTTACATTCAAAGACAATTACCATGAGGACCTGGACCTCCTTGTTGGGCTGGGTTTCTAGTCAACACCTATGACTTTATTCACCACTGAGATGTGCAGCCAAACAAGTGAACTCTCTAGTGGTACAACCATGGTTTTATGGCATGGCTGTTTCTGTCATGGAAATACATTAACTCAGGTATGCAATGGCAGTTACAAAATATTTTTAAACTGGTTTCATTTCCTTGTTTCTTCCACACTGCTGCTGGAGAAAGAAGTTCCCAAGGTCCCTACATAGGCTCTAAAGAGGAATAAAAATAAACGAATTTAAAAGAAAATTCAGACATTTTACAATGGATTGCCCTCATTGCTGAGGCTTGCTGATCATTCCCAGCAGCCTTCCACTCCCTCCCTGACCCATGTACAAAACCAGGAATGACAGCACAGAGGTACTCCTGATACAGAACGTCCTCTCCTTTGCCTAATGTCCCAAGCATTGCATAATCTTGGTTAGCTGGAGAGTGAAAGAGAAAGCAAATGATTGCAGAGTAGATAACCTCATCACTTTGCTCATGTTGACTTTTCCAGGCCAGTTATCAGTATCATCTGCATCATCTGAAGTAAGCTACAAGTCAATATGCTGGAAACTCAGCAAGAATATAACCCAGGAATAGAAAGGTCCAAACAGAAACTCACTCAGAAATTCTGTCAAATGGGACTAGAGGCATTGCTGTGCAACTACAATGTGGGGGACAGAATCCTGATGAATCAGTCCTAATGTATTTAAACATTGATAGATCAGATCTGCCCAAAGTCAGTACCTTTGTTGGAAGACGTGTATCTGCTGATGCTTAGATGCACAGAAAGTGACAGAGATCACAAATCACAAAATCCTCCCTCTCTACATCCACCACAGCAGTTCTGTCCTGGTTTTGGCTGGGATAGAGTTAATTCTCTTCCTAGCAGTTAGTACAGTGCTTTGGATTTAGGATGAGATTAGCATTGATAACACACTGAAGTTTTAGTTCTTGCTAAACAGTGTTTACCCTAAATCAAGGACTTGTCAGCTCCTCACGCTGCCCTGCCAGGAAGAGGGCTGGAGGTGCACAAGAAGCTGGGAGAGGACACAGCCAGGACGTCTGGAGGAAAGTTGGCCAACGGCTCAGGACATACCAGGCATCATTGGGTTGGTGGTGGGCAATTGCTTTTTATTTGCCTCTCCTGTTTTTCTTGGGGTTTATTTTTATCTCTTTTGATTACTTTCCTTTCTATTACAGCAATTGATTCTTTTACTTTAATTCAATTATTAAACTGTTCTTATCTTAACCCATGAGTTTTCTCACTTCTACCCTTCCCAATCCCACTGGAAGGGGAAAGAGAGCCTGTGCAATGATTAGTTGCCAGCTGGGGTTAAAGCACAACTAATTCCCTACTTGCTGTTCAGCAGCACCTGAAGGAAACTGGAAGCAGAGTTACTGCTCAGATGTGATGATCTTCAATGTCCAAACAACAAGCAACATAAAATTTAATTCAAGCTACACTACAGGGCATGTTTTCAGCACTTTTGGGGGGACATGATGCTTGAGGAATTAACTGCAAAACTCCCATTATTAATAGAAGTCACACAGCTAAATCCCCACAACCTATAACAAAAATATTGCCTTACATTTCTCTCTGCTATCACTCCTGATCTGTGCTGACAGCACTCTCATCATGAATAACATATGTCAGGCTGCCCAATGATTCCTGAAACTGTCAACAATGTTTAAAGTCAAGTTCTCCAAACTTTTTAAAAGTTAATCATCTTCACTCTGGAAGCATAAAAGTTGAATGCAATAGAAAATGTGCAGATTCACAGCAAGTTTTATTGACTTGCTGGCCAAAGACTTCACCTAGCTGCTAAAACATTTACATACTACAAAGCACTATCTATAGAAAGGATGCCTTTAAAGACCAGAATATACTTGAGATGGCAGAAAGAGTTGAGAAAGTATGGAGAGTAGTGCATAGTATACTTGACTTTTACACTAAATTATAAAAGCCTTCAGTCAATCCAATGTACGCAATCAGTCTAGTTCAGGGAATTTCACTGTAACACCATGTACAAGCACACCTGAGAAGGAAAAAGTCTTGAGAGGTCTTAATTTCCTTGTCTTTTTCTGTCGCAATCTGACTTACAATGCCACATTTTCAAAGCATGAAAAACCATCAGTCCCTCAATTTATTTATTTTTTTAATTACTACTCATCAACGTGATGAAAAGTTCCAGAATGAAAGCCTGAAGAAAGTGCAATCAATGTGCTCTTTACTAGTTGAAAGTGTAAATTTTCTTTACTAGTGCCCCCTAGGCAGGTCAATAGGGGGCACTAGTAAAGAAAATACCTTTCTTTCTGAAAGGCAGCCAATAAACTTTTAAATGGCTCAATTACAAATAAATAAATATATAAAATGTTTCAAATTGAGTGCCTGATAAATGTTGTATACACTTTAAACACCTATGTTTAACATCCTTTTCTTGTTTGCATCCTTTGCACTTCCCTTTTTTTGTCTAAAGGGGTGTTTTCAGCAATAATGACATTAACTTGTACTCCAGACCTCTGAACTATTGACCTACACATAGCCAAGCACACAACTTGCAGGATCAGGAGAAGAATAAAATCACTCAAAAGTGGAAGCAACAAATAAACAGATAGCATTTAACAGGAAAACTATTTTTTCCCTGCTCCCTCAGCTATTACTTTTACAAGAACTATAGCAGGTGCAACATTCCAAGGCAGAAAGAAAAAAATAAATTTGCGACTGGAGAATGGCTCTGTAAACTTGCTCAAGAAGAATCACTGTGGGAGAGGACTCGGGGTTCCATGAAATATCTACTGCAAAACACCTCAATTGACTGCTACCTTTCTGTTACCAAATTTGTTTATCTTTTTTTCTAAGTTCATAGTACTTCCATGACAATGAACTCTATCTCCTGTCATCATCTGTTACAAGAACTCTGTACATGTTGGTAAAGAGTAAGCAGGAGACAAAGTTCTAGCAAGTCCATAGGAAAACGTGTTTAACTGCCTGAATTTTACAGCCACTCCAGATTTCAGTTGATCCAAACTGAACTTTCTGAATCTTCTATAAGCCTTTATTACTCACAAATCTTCCAGTCTGTGCTTCTCTCAAAGCTGCAACTCCTTGAATCAAGTGATCACATTAGATCACATTGGGATTCACTTTTTAGAAGTTGAGACTTAGAGTTAATGCCCAGCTGAATGCACTGAAGAAGTCCAGAAACAAAAACTCAAAGAAAAAAGATGCAGGAATTATTATTTTATAATACCAAGACTATTATGCCAAACTCGCATTTTGGGATTTAATTTATCATTTTCAAATTGTACTTGCTGTCAACACTTCTATTTTACTCTCTGGACTGTTGAACTGAAGCATTTAACAAAGCAGCCAACAAAATCTCTGCATTGGATTGAAGTCCTCTTCAAAGATCTCCAGCATACGTTTTTTTAAGAAATAGAGGGTGCATCTGTCAGCTTCCCTCAAGAGCTAATAGGGAACAGTTCCATTTGCAGAGGAAGGCACAGTTATTCTGCTGGTTCCATATTAACCTGGGAAAGCCTTTAAACCAAGGATATTTCCTCAGAGTTTCTACTGGTCTTTTTCACTTTTGAAGGAGCAGAAAGGGGATGAAGTAGAATGGAGAAACAGTCTCATGGAGTGCCCACATGATAGGGCCTGTCTTACAGAAAGCTCTTATCTGGAAGAAATTTATTCAGTCATGAGAATCTAAACATAGCTCCCTGCTCAGAGAGAAAATACAAGTGATACACAAAAGTCCTCTCATTTTGGCACTGGATAACCATGGATAAAAATAAAGCAAGGAAGAAGTAAAATTTATCAGAAACTGTTTGCTTGAAGTCCTTTCAAGTGCCTCCAGTCAAGCCATTGATGTGGTGTGGCCTAGAAAGGGATAAAGCAAATGAAGATCTACAGCTCATTCATATATTGAACACTGGCCTCTTAGACTGGACATGCTTGCTAAGGAACAGAAGGATTTTCTCTCTCTTTTCCTCCCCTCCTTTCTTCTCTATTGTCAGAAACCAGATAGCTGTATTAGTGAGAGTCACAGAGGAGGTTACTCATTAGCACCATGTTCTCTGATAGCCAACAGGCACCAATAATTTTGTCATCTCAGGAGATCAGCCACAATGTGCATCTCCCATGTTTGCCAATAATTGCACTAGTGTTCAGTCCTCCACCATGTAAATTCCCTCCATCAAACAGATACATTTGACTTGGTCCTGAAATGCGAGTGAAATGCTTTTCGATCCAGCCTATGCTGTTCAGCAGCACAATTACAACAAAGGAAATAACAATAAATATATAGGAAAAAATACTGTGAGTGAGGGTGATACAGCACTGGACCAGGTGCTTAGAAACTGAACAAGATCTTGAACAACCTGAATTAATTTCCAAGCTGGACCTCCTTTGAGTGAAGGGTTGAACAAGATGGCTTTCAGAGGGTTCGTTCCAACCTAAATTCTGACTCTAAGTGTGGTTTAAATGGCCAAACTGCCCACTGCTAGTGGCTAGTTAAGGGTTGTTTATGTGGCAAACATTTGCCATGCATCCCATTCTCCCAAGGAATTTCTCATTAAGGTGAAAGAGAAGGTAAAATTGTTTAAAGTGCCAGACCAAGAAACATGAATTACTGTAACTTGTCCCTTCAAGTTCTTCACATCTCCTCAAAGTCCTACATGAAAAATAATCACCAATTCTTAGAATAACACAGATCTTCATCCTTACAATGATTATTCAGAAATTATTTTGTTAAAGGAGTAGGTTTGCCAAGACAAAATTCATTCAGGGGTTGCTTCAAGCTCTGCTTGAATGTTTATATTAACTTTTATGCAATCTGACATTCCAAAAAGAACTGACAGTAATGGACTGGAAACAAAGGGAAACCATTACAGAACACAGAAAAAAGAGTTTCAAAAGAACCAGAATTTAACAGCTAAATTTCTTTAACTGGCTCTGATAAAGGACTGGCTGAACAGAAACCTCTGAAGAACTTTCAGACTAACAAGATGACACTCTGCATTGCTCCAAAATGCAACATAAAAGTTAGGATGTGAGGCTGCAGCAATATTCCCCTCTGGCTTTTATTTTGTCAGATTTGATGGAGCCAAGCAGACTTTACACTAATTAGCAATAAAGATGGAAAAGCCTTCCAGGGAAGTATTAGAGTCTCCAGGAGAAAGGTCCTGGCGCTACTGTCTGGAAACCTGTCCCCATCCCATGCTCCAGGCTGGTGTTAGGGGGGCAGCATCCACTGGAGCCACAGTTTCTGAGGCTGCAAGGCTGCAGTGCAGAGTATCTCACCTTCACCATCTCAAAAAAACCAGCAGGTTGAGGCATTAAGAAACCTTAGCTGTAAATCAGGTTGATCTAGATGTTTCTACAGTATTGCAGGTCTTGGCAGGAGTGCCAGGGCATGAGAGGGGTCTTCCCTGGGATAACAGATCTCCTCCACTTCAAAAGTACAAAACAGATCTAAATGTGTCCTTAGAAGTGCATACAAAGACATTGTTGTGATGACAGTGGTACAGAATGGACAATAAATGCTCCACTCTTTATGCTGGTGCTGAAGCAGACACTGACCTTTCCTGAGACTTTAACAATTCTCTGCGAAGATGCTTCCACCTCTGTAGCTTCAGCATTCAGTAAAGCTCTTGGGTCACACTGGAAATGTTTTCTAAAATGCCTTTCTTGATTCTTGATTCCTGGTCTTCTTTTTTCCTTTCCTTGATAATTCCTAGCTGGAGATAATGCTCTTTGGTGACCAAATGCATATGTAGAACACCCCAGTAGGAGTAATATGACTTTATTTATGTTATGATGTCTGTTTAAAAAGTAATGGGCCCCATTATTTGTCCACATGCCATCACTGTCAACCTTTTCTACAAGATGAAAGAACAATGTAAGCCAACAAAAGTTACTGAATTCCCACTCTCCACCCATCTTTAAGAATAAGAAGGATAACTCTAGAGTCTCCTCAAATGATAATGTAGTTCAAAGTAACATTTTTAACTTGTTATGTGGAGTAATTCTGGTTCTTTCTAATAATGGCAGAAGATTTCTACCCCTCTCCCCCTTACAATTTTTGGAGCATTCTAGATTTCTGGTTTCTCCAGAATAAGCATTACTACTAAAATAGAAAATTGCCATTTAAAAAACTTGCAAAATATTCCTCTTCCTGTCTTTATATTGCTAAGAGTCTCTGATTGATACCTCACTCTCCAAATCTTTCGTTCACACAGTGCCAATTTTGTACTGAAGGGTAGTGTCCTCCTCTTTTTTGCACACAGATAACATAGGGCCATTTTTCCTCCCTCACCTCATTTTATGGTGCTGCAGAATTACTGTGGACATTCTCCTCAGAGCTTGGAAAACTATGGCCAGTGCTGGGCTAATTGTCTGTGAGGTGACAACTGCTCCATCCACGTCTGCAAAACATCTCAGCAAGTCGCTCCAATTAACAAAGTATGTTTGATTTAATTCTCACTTCTCAGAAGAACTCATTCAGGTGTACCCAACGAGGCATGTATTGAAACAGAATAGGTAAGGATTAAATGTTCTGCACATACCCAGAGTCCTGCATCTCAAACCCTTCCTAAAACCTTAATTAATAAATTAAGACTCAAGTTGTCCTCCGTGGTGGAGAAATACAGCTTTGCCTACTTTATAGGTCAAGGTCTGAGGCAGAAATAGGCCAAATTAATTGGCCAAGATCCAACAGAAAGCACGTGGCAGAACTGGAAATTCAAATATGACTTCACTTCCAAGATGTCTCACATTCTCCACTCAAAAAAGCAGCTGCATCTTCATTCATTCTTTCCTCCTGAACACTTGTAATTTTTTAACTTGATGACCATCATTTCCAGTTAGAGGGAGCAATGCATCACTGAAACGGCTCTTAGAATCTTCTTTACAGGAAGAAAGTATAGTACAGTACTTCAGAGCAATGCAGAATAAGAGGTTTAGGGTTGTTAACCTGATACTTGCTCTGATTTGATCCGCACAGTCCAGGTTTGGAAAGCTCAGATAAACTAAAATTGGTAACTTTGATATTTTTGTGACTTTATGTCATTATCCATAATGCTACTGTATGGTAAAACATTATACATGGTGACATAACACCTGGAGAAAGCATTATGCTTATCAAAATGCTGTGGGTTTAGCCAATTCAGTTCAAGACCTCGTGAGCATTTCTGAGCTTTTAGCCAGGCTCTATCAGCTCTGGTTATTACCCCCATCCTTTTTCTGGCAAGCTGCTCCAAAATAACCTGGTTGCATTGTCTACCCAATGCAAAAGCTACTCAAGGGTTTAATAGTTTGATGCACAACAAGAAAGATATAGGTCACTGTTGTCTGTTATGCCATGACCTTGTGAAGGTAACCAAAAAGAAATTTAAAATAAAAATTAAAAAAAAAAATCAGAATGCTCTGCCTTCACAGACCTCTGCCTTTTGTGTGAAGGCAGCTCTAAAATATGTGTCAGGGAAGCTACGATAGTGCTAACAAAAGAAAGTGGATGAAAAGTTGTCTGTGACGCTCAGAAAATCCCCATCACATCTACAGTAGATGCTCCCAGGAACCAACACTTCAGTCCAAAGTTTTAACCGACTCCTTAAATTCACCATCTCTGCGGCCTGGCTGCTTAATAAAGACTACAGGGTGTTGAGAAGCACAGTATATTATTTCATTAAGTACTTTTTTGGAGAAGGGGATTTAGAAGTAAAACTGCTGGCTTTGTGTGGCAAGGTTATGACCTTTGACAACTTTGGAGCTTATCTCTTTCATCTTCCCACTCCCCTGAGACCCCGAACTTGCGGAGGGATGGAAACGGGTAAGCCGGGGCCAGACAGAGTCCAGCATTGTTGTGGGGCTGCCTCCTCTCCCTCTCCCTCTTTCCCCTTCTCTCTCTCTCTCTCCCTCTCTCTCTCTTTTTTTCCCCGCTAAACAAAACAGATCTGAACTGAGCCAAGGAAACAAAAATGTATTGTTCCTCGCAGATGGAAGCGAGTGTCGCCTAGGTAACCAGATTAATCTCCTTTTTCTCTCCCTTCCTCTCTTGTAGTGCAGTAATCGGTGGGCTCTTTTCACAAAAAAGCCAGCCTCAAAGCTGGGGCTCTAACTAGGTTCCTAATTAGCTGCAATTTACAATGAAGACAACATGATGAGATAATAGAAATTTGCAAAATAATGACATACCTCAGCAAAATATTCCTCCTCCTAAGAACCATTTTTATACAAAAACAATAAAGAGGGCCCTTCTAAAGCAAAGCTGGAAAATGGTGGTGTATTATGTGACACAGAACATTATTGTTCGCCTCTTGTTCCCCCAATCAACAGCTTATTGTTTGGCATCTTAAATAAAAATGACTCAAATACAGGCCACATAATGATCTCCATTGCGCTAATACACTGTATATACAGAGTAGTCAAAAATGTACCCAAGCCAAGGCCAGTGGGGCTGATAAAGTAGCAGGGCCCAGAAAGGTAATTTACAATACAATGCACTAACTATTATTGCTGGCCTTAATCACACGTATCTTCCTGATTTCTGTCAGGATGCGCTCTGACATCAAAAAAGAGCACTTGAACGGGGGGCAGCCAGTTAATGAAATATGATGGCTTGCATTTGTTTTCATGTGGTGGTTGGCTCAAACGAGGCAGCTCCAGACTGTTAGCCAACAGTCTTCCCTTGTGCGACATCAAAGGCTCCCATTGATGGCAGAGAGGGAGGGTGCGGGCAGGGGGATTGTGTGGAGACAGCACTGAGGGAGGAGCGCTGGGCAACTCAAAGGACCATTAAATACTAATCTCTACCTTATGTCCGAAAGAGGAGAGTGGGGAAACAGAGTGGGCCGGGGCTGACCTGCCCCTGATTCCAAGGGGAGGGAGTGTCAGCACCTCTACACACGGTGCAGGACAGGCATGGCCCGTGCGCCACTGCTAAAATTGGGCATTTGGCTCCACAAGGCTGACTTGTCATTGCAGACATGGAGAGTACATCCCTGCTAGAGCAGAGTTCCGGGCAGTTTTGATCTCAACAGAAAGATTTCATAAATAGCAACAGATTGTCTAAAACTGTCAGGAAGAACAGCAGCATCAAAAGTCATTCCTTGTTTTATCTGTGGGCTCATGAGTGTTGACCGGTGCAGCTGCAAATATTCAAGACCTATGGATCTTTGAGGATTGTCCCTCAAATTAGTGCAACTATGGCCACTTTGGACAAGGATGGAAAAGCATTATCATATACCCTGACCTGGTCTTTTGGTTCCTGAGTATGGCAAGAAGCCTAATTTCCTTCATAGAATAATTGAAAGGAATCAGTAATGTCATATTATACAGAGTAAGCCAATTGCTGAAAACTACTGACAGGACACATGGCTCTAGCAATGTCCTGCAAGACAGTTTACAGTGAGGGTTAACCATAGCAAGAGCACTGTAATTCCACTGCCATCTGTTTATACAACTTCTTTCATCTTTCAGGATCTCAAAGCACTAAAATGGTATTGTAAGTTTGCTGAGGAGAGTCACCGAATATATCAATGCTGAACATTATGCCATGCAAGAATAAGGAAAAGAAGATTTTAGAAGTACCCCAAAAATACCACTTAGAATGACCACTGCCATGAGGTTTAAACAGGAGACAGGACAGACTGGGCTTTGGGGTTTAAGATGTTATTCAAAACACTCACCTAAGAAACACATGGGGGTACACATTGAACCTGAGAGCCTTTAGAAGTGTAATGTGACACCTTTAAATCAACAAAAGTGAACATTCAAACAATAATTTTAAAAAAAGAAGCATGCAGATTTAAGACACAGAACAGCATTGAAAACAGATTTCAATTCTGGAATTATGTCTGATATAAACAAACACACCCTGGTCTGCAAAGATTTCTAGGAAAAAGAGAACAAGGTGGACAAATGTGAAGCATTCAGTCTTTAACTAGAAATAAACAGTAATAAATGGTCAGATTCTCATGTGCTTAATCCTATTCTCTCCATGCAAAGTGTGATTCAGCTGCAGAATAAGGTGTCATTTAATGTGACTGCATCAAAACTGGTTCTGAAAAACAAAATAATATGTAAGGTACTTGAACTGCTTGTCAGGCAGCCCTACTCCAACTAATGCTGAGCATCTTCTTATCCCATTGACTTCTCCCAGCACGGGAGCTGGCAATCTACCAGAAGTATGCTGACACACAGGATCAGGCAGCACCTAAGAAAAGAGCAGGAAAGTGCAGAAAATGGCTTTGAACATGTGAACCCAATTCAGTGTAAATCCTGTGTTGACATTACTGATCATAGAAGTCACTAGTGCTTCTTTGCACCAACTGAAAGCCAGATCTAAAGATTTGTGTGTTAGCGTGTGTTTTTTTGTTTCCACATACTAAAAACATTTCTATGGAAGGCTGAATATAGCCTGTTCCTTTCAGGCTCATCTGAAAAAGCAGACCCAGTTTACAATTTAGATTTCTAAACACAGAAATAAGCTTTTTACCTGGCACATTTTTCTCCTTTGGAGCTTACACCCTAAGTTTTGCTTAATCTATCTAGAGGTTTTATCATTGCATGCTTAGACAATCCTGTGTGGAACAGCCTCCACACACCGAGAATTCAGAAAAGTATTGCTGCCCTGTATATCCCATGCCAGAATCAGAACAGCAGCTCTGTATCTGCAGGCTGGTATGATTAACACCAGCTTGCCATTTTACACAGAAAACATTAGCTCTCCCAGCTCCTTGGATGGATGAAATAACTCAGTAAGAGTTAGTTTCCCACAGTTACAGAGCTCTTTCTGATATTGCAGGTGCACAATACAAATTGAATTCAATTGGATTTCTGTATATTCAGCATCTGAAGGTTCGGGAGCCTAAATATTAAAGTTTTCTCCACAACAATCCTATCCAATGCACCGTACCATAAGAGGTCAGAACACTGCAATATGAATCCTGTTATCCCTTTCCTTCTTTTTTTTTTTTAAGTTAACAGAACTGTTTGTGTAAATAAATGTTGCAAGGTTGGACACTCAGTATATTTTCTTTTCTAGCATTCTGAGTGTCTGGCACAGACTGTGTTATCCAGGATCTGTCTGAGATAATTTACACCATACCCCTGGAACAGCACCTGCGCCCTTGTGGCCTTGACCAGCTCCCACAATACAAATTTACAAATGGCTTTTGAAAATTACCCAAACATCCTTCAGTATGAGCAAAATCTGGTGTGCGACACAACTGGCTTGCCTTTATTTTATTATGATTATTACCACTCCCAGGCTTTGGGGAGCTTTGTGTGTGTCAGCACATTTCTTTAGCATCTCTGATAGCCTTCAATCTTCCT
This sequence comes from Eulacestoma nigropectus, assembly GCA_013397775.1. Lineage (NCBI taxonomy): Eukaryota > Metazoa > Chordata > Aves > Passeriformes > Eulacestoma > Eulacestoma nigropectus. Next base: position 510,163 of record VZTE01000950.1, on the reverse strand, counting down.
GCCTTTTCTACCTTTGAACCAGTTGCAAACAGCAAGAAAAACTACATAAACCAATGGGTTCATGCAGGATACAAGAAAATCCATGCATCTAACTTAAGTTGAATGCTTTCCAACTCTATTCCTCCTTCTCTTGCCCCTGCCCCCCAGGGTAGGTGGGAGGAATGGCTTAAATCAATAACCAAAGGCTTCAGTTTTACAAACCCTTGAGCCATTAGAGCTCCGAGTCCTTGGTGCACCAGCCCCAACCTCCCCCACCCCTGCACATACACACATGTAACACGTATAGAAAAGAACTACTCCCAGCCTGGCATTAACAATGTTCATTCAGTGCTCTTTACTTAAAGGAAGAAAACAATTAAGTGAAACCTTGAAGTAATCTCATTCTGCCTATTTAGCCTCTTCATCCCTCAATGTGTGGCTAGTAAGTGTTGCAATCAGGGGCTAAGGCCTGCTATCATTCGGCCTTAATTAAAAAAGACACAAGCAGTGGAGCTGTGAATTAGAAATGTAACAACGCACCACCCCTGATTAATTCGAGGCTCATGTTGGATTAATAACTCCAAACAAAGAACAAAAGGAAATTGTTATGCGAATTGCAGTCCTCCCAGGCCAGACAAAGGTCAAATCACAGGATTTCAATTTCATCCGGAGTCGCTTAATCAACTCCCTCGGAAGGAAGACCATATGCAGTCCTGAAAGCTACCCATTGTAGTCGTGTTGTCACTGGACCTGAGAGACAGCACAGAGATAATCCCAGTTATTCCCTGTCTTTACTCCTTCTCGCCTGTTTCTTTTCTTTTTCTTTTCCAGTTTCTTTTTTCTCTCTCTTTTCCTTTTTTTTTTTTTTTTTTTTTTTTTTTTGCAAAAAACACCTCATAAAGGTAAATGT
>VZTE01000950.1:381632-509240 GCA_013397775.1 Eulacestoma nigropectus | reverse complement strand
TTTTTTTTTTTTTTTTCATTATGACAAAAGCCCCTCATTAGGGCTAATGATTAAGGAATAATCTGAAGCCAGGACAGGATAGTATCTGTGGAAAAGTGGATTTTGTGGCTGCTGCCCCATGGAAGCATCTTGGTTCTCACTCCCCATGCAGCTGCAGAGGTAGCTCCTCATTTTTGGGGGTCTTCCATGGCAGCAGCAGAAGCCACGAACTGCTGTGCTTCATTCCACACCACATAGTCACTTACAACAAACAGCACTTGGGGGTGGGGGTGTAAAACAGGATGTTTGGGACACATTCAGTGCGCTGCCTACATCTTAAAGCGGAGGTCTTTTGAGGATGTTAGCTGAGGAAGAAGGATATTACTAGTCTGAAAACCTATCTCTGACCAAAAATAAGCTGCAAAGAATAAAATCCCCTATTTTCTTGCTGCTGACACCTCCAGTGAAATGATGATGGAGCAAAACAGCCCTCAGTTTTCATGATCTTAGATATACTATTCCTCCAGTGAGCAGGAACAGAGCATGTCCCCCTGCTCCCATGGAGCATGACTTCTCAATCAACTCACATAACAGAGCATTTTACACAGACTCCAGTTATTCTATATAAAGAAAAAAGGAAAGTTCAGGTCTGCTTAGGAATCTGGCACCTCATGCCAAGAGCAAGCCTATAGAAATGAAAAAGGAGCAAGAAAGAAGCTTCAGGGTGGGGACCTGCAACATGGAGTTCCCACCCTCACTGCCTTCTGGAAGGGCTCTGCCCCATCAGCTTAGTAACATCAGTTTGCCACACAGCTGCTAGCAGCCAGCCCAGCCTGGATGGGGCAGGTACCCTCTCAGCTAGATCCCTGTTGTTTGTATACATTTCAAAAGGCAAGCTGGAATGTCTCACGGCTTAATTCATTAGGGGTTTTTGTTGTATAATCTGTAACAGCAACACAGTTCAGGACCAAATTTACTGTCCCCAGGAACTGGCTCCAGGAAGAGGCCAAGAGCCAACAACACTTCCCACCTTGATGTAGACCTCTTGCTTAACTCAAACAAATCTCTCCTTATTTACATGGAAATGAGATAAAAAGATTCAAGCAACAGTTTTCTTTTATTCTTAAATTCTGGTTCAAATAATATTCTGTGTATGAATTCCTTGGTATAGGATTGCTGACAAATGCACCAGGACTCTCTGACTTGACTTTGCCTAGAGATACCTTAAAGCCCAATAACACTACACAAAACCCAGTACTGGTACTAGTACCTGGCACTGCACCAGTAGTGTCCAAACCTGCAGGCACTGAAGACCAGGAGTTTTGACTGGGATATTAAAACACCTTGGGAAATGCAGATGCAGATTCTGTAGAAATCTCTTACCTGTGTTAGGCGCTGGAATAAAATTGCAGGTCACTCGACGAACTTAAAAGAAGATCCTGTCTTGACTTTCAGCTTGGGATCATCTCCATTCAATTGTCACAAACTACACTTGGTCCTCTTGCCAAGGGGCTGCTCACACAACTGCTGCCTCTGAATTAGCTGTTGGAGGGGTAGAAGGGATTTGTGAATTGCCCAATTCTGAAGCCCTTTCCTACTCAGAAATATTCTAGTTTTAAATATTAACCCAGTACATGGCTATTCAACTTCTCTGATTCTTTCCTTTTAAGTATCTGTACTTTCTTGCTTTACATATTGATTTCTTAGCATGCAACCAAAAATTAAGATGAAATACCTACTGTGCCATGGAAAAGGAGAGTCACATACTAAGAAATCATTTTGCCTGTGTTATATCACATCATTAAATCCAAATTACATGGAATGCAAATTCTGTTAGAAATTAATCTCTCAAGCATTCCACCAGCTCCAAAATGTATTCAAAAAATAATTTTTGAAATCTGTTACTATTAGAAGCTCAGCAACAAATTAATTGACGTGCACTACCCGTTATTTTAGCTACTTCCACTCCTCAGTGCAAAAGTAAAATGAAATTTTTAAGTGTGCAGCTCCAGAACTTTAGCCCATGTATTCATCTGTCAAAGAAGGAAACCTGTGCACATATCCCTGTAAGAATAATAGGAGGACAAGATTTCTCTTCCCATTCGTGTTTAAAGCTAGTTAAGCTTGCAGCCTTCAGTTGAATGGGAGAAAGACCAGTCACGCATTCCTCATGTATTCTAATTACTAAAGAGCAAATAAGTTTTTTCTCCAAGAGTGAAAGAATCACAGAATCATTTAGGTTGGAAAAGGCCTCTGAGATCAAGTCCAACCTTTGATCACAACCATGTCAATTCGACCATGGCATTAAGTACCACATGCAGTAATTTCTTGAATGCCTCCAGATATGGTGACTCCACCACCTCCTTGGGCACTCGGGCAGTCCATTCCAATGTTTAACAACTCTTCCTGTCGAGAAATTCCTCCTGATGTCCAACCTGGACCTCCCTTGGTGTAGCTTAAAGCCATGTCCTCTTGTCCTGTCACTGTTGCCAGGGAGAAGAGGCTGACCCCCACCTGGCTACACCTTCCTGTCAGGGAGTTGTAAAGAGTTATAAAGTCCCTCTGAGCCTCCTTTTCTCTGGGATAAACAATCCCAGCTCCCTCAGCCACTCCTCATAGCACTTACTCTCTAGTTAGCACACACTCAGGAATTTTTTAGGCTCTCACTTCACAGTGCTAGTCCCCAGGTCCATGAGACGACATCATTCCTCAACACAGGACATGCACCTCTCACTTATCAGTGAATTGTGTGCAAGTAAACACAAGACAAAAGCTGATGTGTAAGGAAAAAATAGCTCACCACAGTGATGAAATACATCCACTGCTATAGTAATGCCACAAAAGAAAGGCACTTAGGACAGCTCTCTTCTGCTTCTACAGAAGAAGGCAGAGTCAGGGGTGTCTGATCTCTCCCAGCCCAACTGCCAGCAAAGGCCAGGTATGCAGAAGTTCCTGTAGCCTACATCAGATGATAACCTGAAAATCTGCTGCTGATGAGAGGGAAAAGAATTTAAGTGTCTGCAGACCCAACCAGCCCTCACTACTAAGTTTGGCACATGCATTCTGAGTCTTGAAATCAAACTTCGCCCATCTTCATAGCTCCTGCACACACTGCTGCACAAAACAACTTCCAAGGAGCTACACCTGATGGAACAGGCTTAGCCTAAAATATTCCCCATTCCACTTTGAGCACAACTGCCTCCCTCTCTGACACAGCTACACAGAGGCAGGTGGGAAGACAAGGCAAGCCGTGGGTAAGCTACACCTGGGGACCAGCACACTGCCCTATATTCCTATGCAATCCCTCAATATTGATGGTGGTTTAGAGCCCATCCAACTCTCCTTGCTCCTCTCAGCTATCTCTAAAGACTTATGAATTTTCATAAATCCCAAAGCATCAACAACAGGCAAGCATTGAAAGCTGCCCTCAGCTTAACTTGCTCTTTTCTTTGTGGCAATCATCTCAGAGCTGTGTTCCTGTATCTTTAAGCAAATAAACCAACAAATTTCCCTGATTTTACTTGACATTTTTTCTAATCCTCTCCCTTTACTTAGGAGCTGCCTCTTTCTCTTCCCTTCCACTCAAACACGCCACCAGTGAGAAACATTCCTCCTCGGTAGCTCTTACCAAGTGTTCAAGAGCTTTCACATATCTTTACCTCACTGACCCTTCATCTCTTTTCAAATCACAGATAAGAAACAACATTTTCTTATCTTGCTAAGAACTGGGAACACTTTCCACTTCTATTGCAGTGTTTGCCACCCCTGTTAAACACTCTAAGAGTCTGCGTGAGAAAAAATTATGCATAAATATGGTAGTTCTGATAGATTCCAAGCAACCAGTTTTTCAGTGGGGAGTATTCCAAACTGTACTGCAAGCAAGCAGCTTTGTCAAAAGATTATATATGATGGGATGTGCAGAGAAAACCAGTTATGTCAAGGCCATTTGTCTCTCCCAAAGAAAACCAAGCCAACCAACCAAAGATAATGTGGATTTTTCTATTCACCTTACCAAAATGCCACTTCCATTAGAAAGATAAAATCAGGATACAGCAAATTAGGTTTTACATCTGGACAATTTTTCCGAAGAATTCCAGCACCTTTGTTTAAGCTCAACTTAAAGGACTGCGCACCATTTCTCAGAGTTGCTGGGTAGTTGCTGCTCTGCCTCTCAGAGGTGGCTGCTCCTCAGTACTGGTTGGCATTAAGCAGGGCAAGACATAATTTCCTTGAAAGATACAGCTTTCATTCCAAGACACAAAAATATTTCATGAAACAATTTCTTTTTCTTTTCATTTTTGGCCAACTTTAATGGTAAATATGGAGATTGCCAATTTTTGTTATAAATCTAGAAACACAGCAGTAAATTCCTTGTAAAAGAATCTATAATATACTTTCACAAAGTTATCAGGACTCTTATCTAATTCTTCATTACTATGATGAGATATTACATAAAAGAGTAAGACTAAGAGTCTATTCATGTTATGTAAACATAGAAAGAGGTTCCAGAAGCTTAAAAGAATTGGATCCCATAAATAATTTCACCTTTGCCTTTTTATTTTTTTAAATTTTCTTGTGAAATCTGTCTCCTTTGCTTTGATGCCTTTGATTGAAAGGCATTGTGTAAATGACTCGCATTTGCACAGCTCTGAAAAATGAACACCAACAAAAGCCAAAACATACAATTTGGTGTATTTGCTTGCTGACTAAACACTTTTCCTTGTATCTCTCTTTGCTTGGAGAAATTGTTAGTTTCAAAGCTGAATGACTGCATCAGTGAGTTGGGTAGCAGACTATTGGTACAGTGAGATAATTAAGGGATCTTAGTTCTTAAACAATGCTGATAAAACAGAAATCCCTCTCCCTTTTTTCTGGATTACCTTTAGAACTGAAATCAGAGCACATTAAATGAATAATAATTTGCACCTTCTGTGAATGATAAAAGACTGAATCAAATTTTAACTAGACTCTATTTGTAAATCCCTCAGGATGACATAATTACTATTCAACACATACTTTAATTAGCTGTACACATCTATTTCATAGTATTTAACAGGTTTAAACAGCTTCTATTGTCTGTTGAATGGATGTTCCATTCTCATCAAAATGGAAACAATTCTGAATTTCCTAAACTGGAGGAAAGTTGCTCACAGAATTTAAGAAATTACCTGGAAATTACTTTTCCTATAGTCAAATAGTTTTTGGTTGGGTTTGTTTGGATTTTTTGCATCTTTAAAGTTGTTTCAAATTCACCGATGGTACAATGAATTGACAATGCACTGATGTAAATTATTGTTGCTGCTGCTTCTTTCCTTTTGATGACAAAAGGTCATAGTTGCATTGTCTGCTGAAAAGAAAAATCTATTCATAGATTTTGCATAGAATTTGAAATTAATACAAGCAAGGCTGGGACACGATTACTTTTCCTGGTTTGGATTACAGCATGTCCTCACACTAGAAAGCACTACTGCTTTCTTGCTCCATCATGGATCAGAAACAGGCTGAAATTTGGCAAGCCATGCCTTCAGGTGAAACTGAAGAATTAGCATTTGAGACCTTGGTGCTCACGTTGTGTAACAGCAGGTACTTGCTTAACTGCAGAGTCTGTTCTTAAAATCAGTGAGATCTGCAGAACAATGAGGCTTGGTCACACATGCAGCTGCCATGAGCTGAGGCTTAGTGTAAATCACAAGCACAACCTTCCCTAAAATCAGAGAATCCCAGAATCTTATAGGTTGGAAAAGACCTCAAAGGTCATTGAGTCCAACCATTATCCTAACACTGCCAGGTCCACTGCTAAACCACAACCCAAAGTGCCATATCCACCCTTCTTTTAAATATCTCCAGGGATGCTCAAGCAGATGAGAATGACTATGATGGTGTGCAGACGCATTTGCACGTGGTATGTTTCATATTTTGTCAAACTGCCCCAAGTGAGATTAAAATGTTTGCATAAATATTTATTTTATACTCTGTGTCATTTGCTTTCTGTTCTCCTTAAAGTATAATGCTAAAGACAGCTGACTCTTCAGACAACTCACTGTTCCCAGAGCCAAATCCAAATGAAGATAGTCGACACCCAGGGAAATGATAGAGGCTGAGCTGCGGGAGAGGGAAAAGCAGGACTAGAAGTGCTTTTCTCTCCCAGACATGTTGGTTTTACTGGGATCACAGAGAAGCCACGACCTCCATAGTCACAGTTAAGGGAGCACTGCCAGGATCTAAGACCCTAGCGAAAGGGAAAGACCAAGAACACTGCTCTGGCAGAGGAGAAACTAAACAACTTGAGGAGAAGGTCTGAAAGATATTTTAGGTACTACCCCTCCCAACTACCCAAAAGTCATCAGACCAGACTTAAGGTCCTAAGATTTACCATAAATAATAATCCTTAGAAACAAACAAACAAAGCCCCTAAACCATACACAAATGCCTTCCAAAGCATTTGAGATCCTCTTGTTTTATCTTTCTCCTACTTCTTTAGGCTGCCCCATGTCATATTTTCAAGTTTTTCATAGCAATTCCTTGTAGCAACAATGTATTTTTTTTATAAGTGGAGGTAGAGATTCTTACACGTTTATATTATCTCATGACAGGGCTTTGCAAGACTTGTTACACATCGTAAGATTTACGGTAAAATTGCAGACATTGTGTTGGGAAGCTAATCTGTTTTGCCCCTGAAACAGAATCAAGTAAAAGAAAATAAAAATAAACTTATTCAGTTGGGTATGCTACATTTTTCATAGTTATGTTTCTTGTACTGTGTATGATGAAAGTGTAAATGCCTAATCATTAAAAATTAAAAAGATATGGATCACTCAAATGTATCAATATGATCCCTTATCTTTCTCAGCAGATTTAGGGATGGAGGAGGAAAAAAAAGGCGGGGGGGGGGGGGGGTATATATTCCAAGGGGTTTTATACTTTACCACCACCTCTCTTTGAACCTCAGTTTCCACCCTGCCTTGCTGTGGTATCAGCCAAGACCCAACAAGAGACGGTAATAGGGTCCCAAACCTTTCTGGAAACTTTCCACTGTAAGTACTGGGAACATACAGGAATACAGAACAGACTGGGAGCAACAGGCTCTTCTGCTTCCATCACGCAAACACAGCAGGCGTCAATCGTCTGTGCCAGTGCCTGTCCATGAGCAGCTCGCTGGTTCCCCCTTGTCAGCATGCCATGAGAACCTCATTTGGAGGTGACAAAAAGATGGACCTCATGTTGCTGCACTGCATATCTATCTTCAAGTCATTACCTGGGAGAAGAGAAAAGCTATTTGTACTCTTCCCAGTAAACTTGCTCTCCTTGATTTTCCTAACATTACAATGGAAGTTCCTTGTCTGTCATGTTGGTCACTTGCTTTGTACTAGAAAAGCAGCAAATCACAGGGAGAAAAATGGTGCAATATGCAATCACTGTGTAGCATTAGCATAGTGCTGGATACTCTCTAATTACACAGAGTACTGTTGATATGCTGATAAAAATAATCATATTGATTACTTATATATATCGTACTGGAAAGAGAAGTAGTTCAAGTTCAGCCAGTTACAGAGGAAAAAACTACAGGAGGCCAAACAAGGATTTACAATTATTTTCCGCTTGAATGACATCATCTGTGAGGAAACATGCATTTTGGTGGAGCACAGTATAGAAGAACTTTGTGAGAGTAAAAAAAGCCTAATAGTAGATCCAGGCAGCAAAAACATGAGATTTGAGCACCATAAAATGGATGGTAGTACCAGCTCACACGGACCACCCAATACTTTCCATCCCTAGCTGATTCCTACTATCTTACAATACTTATACTGTATTATTTATTATTTGCATTATATATTATTTGCATTGCAGTATCCCCAGCAAGGCCTCCAGGAAACCCCATAGGAGCATTTTCATGTTTGGTTGATTAGTTTTGCATCTGCATAAAAATATTTGCCTTGTTGCCTGAAACCTTGACTTCAGCATGGAAACGCACAAAAAGAAGGAAATAAATCTGATCTTTCTGCTTTCCAACTCCAAGTTGATAAATTTTTAAAATAATTAACATAGAATAATTAAAGATAAAGTTAGCAATACAAAGAATGTCTTAAAATTACATTGAGTGTGTCAGATTTCTGAAAGCACTTCTAAGTTCTGCTGAAGCCCCAAGTAACTGCAAACCTGTCAAGTAGTGAGCATAGGCATCTGAGCCAGCAATACCCCTTCCAAATCTTAATTATCGTATCTGTGGAATACCTGACTATGGAAATCAGCTACAATGATACCTGTTGTGCATGGCTGTGGTTTCACCATGAAGGCAGTAACATTTACACATGAAACTCATTCTGTGGGTAACACTTGAAAAAATAAATATATGTATATGCATCTCCAGAAGAAAGAAAACTTGACAGAAACATAAAGTTTGCAGTGTTGCATTTTCTAAACACGAAATATTGTGAGCAGAGACATTGTCCCTACGTAATACACGTTGGCATGATTACAGTTCATTCTTGTGTAAATAATTTGGGATAGCATTAGAAAAATTGCAAATATGGCACTTAATTTTTTTAAGAAAACAACTGATGCAATAGCAGCTATGGCAAAAATGGGATGGTAAATAGGCTGGGGTTTTACCAAATTTCTCCTTGGGCCCTTCTGATAGTTAACAAAGATATTTTATTGAAGCCATACAGTCAGGTTGAAGGAAACTCTACATCCTACAGTAGGAAGGTAGATACAACTAAGTCAGCTAAGTGATTTGACTTTATTAATTCCTTTGAGGGAATCTAAAAGATGAACTTCTGAATTTTGATTAATGTGTACCTGGAATTACATCACTGGATGGAGGAGTCTGTCAAACATGGAAGAAAGGATGGAATAGATCAACTTTTACCAACCATTTGTTTGGTGAGCTTGAGCTGACAGGCATTACTTTATTCTCAAAATTTAAAAAAACCCACAAGCCATGCAGTGGGAAAACATAAATGGCATATTTGGGATCTGCCAAGGAGAATATAGCTGGAAAAAAATTTGGCCCTAAGTCCCCAAGTATAGCAGATCTGTGCCCTGATTAGCTTACATTCATCCAAACCTCCTTCTGTGCCCTGTGCTTAGATTAGGTTGTGCACACAACCTATTTTCTATTTATGCAACATCTGCTCTGCTTTGAGATTGTGAGCAAGAACATTTCCAGGCTCCAAAGCAGGATGAGATTACAGACTGGCAAACTGAGCTGGATAAAACAAGTCCAGAGCCACAAGGATTTAGGTTCAACGCAGATTATTTAAGATTCCAAAAATGTCTCTATTTTGCATTAATATAAGTGATTTCCCGTATTTATACCTCCTTCCAGTTTTGAGAAGGAAGAGAAACAGAGTGCTTAATTAGTAGAAGTTCGTCTAGTGCTGTTCTTTCACATGATCAGAGTGACAAATCTTGTGGCTATCATGTGTAGTGCCATAATTAAATTTTCAGCCCTGATTATTCAGAGCTTGGAGAGTCATCTAAGCCCTGTCGTCCAGACACAGCGATGTTCTCCTACCACTGGAATGAAGAGGGGAGTACAGGAGGAAAGGAGACGTCCAAGCAGACAATGCCAGTATGAAAAATGTTCACCTTCTGGGAACATTGCAGAGACTGAGAGGGGAAAAAAGGTGCAGTGCTGCTGAAATAGGGGGAAATGGCAGGGGTGACACAGGGTCCCCCTGGAGGTGACCAATTCAGAATAAGAAGGAGGGTGCTTTTTTCCTAAGGAGCAACTAGCAAAATTTCTGTTAACATCTACAGTAAAATTAACTGCAGTTAATTTTTCCTGTGAAAATCATCTCTGTGGGCAGCAAGGCCAGGATTTGGTCTGCAGCAGCAACAGCCACTATGCATGGAAGATCTGTTTAATTTGTTTTAATAGCAACAGGCAGAAGGTTAAAAATCTGACCAAGGCGACAACCTTAGGGTGACTAACAGGACCATAGAGCTGCTCTTACCTTCCTGCTGGACTTGGCTTTCCGGATTGCATCTCACACTCACTGGCAAAGTACATGTGAACAGAGGTGCTGCTGCTGCTGAACTGAAGTTCAACAGCCTCACTGATACTCTGGGAGCCACATAAGATCACAAAAATCCCCACCCCAGCTCAAATTCACAAGCTGGCCCAGAAAGATAGCAGTTCACCAGTTTGGGTATCCAAATACTTTCAGCTGAGTTCAGTGGAATAATAGTTCACTGACAGCCTCTAAATAAATAAATAAATAAATAAATAAATAGATACATGAATCCCTCTTTACTTGGCCATGATTGAGGGCTTCTTCCTCCCATGGAGGAGGCTGCAAGACAAGGAATGCCATTCATTTAGTAGGAACTGGCTGCATCAAAAAGCAGCCAAGATTTCTCCCTCTCCCCATTCTTCCCCTCCCCAACACAATAGACCTGAAAACAAAAGACAGATTATTAGGTTTAAGTATGTAGCCCATTCTCCACATACCCTTTCCTCCCTCCTCCCATCCCTTCTTCAGCACATCTGGTAACCATGTGTGGCAAGTGCTAATGAAGACTTTCCTGAGTGAGCTACAATTAGTTCCGACTGCTGTACGCCTCTCTCAGCTGTACTGAGGATAAATACCAAAACAAAACAAATATCTTCCCTTCACTGTTCCTGAAACCTCCTCTTGCCCCTGGGATTCCCCTTCCATATTTGCTGCTGAAATGAGAACAAAAAAAATAGTGTAAGCAAATACTTTGAGGTGGTCTTCTGCCTGATTTCTTTTCTCTTTTTAAATCAGCATTATATTCATTTTGATTGAACACGACAGGCAGGCAACAGTGTTTCTATGATCCTGTCTACAATAGAGAATTGTTAAACAGATGTCCATTTTTTTTCCTCCTAGCCTGGCAGTATTATATACATAGCAGTTTTATCTGCTTGAGCAGATCAAATTTGTGTGTGTGAGTGTGTGTGTTGCCATTTGGAGTGATTAGAATAAGCCGCACAGAGGCAAGATGTATTGTGCACAATTAAGCCCATCTCCAGACCGCACATTTTTGTTTACTCTTGGTCTCCTCTCCTTTCCCCAATCAAGCTACTAATAGAGATGTTTCAAGTTTCAACAAGACCACATTAACTGCTGGTCTCCACATGAAACAGAATGTCAAACCCTGGCCTCTTCCCAAGATCTAAGCACCAGCCTCCCTGTCCTCCTTTACATTTCTTTCTGAAACTGCCACGGCCCTCACCTTCAAAATTCCTAATGATTCCCCCCAGTATACGTTCAGTGCAATGTGAAATTTCACAGTGTGAGACTTTACATATTCTTTGTCATTTCTCTCGGCTGCGTCAGGCAACATGATTGCCACTGACCAACCCCTACTTGAAAGTATGTTCCCACTAAACAAACAATCCGGATAATTGCTGTGGAAGTGATGATATCTGCATACATCATATTTCAATTATACCTTATTCACTCAAAAAATGGCTATGACCCTCCTGCGCCTTTTGAACGGCACTGTATATTGAAATGTAAAAAAACTAAGTTCTAAAAGCAGAACAAAAGCAAAACTGATGCTTAAAAAGGAGTTATTCTCTTAAAATACACATGTTTCTACTTGCCAAATGATTTCTCAGAGAAGATGATAGGCTGGAGTAATGCAGGGAGGGGGGAACAAAAGGGGTTTTAATCATGGTTTGGATTAAAGAGTTGTATAACAATTGCTCTCCTTCCAGGCACATATACTGTACATGCTCACTGTAAATGATCAGCATTTAAAGAAACAAAGTGCACTGTGACGCATTTAACATAAAGACAGCTGCATATACATTAACACTTGATTAATCAAAAGACACTGGTTATCTTTCTCCCTCAAGATACCAGGAAATACCACTTAGGCACACAGGACTGACAGCCAAAGCCAGGCTTCTCCCCTACCCCAATTTAAAGTACATAAAACCCACTGTGGGGAAAAGAAAAATAAAAAAAGCACACGATTCTTTCTAATTTGAGGGCCTCTTTTTGGACAAAAAATACTGCTTCATCTCCACATAGTCTTGTTTTTCTCTGCACCAAGCAGGGAGTAGAGCAAAGCTGGGGCACTTCTAGCAATATTTTTCTATAAAACATAAATTTTACACTTTGAAAAAAGGCTAATTTTATTGGTAATGAATACCAGTAATAACTTAATGAGTCACTGCAGTACACACTTTAAGGAGGAGCTGGTGCTAATGCGTGAATAATTATTGACACAATTAAGAGCCCAACACTGGGCCTGTTAAACTGCTTCTGGCACGTGAAGACTCCTTAATGGCTCCATGGCGTCATACAATGACCCTAAAAGGTTTTAAAGTGCAGAGAGCTCCCTTTTGCTACTGCAAGGGATCCTTGGATCTCCAATCCATTCCCCACCAGATAATGCTGAATTGGCAAGGATTTACATCTTGCATGGTGTTTTGCCTGTTGCCAGGCTGGATAACTACCTATTTACCAATTCTGTAAACAGTAAGCTCACCCTTTGACCTGCCTTAGGAGAGACTGTCTGGTCCATAACCCTGCCGGGGACTTTCTCCTGCCTAACAGTCACTCTGTAAGCCATGGCTGCTGCTGGAAATCCGGTTGCTCCCTTTCCACTGATGGCTCCAAAGCACAAGATGTTAGCAACACACCAGCCACTGAATCCTCAGTGTGGGGGGGATTAATTTCCAACTCACCTACAAAAGCTTTCTTGAAATTGGAAAAGAGTATTCGGCACAAAAAAGTCATGGAGTGAAACACCTCCAAGCTGTTTGGGAGGCCTCACCAAACATGTACTCCCATCCCAAGACACTTAAGCCCCCTCAGCTCCATTGCACATACTCTGTTTCCCTCTTTTACAATGTGTGCCAATGTACAGATGTCCCAAATCTCTGGCCCCACTGTGCATACCACGCTTATCTGCAGCAAATACAGCAGAATCGCTGGAGATATCTGCAGGTTTCCAGCAGAGTTATTTGTGAGGCAACATTATCATCAAGAAGGCCATAAAAAAGTCACCTCTGGCAAATAACTCTTGACCGTGTTTCACAAGAAGGGCGCTCGTGTCCTCTGAATGGACGCGGCTGTCTGTAAGCTGGGATGTCCTGCCAAGACGCCTCATCAGTGAGCTGGAGCAACACATGCACTCACACAAAAATTGACCCTTTTTTCTGAGATCCTGAACTCCTTCTGACCTTCCCCAAGCTATTCCAGCATGCATGTAGGTCCGTGAGGTAGATGAACAAGCAGAGAGACAGGATATAATATTTTATGTTCAAATCTGCACAGCCTGAGTACTGCACCTACAGAGTTGTCACTGAGGTGTCCCCAGCCCAGGGTTAATGAAATGGCTTTGCATTTTCTCATCCGCAAAATGCAAACATCTTTGTAGGGTGCTGTAAGCACACATTCATTTTGAAAACACGCACTGTACTGGACACAACAAAAAAGAACAGGAAAACAGGGCTGACCTGAAAAATACACGTCCTGAATTAGAAACTACCAAATACAGTCCAGTACTTCTCACACAAGAGAAGGCTTGGAAGGGAGATACCACTTCAAAAACGAAGTAGTTTCATTAATTTCCTTTTATTAGATAATGGTAGATGACAAACCCCAGTCCTTGTTCCTGACAGACACCACAGGCCAACACCCAGCTTACTGAGATCTGGAGCAAAGCTACGGATTGCCCATGTCCCACATGACAACACATTCCCACTGATGCAGTTCTACCAGACCTTCCACAACCTGAGGCTTTTTCTGAAACACCAGGAGTAAGCATAAGCTGGAAAGAAGATTGGCATCACGCATCATGAACTGAGGTGTTGTTACTTTTAGCTGCCTGACTTCTGAGTGGAGAGGAACAGGGAGGTACCTTTCCCCATTGGCTGCCCCCCAATATGTCACAGGACCTGCCCAAAAGAGCAGTGAGAGTTTCACTTGCAGCTGTACCATGGCAGCTCAATGGTTACTTCATAAATGGCTCTTGACCTCTTGCCCTAACTTGCAGCAGAAGACAGCTGTTCTAACAAGAGCAGTCCTGCAAAGCCAGGCAGGGTTTGTGTGGTTGCATTGAAGTAGGATTTCACTGCTGAATGTCCAGTGCTGCCGACACCCAGCCCTAGGAAATTCCCAGGCTGCCCTTTCTTCTCTGTAATAAACCAAATGTGCAACAAAATATTGCCACATCCCATGCGTATATTGACACAATTGGGACTTCAACCCCAATTTTGCTTTGTGTTTTTCAAATGGCTTTGTTTATCTTAAGATAAAGCACACGTTCTGGCCTGATACAGGAGCCAGCCACGTTGGGGGACGGAGTCAGTGCATGCACTGGGCCCTGGGTCACCTGAGGACAGAACCCCTCCGGAAGTATTGACCTGTGGCAGGAGCCAGAGAACTCTGAGATACTTGCAGAATCGGTCCCCTTTTAAAAAGAAAGAAATGATGAATTTTTTATGACTTGCTGCACAAAACTTATGTTTTGAAGTGGTGTGAAAACTGCACAGAAAAGGAATCAAACTTTAGGCTGTTGGTCATAGGTTTTTATAACATGGAGAATAAAAAACCAGACATTGTGTTTGCATTCTATTTCTGGGCCTTTTAAGCTGTAACAGCATAAGTGGTATTTGCATCAGGAGTTACCATATATCATTGCAAGCAACATATGCATAGATGGAAAAAAGATGACGGCAGCAGCAGGTTCAGTGAAATCTCAGGATCTCTCTGTGATAGGGACCTGCTAAAGGTTTGGTTTTATTTAGCGTAGCTTAAAATGTCATTGGCATATGTGTTTCTCAATTAACACCAATTTAATACACTCCAGAAGTGTTCTATTCTGAGAGCAGGCTTCAGAGTTTACAAAGGATCTAACCTGACATTTTAGCACAGGATATCCAGACCCATTTACAAACAGGAAAGCACACGATGAAGGCTAGATTTTTTTTCTTTCACATTGTGTTATGATGCCTCTAATGATAAATACAAAAGTCAGAAAATCCTACCAAACAGTGCTGTACTATGGGAATTATGAGCCCCTCCATCCTCTGTGAGTCACTCATATCCCCCAGATGAAATGGTGCCTTGCGGCAAATGCAGAGTTTCAGCAAGTGCATGGTTGATTTTCCTTCTCTGTGCCTTAACCATGCTGCACATTTTCCTCAATGGATAAACTGCAAACTCACCAACAGAATAAGTGACAAATATATTAAAAAACCACAAAAGCAGGCTGCAAACTCCAAGAGAAGTAGTCAATAATCCTGAAAATGCTGGGCCTTAAGACAAAAATTTGAGGAGGGAAAGATTCACTGATGATGGCTTCCTAGATGATAAATACAGATGTCCAACAGAACCCCAGAAATCAGCCACTGATAGGCTGAAGGATTATTTATTAAACAAAAGGACGAATAAAGAATAGGAAAGTATCATTTCATATGAACTTTACACAGACTATATGAATGTCTACAGTCTATTTAAAAAGAGCACCTAGCATTATTAATATTGATTTTGGAATATACAGTTCATTAGATGCAATGGGCCAAATTCATCCCTGATGAAACCAGTAACTTCGGACAAGCTGCATGACACAGAAATACCTCTTTTCAGATCTAGTTAACTGTTTATTCTGAAATCAGTGACAACAGAAACACTGGGGAAAAAACATTCAAAAGACATTGGGAGAAAAAGGTTAAAATCAAGCATTCCAAGGTGAGGAAATACCGGTTTTCAACCTGCCCATTAATTCTGTCCTGTTGTGTGTCCATCGTCTGCACCAAAGGACGAAAACCAGCCCAGGTTTTTGCAGTTCAAAAGTGTATCACAGGGTATTCACACAAGAGGGCAGAAGTGTGGTTGGAGGGACAACCTGAATTCAGCCTTAATTATCAATGTTTGGCTTTGCAATTTGCATGAACTTTCCTCCTTTTCTAAAGGGGGTAAAAAAAAAAGGTAAATACTAAATGCATTGCACACAACTGCTGAAGCTTTCCAAAACACACCTCCCTGGCAAGGTTTAGCCTCTGTACAAAAATCTACTCTTTGAGCTTCAGGGAATGAGCTGGAGTCTGCAGAAAATAAGGTACAGTCTGGTCTCCAGCCAATTGCACACCTCACCAATTTTTCCCATTTCCCAGCTACATTTCTGGGGAAACTCCAGTTGATGCCAGTGTAGCGAGGTAGGAAAGGGAAATTGGATGCACAGGGAGGAGATTGGGAGAGGAGGTTCTCACCATCCTGCTCCAGCTGCTCTGGCAGGTCCATGGATGTCTAGTTCAGCACGTGCTGCAGGAGTGGAGGTGTTTTGGTCCCAGCTGAGCTCAGCTCCTCTGACACCCGTTTGGCTGCTGCTGTGACACTCTGACTCACTGCCTAGAAAATGACCATGAAAGTGAAACAGAGACTTTCATAGGCTTGTGTCGTCACCAGGTTTGGACAGAGCCTGAAAAAATTTTTCTGCTGAAACCTGGAATTTCACGGCATGACAAAATTCTACTGCTAAAACCTGGAATTTTTTTCAATAGTGAATTTTAAAGCAAGCCCAAGGCAGAGGAAAGATTAAAGTTTTTTAGTCCAACAGGATCATTTAAAATTAACTGAAGCAATCTAAAGGCATCAGACATCTACTGTCTCTTGCAATAAATAATTTGGAATAATCTTTCCTTGTAACAACATTCTCACCTACACACTGTCTAGAGCATGTGTGTTTGTATACACCCATATATATATAAACACATCCTTGAATACAAACAGTTGGAAAGACCTCATCCTGAGCATGACTTGCCAGGAAATCTGGAGAATTCTGATATATGATGAGTTAAAATATTAACAGATGTGCACACTCAAAGTGAGAATTTAATCCTGAATTTGATCAGGAATACACATTGAACTCTGCTAGAGAGAACTCTGAAATTCAATAACATTATCCAATATATTATTTGTTAAATCACAGGAAATCTTGTGCTTCAGATTCTTCAATTCCTGGTTCTGGTGCAAGCCTAGATTTGCTTATGTTGTTTTGGTCCTCTGAAAACTTATCTCAAAAGACAGGACTCCCTCACCAGGCACCCCAGTGGGTGTTCACATCACCTAACTTCAGGGATCTAACTGCTCATGGAGTCATGGGAAGTTCCTAGTATGGCTGCTCTGAAGCTCCCTTGGATGAGCCTACCTTTCTCTATTGATTACACAGATGGCTTTAGCTCCTAATTTAGGTACCTAATTTAGATGAGGCTCCATGGTATGATAATTTCATCCTCAAACCTTACTGTAGCACAGATGCCAGTCACTACAAGCTAACTCATTCCCAAATGAGTAGGGTCTGAGCTAAATTCAGGCTTTTGCTAAAAATGAGCCCACATGCAGATCTAGATGCCCGCAAGCTCTAAGAATCAAAGATCTTATTCTAGGTGGAAGTTTCTCTGACCTAGCTGTAGCTTTGCCTGGAAATTTGGATTATTTATAGCTTTATAAGCAATAAAGACCCTGTCAAAAAGTTCCTTATTTATGTAGTTTTTATATCCCTTTTTTCCCAGCCTTCAGTTATCACTACTGAAGCATTTTTATGTTATACTTCATAAGCAGCAGAGAACTTACAGAAGTATAAATACCTTGCCTGGAATTCACATATCACTCCCCATTAAAGTGTTGCCTCCCTTCCTTTTCCTCTCCCAGCTTATAACACACAGCAGTGGGAAATGAGCAGACAAAGTCCTGTTAAAGCTGAAAAGAAAATCCTACCTACACAATGGAATTAGAATCACAGAACCATTCAGGCTGGAAAACACCTTTGAGATCATCTACTCCAACTTTTTACTGATGATCATTTTGTCAATCAGACCAGAGCCCTGAATGCCACATCCAGTCATTTCTTGAACACCTCCAGGGATGGGGACTCCATCACCTCCCTGGGCAGCCTGTTTCAAAGCTTAACAACACTTCCGTGAAGAAGTTTATCCTGATGTCCAACCTGAACCTCCCCTGGCACAGCTTGAGGCTGTTTCCTCTTGTCCTGTCCCTTGTTCCCTGGGAGCAGAGCCTGACCCCCACCTGGCTGCACCCTTGTGTCAGGGAGTTGTAGAGGGTGAGAAGGTCCCCCCTGAGCCTCCTTTTCTCCAGGCTAAATACCTCCAGCTCCCTCAGCTGCTCCTCATCAGACTTGTGCTCCAGACCCTTCCCCAGCTCTGTTGCCCTTCTCTGAACTTTCTCCAGCACCTCAATGTCTTTCTTGTAGTGAGGAGCCAAGAACTGGACACAGGACTCAAGGTGTGGCCTCACCAGTGAGGCGTACAAAGGGACAATCACTTCCCTGGACCTGCTGACCATGTTATTTTTGATACAGTTATCACTCTGAGCCAGGCAAAGGGCATGCCTGCGTGCAAGTTCTCCATCTGTGCTGGATGTACAGCACCTGAAAGGGTTAAGAGAGAGAGAGAAGAGCTTTCAGAAATACCTAGAAACAAGGATACTTGCAGGGTGTGCTCAGTTCATTTTGAAGATGGGTTGTTCTAACGTTGGTTGGGTATATTGCTATTTGATATCCTGCTAGACAACTCTGTGGCTGGAGTTGTGTCAGATCAGTTAAGCTTTCTGTAAGGATGTTCATTTCAGCCAGGATCAAACCCTGGGCCTGCACAGGCCGGCCCACAGGACAGGCTGTGGTAGGACTGTACTGAGCACAAGCCTTCACACTTCCTGGGCTGCCAAGGTGAGGGGACAACTCCATCCACACTGCTGAGAGCACGCTATGCCCTGTGGGACACACTCAGCACCTCCACAAAGAGCACAGGGACTCATCCACTACTCACTCATGCACTGCTTGTCTTTAGCCTAAGTTACTCCTGCTCCAAACAGCCCCTTCCTTTTCCTTCCTTTCGCACTTTTGCATCTTTTCATGCTGCCTTCTGGGGGTTAATTAATTTTTTTTTTTAATTTTTTTTTTTTTTTATTATCAGGTGACAGGAGCACAATATGCTCTCCTCAGGACAATATCTAACCATCCTGCCAGTCTCCTCTCCACCTATTTAACATAGCTCCTAAAAATGGACAAATTCTTATGAATGCCTCATAAATCTCCCCCCTCAGTACTGAATTCATCCAAACATGTTTCGTGATACAAAGTGTTGCCTCTTCACTACGTTTTCAAGACCCATTTTGAACTCTCAGCACTTAAAGCTGAGGTGCTCAAATATTATCTTTGTCCATAATAAAACTGACTGCTCTTTCCTTCCTGCCTCTTCATCTCAAAGGACTTTTTTTTTGCACATTCTAAAGTAACTGCATCTTCTTAATGGCCTCCTGTGAGGAACTTTATACAAAGCATTTCAGCACTTAAATAAATCATATCCTCAGTTGTTCCCTGACCACTATTTTACAAACCCTTCCTATGAAGGAGGAAAAACAATCTAATTAGTTAATCTTTGCACAGTACTTTGAAGAAGAGAGTGCTGTGTCTGTTTGAACATTCTTACACCACCTGGTGCATTGCTTTTGGTTCAGTCTTCAAAACAGATCGGGATGCAACACCAGCCTCCCTAGGAACCATCCCAAAGAGCCCTGCAAGCCACCCTCGTTTTCTGCCTCGTTAGGATGCTCCTCAGCTGAAACCACTCTCCACACACACGTATCAATATCCAGAAAGAAAATAAAATGCCCTTCAAATCCTAACTGTCTAGTTTGGCTGTGTACTACAGGCCTTTTTCTGTAAATAAACACATGCTCAAAACTCTCACTGGTTTGAGGACAGATCACGAACCCTTTACCCATGTACTCATTAATAGTCCCTTCACCAGCAGTGCTGGCTGAATGTCTGACTGTTGGGATAAGGGTGTTGCAGTACATGATTTTGTGATTTTCATGGCTATGCGAACCAGCAAGAGAGTTACTAAAACAGAAAAAAAGTAGCAACAACTTCTAATCAGTGGGTCTCTGGCCCGGAAGAGAGCTTGGTGAAGAAGCAACCCAGAGACAGATCAGCTCTCTCTAATTTACAACACAAGGCATCAATTAAATAAATTAATGAAGGGACAATTAATATCTTGTACAGTAGCAGGAAATTCAGCCCCGCTTGTGTGGCACATGGCCTGGATTTGAAAGCTGGCTGGACCCCACGTCGTGAGGTTTTTATTGCTGAGGAGCTGGTGCTACTTCTCTTTCATCCAGCGCCTTGGCTTTTTGTTTTCTGTTTTTAAGTGAGGGCTTGCGGTTGTTTCTAACCCATATGTCTCTCGTTTTGAGCCGCATGGTTTGCCCCCTCTGCCTCTCATCATTGCTTTTGGCCCAGTTTCTTGACAGGAAATGTGAGATTTATTTTGTCTGGCCTGAACTACATTGTTCCTTCCTGACTACTGGTGTTACTTCACTCCAAATAACACGGCTTTGTGCTTATTGCCTGTGCAAGGTCAGAGCCTGAGGGGAACAGACGTATTTAGGAGCAGTGGTGAGAGAAGGGGATAAGGCTTTCAGGGCAAGAAAAGAGACTAAAAGGTAGAGGGGAGATGGAGAAAAAGGTAAGAAATTAAGATATGATGTAAAAACTTTTGGTATGGAGGAGATCCCCTTCAGAAAGCAATAAGCTGAACTGCTGCTAACGCATAACTCTTGGATATGGATTCAAGCCAAGCTACTAATGCTAACATTATCATATGAAGCAGGACATTGCCAGGTAATTTTTACCACAAATTTAAGGAGAAGAAAAGTTACCAAAATTGGTACAAGAAATTTTAAATACATTGCTGAAGATTCTTAGTCTTTGGTCGCTTGGCAGAACAAGCAGCACAGGAACGTGAAATGAATCTGCGGTTCAAAGCAAAGCAAGCTGAATGCAAACAAACATATAAATGCTGAAAACCAAACATCAGTTCTTAAACGAATTATATTTGAGTTCCTCTGGTGCTTGTAGAAGGATTTGTAAATCTTTGCCTGGTATCATTAAGTACATAGTAAATGAACTTGTAAAAGGTGAAGCAGGAGCTGTGCTAGGCATTGCAGCGCTGCTGAAACCCAGGGCACTCAAGCCTAAACCAAGAGCAGAACAGCCTTGTAATAAAACAGCCAGTTTTATTATGGAAAAAGATAATATTTGAGCACTTCAGCCAAAAGCTGCCAAACTGTTTTTTGACTCATCAAAGGGCTAAAAAACCCATCTCTCCCCATTTACCTGATACAAAATAAATCCAAAGCAAAAAACAAAGCTAATTCTCCAGCCAGCAGAGACACATACCTTGCCAGCATCCCAGCCTACAATGCATTTACTGAGTGGGAAATGCAGCTCTAGCCTGCCCACACACTTGCTGCTACCCTTGAAATTGGACTGAAGGAAGTTGTTCACAACTTCAGATAAGCTCAAGGGTAATGGGCACTTTTGCCTAGAACACATCCAAACACTAGAATAAGTATCCTTTTCACACTAAATTCTTCATCTTAGGCTCATCTCAAATTTTGTTTTGTAGGACACTTTTGACAAAGTCATCCTCACAGCGTTTATACCCATGATGGTTCAGTAGGAACTCAAATGCCTGCTGAAAGCCTGCAATCACAAATTAGCTACTAACCAGCAAGTCTACAGAGGTTCAAATGTCTTTGGATAACTCCGCAGGTTCTGGTGCTTTTGTGACTTTTGTCTGATACCAGTCAAAACAAATTGTTCAGGATGGGGCCAGGAGCCTGGGAGAAGGGAAGAATGGCTTTTCAAACAACCTGAACAGGCATTGCCAGCACCAAAAGTCAAAAAAGCAGTCCAGGCCCCCTCATGGTAGCCTTTTGCTACCTCAAACACTAAATCACATTACTGGATCAGTACCACATCGCTGCACCAGGCACTGGGCAGCTCTGTGTGGTACAGAAAGCCAGTGCTCTGTCCTGTGATGTTTTGATCTGCGCAGAAAAGATCGTGAGCAATATCTCAGAATTCTGCTCCTTGAGTATCACATCACTTTCCCATACATGATCAGCCAGCTTCTTCTCACTGAAGGGAAAATGGTTGTCTGTACCAGCTGGGAGGGGGTGTCTCAGGACATGTGTCTTGCTCTTTATTCTAGAAACACAAGGCCTGTGTGAACACTAATTCAAACAACTCATTTACTTGGTCAAAGCTAGAGAAGGGTCTAAAAAATGTGGTACATGGAAAAGCATGAGATCAATTGGCTCCAAAGAGGGAGGATCAGGGCCTCCCCTTTCTACAGCAGGTTGTTAGATTGGCTCAGCTGAGTGTTGTGTGACAAGTAAGAAGAGCAGAGATTGTCCTTTGCCATTTGGGGTGCAAATTTCTAGCTAAGGCATTGCTTTACTGCAACATGACACTAGCAGCAATCTGACTGCATGCTGAAGTTTCTACCTCTTTTATGCCATTACCTCAAATCGCTTATCCTCATGAAATTGGGAGTGTCTCAGTGTACTGGCTTAAAAACACATGGTCAAGCTTTATGGTCCAGTTCTACTCCTTTTTTGCTGAAATCTGAAGACTCAAAAGCTTATCAAATCAAGAATGGCCATTTAGTAAAAAATGGATTTTAAATTGAATTTAAGTTGGCAAGAGCTTTTCAGCAGGGTCGTGAGGCAAATATGCCCAGTGCCAACTTCCCCATACTCCTCAAGTGAGAGGCCAAAACCTGTGGGCCACCTTCAGCGGTGCTTTGCACCCTTCAGAGTCTACTTATTTCATTGCAATTAGGTTTAAATAGTGTTTAGCACTCCATGATTGCCCTACTTTACAGTCCCTTCATTTTCTTAGCTTAAAAAATAGCGATGTTGCAACACTGTAGTGTTTCTGTTGTGATTGTCATGATGGAAGCAGAGCCAACGCAATTTGCCCATGTTTTACTCACTGCCATCTGGCAGGGATATGGTGACATGCTAATCTTCACAGGACTCTTGTTTTTCAACTATCTGCTGGACAACTAAGGAGATCACCAGGCTGCTGGGATGAGTGCCAGATGGGAGGCAGGTATGTTTATGAGTTTAAGATTCTTATTTTCTCTCAGTGCTTTCACATGCTGTTCATGGAGTGGCAGGAAAAGTGAAAAGGGGGAGGAGGGGATGAGTCAGTGACTAGACTACAACTGTTCAAAATCAATTTGAAGTCCTGCAAAAGGTGGTTGTTCACAGTCCACCTCTTGTCTACTGTTTGATCACTTGGCCTTGAGGTCTGGATGGGCTTTTTGGAAGTCCTTCCTAGTGCTTTGCCCAGTGTTCCCAGTCTGACAGGCAAACACGTGGCTGAACACACATACAGTGCTCAATAAAATGGTCACATTTTCCTCTCTTCCTCATTTTTGTAGCTTTGGTGAGCTCTGGGGTGATGGAAAGACGGTCATATGCTGCCTCACCAGTAATTACAGGCAGCTGACATGGTGTTAGCACTGCAGCTGAATCTTGCAGAGGAAGCAGAATCATGGCGGCTTTGTACCAAGAATGAAAGAAAGGTCTTTGCTCATCTCCCTGGACTTCAGGGCTGCTTAAATGGCAAATAGTGCTGTAACAAAATGGAGATTGGGTCTTCCTGCTGTTCAATGCCTAAGTAACCCAAATGATAATGATAGCATCAAAGCTGTATAGATACTTTGAAGTTTACCTAAAAATCCCAACAAGAAAATCCATCAAGTTCTGAATTGTGAGAGGACAACTGCAGACAGTGGATGAAACAGTCAGTAGATCACTGCTCCTCAAGTGATCCAGACGATAAGCCAACTTTGTCTGGAACATGCGCAGGTCTCAGCTACACGCTGCTTGCTAAGCTTCCCTCCTAGATCCCACGTCTCTCGGTCTCTTTAGGGGCCACAGCTCACTGCTGCATGTCTCAGCAGGGAGAAGGGTGCACAGCACCTACCCAATTCACTGGGGCTGGAGCCGGTGCCAGCTCCTGTCAGCATTTCAGAAGAAATCAGCAACTTCAGCAATTTTATTTAACAAATGCCTTACCCTGACTCACCTTCTTGCAGCAGGGCCAAAAAATAGAGTCTAGGTTTAGCCACTGTAATGACTAACATTCGTAATGACTAACAAAGAATTACAGCTAAAAACACAAGCTGCTTTAGCTCAAACTAAACAGTCATGGCTCACCAGTTAGGACTGAAAGATTCATGCTCAGCCCAAGTGCAGAGGAGTATCTGTGGCATACTCTCACCAACATGTGACATTAGGAGAGCTACATGCAATAAATCCTTATTACAGTGGGCTTCTCAGAACAAAGATTTCTGATGAGGGGGCTGGTTTGGAAGAACCCTGTGTTGCATCAATTTAGCAAAACAACCAACTCCTCACAAATTTCCCCTAAACAAAAAACCGAGCGCAAACAAACAAACAAACAAACAAAATCCCTCACCTGTCATGCTCAAGTTGGAAATGAACTTGTGGTTACAGCCAAGGGTAAAGCACAGAACATGCACATGTACCTCACCTTTCTTTCCTCACCATACGTAAGGCAATTACTATGAAAATTATCTGCTCCATTATTAATTAAATATCTATATATTCACACACTCACAGACAGTCTCTCTCTCAATAGGTCTTGGCATAAGGGCGCGTACAGAATTTTGGCACTGAGCTGAGAGTGGAATAGGCGGCACAACCTAGACATGCCCAAGCCTTCTTGACATAGGAAC
The DNA here is from genome assembly GCA_013397775.1 of Eulacestoma nigropectus. Classification (NCBI taxonomy): domain Eukaryota; kingdom Metazoa; phylum Chordata; class Aves; order Passeriformes; genus Eulacestoma; species Eulacestoma nigropectus. The sequence continues at coordinate 484,693 of VZTE01000950.1, read as the reverse complement.
AGCTTCTCTTCCCTATGCCAGTGGTTTGCTCAGTGCCAGCTCCGATGCACACCCCCTTCCAGGAATGGCTCTCATCCATGCTGGCAAACAAAATGATAGAGAAGAAAATATGAAATTACTCTTCAAAATGTAAGTGGAAGGATGAGCACGGTGCCAAGTGAGAAGTATCCAAATGTGAGATCCCACACTGCTGCATGTCAGTTGGAAAAATGACACACATACAGAAAGTCAAGCAAACAGGTTCGTCCACAAAGGGAAGCTAAAGGAGACCATTTGTATTTTGTACAATAAAATGTTTAAATCAGCACTGCACAAATTATAAATAAAAACACTCAATATAGTCACCAAGAATGCAAGCACCCTATATGGAAGCTGGCCAGCAAACCCCTCCATTAAATACAGTGTGATCAGAAAGAAATAGGAAAGTGGCAGCAGACCTCTGAAGACCAGCAGGTAATGCAAGCCAATTGATTATTCAGTTCTAATGAAGGGATCCAATACTTATTTTCGACTACTCACAGAAGAATAAAGCAAGAGTTCAGGGTGAAGTAAAGTCGACTTTATTTAACAATCTGTGACTGATTATAAGGGAGCAGCAAGTTCCAGATGGGTGGGAGTGCTTACAAAACCCCTCTATTTTCCTACAACTTACAATCAGTAAGTAAGCTTTTAGTTTCCATGTATTGTAATGTTGCCACTTATCACGACAAGCACAAGAGAACAAAGAAACATGAAACTAACTTTGCACCAAAATTTGGGGACTGAATAGGACATGCTTTCCCACTCAACAAAGGATGTAGTTCAGGCTTCTAATTTTAGCACCTTATTTAAGACAATATCTGATTTAGAATGTTCCTTGGTCAAGCCCTCAGCTCTGACCTAAGCCTAAGAAACTTTAATTCTGTTGTGTAAAATATGCAGGCTTTTTGAGACAGAAATCATGCCTTATTCTATGATGTAGAAAAATCATCATGCAGACAGTCTTTTAAAATAACATTCACTTTAGCCATTACTTATTTTCAACTATCTGTCTTTAAGGACTACTAAAATTTGGAAATGAACAATTGTTTTTCTTTTTAAATTAATTTTATGCATGTCCTCATAACCACCTAGATTTATTATTGATGGTGGGCAAATCACGTGGAAGCATGGAAATTCCAACAGTTTGAACAATAATTAGTCCCTTTTCTATTATAATTGCAAGTTCAAGAAACTGTTCATTTTTACATTCAGAAAAGGCAAGATACTTTAACACTGTGATTCCTGTTCCGTGCCTTTGCCCACCCAGTACCTAATCCCCACAGTCTTGGCACAGCAGTGGCAAAGCAGCAGGATCATGATGCATAATGGTAAAAGCCTGGGACTTAGCAGCCTTAATTGATTCATATTCTATGAAAAGCAAAAGAAAAGGTCTGTGTTTGTCTCCTCACAGAGCTCCAAAGTAAACCCTGCTAGACAAGTAGGTGCATTAGACTCACCGTGTGCCAGTGGCTCAGCAGAGCTATGTAAGATGACACAATCCAACTTCCACCCATGAGGATTTCCCTAGGCAGTAGCTGGAAAAGGGTTAATGCCTGATGCTTCCATTAAACCTGACCTACCTGGCTGTTTTGCAGCAGCCTGATAGAATCCTTGTGTTGCACTTTTTCACATGGACAAATGGAGTCGCTCCATAAAGAGTAACGCTCTAACAAAAGGTCAATTAATTTTAAATGGACGCACACAGCATTACTTCTACTCAAAACAAACAAAGCAGGGCAAGGCCTGCCTGCTCTGTGCTGCTACTTGCCAAGAATTAAAAGCTACCCATTCAGGACCTAATGGATGCAGAATGTATCTAGAGGCATCCATGCGTACTTTGAACAGGAACCAATACTATCACCTCACAACTCCAGAAAGGACAATATTCAGCCTCCCTGAGCTCTACAATCCAAAACATCTATCATCTCATCTCGAAACTTTCAAGGACGAGTTACAGTCTCCTTTGCTGGGAATTCATGGTTAGGTAAGAATAGCAGCAACAATAAAAAGCCCACTAAACCTTTCTAAAGAAAGTCATTCTTTTACCTACTTATTTTTAAAACTCAACTCTGAATTCATTTTCAACACGAAAAGATTGAGGGTGGATGTCTAAGAGGAGTGATTATAGGATTTGCATTACTTTGGTCAACTCTTTCAACATACTAAAAGCCAAAACAGACCACATTAATTGGTCAGGAGCTGATAATCACAACACAAATCCACAAGGAACAGAACTCACCCTGCAAAAATCACCTTTAGGAATAACATTAGTTGACCCTAACTCAAACATGGGAAATGAACTTACTCCTAGGAGGTGTTTCACTAGATCACATTTGTAGTACCACTGTTGGGAAGATACAATGAAAAGATCCCAATGGTGAAGTGCACATCATCCAATATTTCAGCATATATTTCCTATAGGCCTTACTACAGGAGTTTAATACTTAATATCAGAAATACTTTTTGTAGAGCTCACATACAAATTGCTCAGAAGCTGAAATTACTACAGGCTCTCTGTTTCTTAGTTTGGGATGTTCAGAAACTCTCTGCTCTGGTTTTCTTCTTGATTGAAAAAATAGCCTTCACTAAATCAAACTTTTCTACAAGAAAATTCTGATTGTGCCAAAATACTCTAAATAAATCAAATATTCTGGGGCAAGAACAATGCAATGCAAGTCATTTCAGTATATTAAGATACCTGCAAGCAACTGAAGCAATTCTGCAGCAGTTAGAATAAAACTTAGGAAGGGCAGGGGAAGTATGGGTCAGAAAGAGCAAAATAGTACCTGGCTTCAAAGAAATTAAAATTCTGGGAATTACAAACTTCACTTTCAGTTCGAAGAAAAGCAGAAAAAAATAAGCAAACTTTTTGTAAGCCTGTGAGTGGTAACAAGAAGAAAAATAACACACACATCAGTGCTGATTTTTCAAGAAAATATCTTGCTAAATGAATCTCTTTCTGCTACTTATAATTCTTTGCAGAGCACCAGGAGTAGCAGTTGCCATACCTGGTTTGTGGTTCACTTTTTGAAACTCTCTGACACTACCTTCACACAAGTAAACTGTAAGATCTTAAAGAGAGAGGATCTTGCTGGAACTATCACAAGGCAGACATGAAAACAATACACAATTACAAGGAAAACAACGAAAACATTATTAATGGCTCATTACTTAAACGGAAGAATGCATAGAGCAGCATTCCACAAGAATCTGTCCTAAATCAGATGCTACTCAATAATTTTGCTAACAACTTATATGATGGAATAAAGAGTATTCCTATGAAATCCGCACATAGCATCAAACTGGGAGAGACAGCAAGTAGGAAGGCAGAATCAGAATTCTAAATCATCTTGAAAATTAGGAACAGCCTTAAAAGGATGCAGTGGGGACAAGACGATGAAACTATAATTAGCGAGAACAGTTAACTGCATAAATGCAGGATTGGGAGCAACTGATTAGGGAGTACTTCTTTGGGAAAGGATGTGGGTGTTAGTCAATTGCAAGTCAACAACATGATGATATTGTGGAAAAGTCCCAGCACCACATCAGGATAAGTATAATCAGATGATTCATGAAGGTACACGAACAAAATCTCTCACTCTATTTCACCACTGGTAAGATCTCTGTAGGGAACAGTTTTGGGGCACTTCTCTTGAAAAGAGATGTGAACTACCTGTAGATGGTTTCTAATTTCCACTTTAAATTTAATCATCACTGTATGTATGAATATCTTTTTTCTTATTCCTTAGCTTAAAATGTTCTTCTCTTTCTTGGTGTATTAATGCCAAATAAATCATGTAATACCTTTAAACATACATAAATGGAGCTGTACAAAACATTCTGTGTGAATTGTATAATGGCTTCCTTCCCTCTTTTGCTGGGAATACCCAAACCTGACACATCCTGCACCCAATTTGCCTTTTTCATATTTTCACTTTTAATATTTCAGCGTAATCCTGTGATCACCTAAATGTCCAGGTCTTTCCCTCTCAATTTGAAGAAGGGAGGAGATGACAAGGTATAGCAAACATCATTAGTCCTTAACCAAATGACCTTGTTGTTTATGCTGCAAAGTTTTATCTGACTATAAATCCCCTTCAAAGTCATCTATTTTGGCATTATGGCATTGTGACCCCCCCCTCCCCCAAGATGACAGGGCCCCTCAAATTTTATAGCTGGTTTCTGTTTAAAACGCAATTGTAAGAGCAATTAATGTTCTTTCTTTATCGGTCTTCTTTTCCCCTTTTATTTATGTATATGAATGATGAAAATCTCACAGTGTAAATCATTTTTTCCTTGTGTGCTTGTTTTGTTTTTTTAAACAGAAGTCAACCAGATGAGGTTCTGATTCATTAATTCCATAACTGTCATGACCCAAGCATCTATCTGTTGAAAGACTGTTAGGTTGTTTATTCTTTTTAACCCTTCTGATACGTTTAGACTGATTGAACATTTTCAAAACTGACACTGCAAGGGATTAAAAAAAAAAAAAAGCTGAAAATTGCAGTTCCCAGTCAGGGATAGGCTTTGCCAAAGCTCAGCTCTATATGAGAATTCAGTTTTAAAACATATTATTTGCTCTCTAAATAACATGCAAGATACTATTAATGATCTACTGTGCCAATACTTTTCATAGTGCTATAAAACATACTCTTTTCTACATAATGGACTCCTCAAATATATATTGGAACTGACAGAATGGTTCTAGGCTTGATGATAAAATTATAATGTGAAATTTTATGGCCTGTTGTAAAGAGCAGATCAGGCAGGGAGAATATACAGCTCAGGTGATGGCTCTTTTTGGCTCTGCACCGATCTCTACAGCTCCTCATATTCACTGACTAAAACAAGGACAAATGAGTTATCCCAAACAGATGAAGCAAACAATATTTGAAACACAATTACAATTATTAAAAATGTTCTGGATGTTTGTCTACTTTAAAATGAATGAGGTATATTGCTATTACCATTACATTACCATTAGTATAAAATAGTATGTGTGTGTGTGTGTGTGAAGGGATAGGATAAGGAAGGCTGGGGCTGACTTGAGTGTTAGAGATGTTGGGTTTTTTTCCCAGTCTCGTGATTCTTGCTCTGCCACGGTTTTCTGAAACAAGGATTCAGATCTGGCTGCTGCAAAAGCCCAATGAGTAGTTCTCATCACAAGTTTCCTAAGGAGTCTCAGCAGACAGATGAAAACGATACACATGCGCAAGAGCCACTCCAGCACAATAGAGCCACTGTACCAGGAATGTGGGAAATCCAGCATCCCTCCATCCCCGAGCAGCTTTAATGCACTGGGCTGTAGCAGCTCCAAAGAAGTGTATGTGGTCTACTGAGTCAATCATCTGTACATTAAAAAATCATAGCTGGCACTACTATCTCTTTGGCACAACACTTAAAAAGTATCAGTTAAAAAGAAGAAATAAAAGGACCACACTGAAGCCACACAAAAGTCAGAGTAATTTAGTTACTTGTGACCAGCAAAGTACAGAAAAACTCTTAGCTTTACTCCAGCATGAGTGAAGACAGGGCTTACATCTTTTGCTGAGTCAGGATCTTAGCACTGAACATTAGCTAAAATTGCTGTGCTGCTGAGCACACTGGGCACATTCGTAATCTAAAACTGATATCATGTCTTACTATTGGCATGTCACTATTGGCAATAATGGGGTAATCTCATCCCCACATAGCGAGCAAGAGGCGTGTTCGCATATTCCAATGGCACTGAGCTTTTTTTGAGAGAACCCTGTGCAATTTGTTCTACACCCCTCTTAAAAGCAGCTGTTTCTCACATTTATGCAAACAGGAGGAGCGGCTGAGATCACTTGGTTTGTTCGGCCTGGAGAAGAGGAGACTGAGGGGACTCCTCACAGAAGATCTGCAGCTTCCTCATGAGGGGAAGCAGAGGGGCAGGTACTGACCTCTTCATTCTCGTGATGAGTGACAGGGGTCTGTAAGTGTCATGATGGTGATTTCGGGGAGGTTTAGGTTGGATAGCAGAAGAGAGTTTTTCACCCAGAGGGTGGCTGAGCACTGGAACAGGCTCCCCAGGGAAGTGGCCACAGCACTAAGCCTGACAGAGTTCAAGAAGTGTTTGGACAATGCTATTAGCACTCTCACTCTCCCTAGAGCAACCAGGGAGGACCTGGAAGCAGAGATTCCCTAACCAAGCACAAACACTGCACAGAGTTACTGACAACTGCACACACAGCAACCTTTTCCCATCATGTTAAATGTGTTAAAAACACAGGTATATCAGTTATATTTGAGGATGAAAAATTTCTCCTGGGGCTGGTAGGGAGATTTTTTTTTCCCTGCTCACAAGTGTTGCCACGGGATTGAAGGAATGAGGGAGGAGGGGCTTACGGTTTGCAGCCTTAAACACCACGTGTCTGAGCATAAAGAAGAGAAAATCTAGAATATAGGAGGGTTTGTTCCTCCCATTCATTTGAGAAAAGGACATTAGGGGGCAACCCCCCCCCCCAAAAAAAAAAAAAAAAAAAAAAAAAAGAAAAGCAAGAAAAAAAAAGAGGNAGAAAAAAGACAATAAGGTGCTAACCCCCCACCAAAAAAAAAAAAAAAAAGAAAGAAAAAAGAAGGAAGGGCTGGTTTGGATGTCAGAGCAGAGAGGGTGCAGACCTCAAAAATACTTTATACTGGTTGTCAGCTTTCCTTATATACAATGGCAAGAGTAATTATGAAAACAAATAATCAGACATTAAAGTTGGCTTAATCCTTTCTTAAGACATATAACCCTAAAAAGCATGTCCCCTAAAATGTGATTATAAATAAAAGCTCTAGTCTGTCATTACAATGAGCTATTTCAGAGTTTTTAAAGATGGCAACTCAGGAATTAACAGTCTTGATGCTGTTGCAGCAACATCAGCCACCAAACCAAGCAGAGTCTGTGTTATATTTCAAGATTTTACGTCCACCTACTAAGACTGATTACCTACTCTTAGTCCCTGAACGGAGAGGGCAATTCAGGACATGTTCAGTGTATCTGTATCTAGGAATGTACTTAAATGTGTATTCACACAAATGGGTATTTCTCTCAATTGAGGTCTCCGTTTCCTGGAGCTGATGCTCCTGTAGCCTACTGCAAACTGGGTTCCCAGTATAAGTCTGGATTATGTGACTGGTGGTATATGAATAATAAGGTTTTAAAAAATGTTCACCTGACCAGTTTTTTGATTACGTATTTATAGACACAGAGAAGTAACAGACACTTCAAATTTTTGCATAATTAAATGAAAAAAAATACTAATTTGGAAACTGTGGGTCAAACATTCCTTGGTTTTAAATAAAAGAAAGAACTCTACACAAAATCATCTGTGTGCTTTTGCAATGTACACACAAAATGCATAGAATCAGCAAAACTCATATAGCCAAAATTTCCTTGGAAAACATTAAGGTCCTTATCTCCCTTGACACATCAAGTCATTACTACTAACCTCTCTCCCCACTGCAAAACTCCAATAGCTTTGAAAAGGATGATTCCTGTAAGGGAAAAATGAAGTGCTCAGAGAAGGAAATCCTCCTTGGGAAAATGAGGGCATTCTCTCCTTGCTCGTGATGAATACAGACCAGTGTCATACTCCTGCACCTCTGCAAGCGAGAGGATGCTCCTGAAAACCCCCCTGCTCACCAGGGAGGACTCAGACAACAATCTCCAGACAAGCTACATGCATGCCCTCTTTGTCAGGGCTGAAGCCTCAACAACCACATATTATGAGGAAAAGTTTATTTGGAGACAATGCTGCAGATCAGTGTGTAGTTGGGGAAAAGCTGCTGGCTTGGGTAGTAAGATTAGAGAGGAGCTGCAGAGGATCTTGATGCAGTAAAGATGGATTGTGCTCCAGATGTGGCATCGAGGTTATTAAAATCCTCTTTATCAGCTGGTGCAAACACACAGCCACATAGAATTGTTTACAGCTCTGTCAAGGATACCTGAGGCTTAGGATCCTGCAAAACATGGAGCAAGAAAGGGTCCTTATTGACTGAACAAGTGGCGACCTGTTACCGAATGTGTTTGTTAGCACTTCCAACATGATCGTGTGTCCTGAGCCATGATGTGAAATAAAGGGCCTTTTCTGCTAAAGAAAACCCTCCTCTGTCCCAGAATTTGTAATAACACTTTTTTTCCATAGTCAGGATTCATTTCATCTGGCTGTTTTTTTCCGTAAACTTTTTGGCTCACTTAGCTGCAAGGCTACATTCAGAGTACCTCTGGCTCCTAAAGGGGATCAAGTTTTCCTTTATAGTTTGAAAGAGGAATATAGTTTGAAAGCTGATTGTTTCTTGCAATTTTAAATTATTTCAGTAGATAGTCCCCATCTTTGCTTTTGCTTTTTTTTTGACTTGGTCTGGGGCTTTTTGGTTTGTCTGGGCCACAATACTCTCAAAGTACAAATTACTGTACGTGTTATTTGCTGATATTACAAGCTGAAATCTGGCACTGAAAGCAACTTCACTGAGCTGAGATAGTGGCATGTGCTCCAGCACAGTGATGAGTGAACCAGCAAAAGGAAAAGCTCCTATTTAAGGAATGCAGAAGGCTTTTGTCCATCACATCACATGCTAATTCAGTGACCTGAAACTCTTGATGATTCCTCAGCAGCTAGGAGAATTGCATCCTCATGTTTTTACAGTGCAAACTTTTTCCTTCCATTTCCCTTAACCCTTTTTTCCTGCCTCAGTGTTTTGCAACATGAAAAGCAGAGAAAGAAAAGTTAACATGCTTTAGCAGTCCCTATAGACTGCTTAAACAAACACTGTGATTGCAATTTAGACAATCTGGAGTCCATTCAATATTAAATCCCCATCCCAGGTTACAACTACCAAACAAATAAAGGATTCATGGAGTACTTTACACTGTCATTTACTCCTGCAACCATTGTCACTTGACAATCCAGAGGAGGAGCCTGCAAAGTCTGATACTGCACCAGCTACATCTGTCAACAAGAAGACAGAGAGCTCTGCTAAGCAAACAGGCTTGATCCTGCTTTACACAGTCTCCTTTTGTCTTGCCCCAGCTGAGCCCCCTCTAATCTTCTCAGGCTATCTTCAGCAGCACAAGCAAGAACTTCTCCTGGAACCAGGCAGACAAAAGAAGCCTTTTTTCACCCCTCTGGACTGTTTAAATGTTTATGCCACTCCAGCTCTGTCCCTGCACCTTTATCCCACGTCCCCACCCACTGCACAACTGGAATGAACACTTACTATTTACGAATGCAAATTCTACAAGTGTTATATCAGCACACTCGTGTGTGTGTTTGTGGGGACTCCAAATTAAATGCACTGCACATTTTACTCTCCTTCAGCTGCAAATTATTTCAGTTACTTATTCAGAAGTGGCACTCAGATCAAACTCCTATTATGCTACTTCAAGTCAGGATGAGCTGGTTTGGCTAGAGAACTTTCATTTGTCTCCTTTAGAAACCCCCTGGTATTAGAAATAGTCACCACTTCCAAAAAATTGAATCCACTTGGAAACATTAAGGTAAAAATTACCAAGGTATATTACTCTAGAAATCCAGGCTGGCAAGTACTAGCACTGGAAATCTTGCACTGAGTAACTTTTTTTCATAGCTACGCATCTTAAATAAACAGTATATAAGCAGTATCACCAGGTAAACCCATAGGACACACTTCATCTCAAGAAACATGAATGAATGCAAGATTTCCAGCTGTTTCCGCATCAGGAACTGCCATATTTATTCTGGAAAGAGCAAACAACAGCTGTAGTTGGATAGCAAGAATTCATCTGGTTTTCAATCACACTCAAAATAAAACTCAATTTGCCATTATCATGTCAAAAGCACTTGATAAATGTCAGGAATCTAGGGGAAGTCCTAACGTGTAAACCTCAAATTCCAATTGCTTAGCCAGGTTAGAAGGGGCCTCACAGGACAAAATCCTTTATCAACATCTGTTAAAGTAACTATTAGCAACAAGTGGTTTCCCTGACTTGTGAAATTCACATGAACTGTATTTATGATTTTTTTCTCCTTCACTCAGTGATGCAACCCCTCAATTCACCACCTTGAACTGCTCCTTCCAGGGGCATGCTCCTGCACAACAATGGGTGGGATGGGTCTCAGAGCCTGGAGCTGCCTTGGCAGTGTTTTGTGCTGATTGCTTTTTAAAAACCAGAGAGGAATATTTTAGAAAAAAAAATGAGCATTAATACAACCCCACCTTGCCCTTGTGCCACATCCAGCTGCAACTCCGCCTGCGCCAGGGAACAAGCAAGTGCCCAGTGCTGGCTCCAAGGCTCAGAGGGCAGCACTTCCTCAGCCCAGCCCACACAGCAAATTCACGGAGCTACTTTTAAACCAAAGCCTTCAGCTTATTTTGTTGCCATGTGCTTTGTTAATTTCGTTTGAAAATGCAATGGAAGAGAATCAGAAGGGGTGCGTAACCCAAAGTCGCAGTTGGATGACTTACTATCCATCTACACCTCACAGCTTGGAAAACTGATGTTTTCTCCCCACATGCGTCATCACCCATTGTTAGCAGTCTGACTGGTGCAGTTTGTCAGACCTGACAAACCTAGGGCAAAAGGAAAAAAGGGAAAATAAGGAAAGAATTGCTGGGTGAAATCTGATGTAACTGCACCTATGTCAGGAGTGAATCGAGCTGGTTAAATATCTATTTAAAAATCTGAATATCTCTTTCAATGTCTCATTCATCCCTCCACAAAAAAGGAAGAAAGAAATTCCGTTATCCTAATAGTATTTGCTGTCAGCAGCTTTATTCTCTACTAGTAGGAGCCACACAGCTCTCCACTCCCCTGCTATGAAGTATACTCCTAACTTTATATCCAATTCTGTTTAGCTGAGTTTTGATTACTGTGTCTCTACCATGTTGGCCACTGCATTTTTTTTCTCCTTCCGCCTGTGAATGTGTATTGCTCCACACAAATGGATTTTATCCTTGATTGTACCCAGGCATTATTTCCTAACAAATAAATCATTCAGAATAAAAATTTACCTCCCTTCCCCTCATGCTGGCACTCTCCCTTTGTAATTCTATAAGCTGAATTACATCAGAAACAACACATTTTTCAGGCCAAGGTTACAACTCATATTATATACTAAGGCCACAACTTCCACATTCATTCTATGCTTTTTGTCTCCCCTGCACTTTGGTGTGCTGTCCCTCATTTGAGGTATTTGTCACACATTTTTAAAGGCCTATGTCATGCATGTGAGTCTTGGCAGGTTACGAGTTACAACCAGCAGCCTGCGTGACCCTTGCACTTCTACCCCCCCATCCAATTTCTTTTCTTCTTCTCTCTTCTTTTCTTCTTGGTCTCCAAATACCATCTTGTCTGCCCCTGCGGAGATATCGCAGAAATGTTCTTCATCAACATACAGTGTCATCTAACACATGGAGCCTGCCAAGTTTTCATGTTGTTATATCAGGAAAATGTCCCCCAGGGGCAAGGGGAGAGGAAGAGGTCATTTTTCATCTATGGAAGAGTGAGTAACCCTTTTCCTTTGAGACTAAGAGGGTCTTAATTTAACAAATCTTCTTCCCTGTCACACTGCTGCTGCTCACTTGCACACCATGCCAAGCCAGGCAGCACGAGAGCTGGAGAATAAAGAGCACGTGCAGGAAAGTAGCAGCTAAACTTGGCTTGGTGTGCTGGAATTCAAAATAATTAAATGCAGAATGGGAGAGAAGCCAAAAGTATAGGAGTTTCCAGTGCAGAGGAGTGAAATTTGTCTGGTTTCCAGGTGTGATGAGCAATCCTCAGAAGGCTCTCATTAGTTCAAAGAAGGCAGCTTAAAATGTGGGTTCTTAGTTGAACTTCAATCAAACTGTATAAATCTTTTCAATCTTCAGAAAGATCTAGACCCAGGGATTGCTTGGAAATAGGCTTCTTCAGGGACGGAGTAATTTCTTTTTATCTTTTAAAACAAAAAAAAAACTTTTGGCATTTTTCACTGTGGGCGAACCAGCAATAACACTGTTAAATTTTCCATGAAAAGCTAAAGTCTTTTTTTTCCTTGGGGTTCTAACCCAAAAAAGGGATTCAGGGGCTGAGTAAATAATCGTTTTGGTTGTGGACATTTGCGTTGGAACTGGTGCTTTCTCTGCTGCTTAGTCTCAGACTCTCCTCACCTAAACACAAGAGAAGTGAAGCTGCAATACCAAATAACACTCCTGCAGCTTGATGAAGTGGTTGCTGGCTGGTTTTTTTTTTCAGAGGCATCTCTGATGACTTGTAAGACAGCTCAAGCCCAGTAGTACACATGACATTTTACATGTCCTATGCAGACAGGAACATTTTTCAAATGAAACTGCTGAAAACTCTTACCCTGCCCACACAATTACACAATTATTAAATTATTACACAAAATTAAATCAATGAATCACAAAATCATCTGAGTTGGAAGAGGTCTTAAAGATCATCTGGTTCCAAACCCCAAATCAGGGGTTTACAGTAAGCTCCTTCAGTATGAACCCCTTATTAGCCTACCAAGTGCAAACAATATCCAAGACAAGGACAGGGTCATTTTTCAATACTGCTATAGACAAAAAACCAAAAAATGCTCCTCTCATTAAAGCATTTACTGAAAGAGTAGGAAATTAATTATAATTTTTAGCCCTGAAAACCAGAAGTCAAAAATTCTGCTTTTTACAGCTACAAACAAGTTCTGCGTTTGCAGCAGTGTCGGCCTCTTATCTAAACCAAACCTCTAGCTTTGCACAGATTTGAAATCATCCTCTTAGCTAATTTCTGTGACATAGTCTTGTTTGAATTAGAGACATTAGGCAATAATATACTGTGAGTACTTGCCACTAGTGATCTGTCTATAATGATGATAAGACAGAGCATGGAGAACTCTGAGGCACTCCTTTTTTGCCTCCCCTTTCATCCAAGCTAGGCAAAAATCACCAGATGGAGTAAACACTGTGGTCCCTCAAACAGGGCTACAGAGGAATACTCTTGCTCGTTTTTTCAAGTCTCTCATACAGGAATGGCAGTGTTCCAGCAATTCTAAATGCAACCAAAAATCGTGTAGAAACAGCTGTAAAACTTTCAAGACCTTTTTTCCCCCTCTTCTGATTTTGAATCATCTTTGTAGTCTCAGAGATGACAGAGAGAAAAAGGAAATAAAAATCCATTAGAGATGGCTCCTTGTGTATCTTCACCCAACCATCTTCTTCTTCACCTAAACATCTTCAACCTTTTCCTTTTTTAAGTTAGAAGTACTTACAGTGTGATAAAGATTGGTGGGGTGGCTAGAACAGCATGAGAACATGTTTTCCTTCTTTTTTTTCTTTACCAAAACTTTCTCTTAGGCTTTTGGCAACTTTTTTAGATTATGCCAATCAGGAAGGAAAGCTATAAAGAAATACTCAAAGCCAGTTTTCTGGAGAGAATAACACAGCAATCTCATTCAAGTTCTATTGCACCTGCAGGCACATTTTCTTGAACTGCAGCTTCCTGAAAAGCTTGGCAAAGTAGAGGTCCTTATTTTCCAGCTCGGGATCATCTGCCCCTAAAATGATTTCACTGACTCCATTCAGACTATTATCAAAATATCCAAACCAGGCTCTAGGCAGAGTGATAACCTCTCCTGCTTTCATTCACCTTTTGTTTGCCATCAGGTTCTTATTGCTACTCCAAGATGTGCCCAACATGAACAGCATAATGAAGAAACTCTTCTTGTTTTGTTTCAACCACAGAAATAAAAGGGGAACAGCAGCAAAATCTTTTACTTGCAGATACCCAACAGATATTCCCACTGCACAAAAACAGAATGAAGCAGATGAGGAAGACAGAGCAATGGAGCAAATCTTCTAAAGGTCCTACAAGTATAGGGTGGGAAAGTGGCTGTTAATGATCCTCACTCCTCTTCTCATACTGGAAAGCAGAAGTGATCAATATTATTCCTATACTGGATGTGATTAACAAGAACCAAATTATTTAAAAAACAAAAAAGGAAATCAAAACATAAACCAAACCCTCATGAAATTTTCAGTCATATTATAATGACAGAGGACCAGAAGATGTTGAGGGATTCTGCTGCCTACTCCTTTGCAGAGGAATGACAAATTTCATGATTTTTCATTCTGTCAACAACTGCAACCCGTGCAGAAAGTATTCTTCACCATAGGATGGACTTGCTCATTTTGGGGGGAAAAATAAAAACATATCCTTGCTTTCTTTTATGTAAAGAAACTCCTTACCTTTTACCTACAATAAGCTAATCCCTTCGGAAAACAGATATTACACATTGACTGTTAAAAGTAAGCTATAAAAATTGGAAAAACAGTTCTATATTAGATGCCTTGAGTACTGGTAACAGGAAAGAAATTATCATGTTCTTGGTACACAAAATACAACATGAATGCTTAATTCTCAGAAAGTCCCACCTTTAAAAAAATATTTAAATAAAACATCAAAGCATCCTATTGCTTCTGAAATCCACACCAGATTCAAGCACAGATATGCAATTAAAAGCAAGAGCTAATTTCTGTAAGGAGGTGCTCTACTTTTAAAAACGTCTTTATGTAAGCAGTAATTTTTTCCTTCCGAATTCAAATCGTAACTCTGTGTTAAGTGAAGAGTAAAATCTCTAGCTTGGCTTCAAAATGGCAATTTTTAGTCTTAATGACCTTCACACGGCACTTTTGAACATCACATTAAAAAGATAAGCCTTTGAAAACTTTAAAATGTGGGTAAGTAGGAAATATTTGAATAAGTAATTACGAAGGCTAAAGAGAAGAATGATGTTTATCATCACTAGGCCATATTCAAAGAAATACATTAGGTCTTGGAGAATCAGTTGTTCTGCAAAAGACCCATATCAGTATGAACGTGTGTTGCAGGTAATGAACATATGCACACACATCTTTCCTAAAACTCCTCTAAGAACTCCTCAAAAAACAGGAGTATTGGAGCCTCTGATTCAACAAAGCACTTTTGTTCCAGCATAATTAACCAGATGAAGTCATGCTCAAGTCAACTGTCTCACTCAAGGAGTGCTCTCCAAATTAACTACACATATACCATAAACACTTTTCAGCAGGGTCAAATCCAATACTTAAATCAAGACAAGATTTAACATACTCTATGGATTGATGACCTAGCTAACATGAAGTGCATTGGAAATTAGAAAACATTTCTTCACTGCTTGAATAAGGAGAGTGGAGTATTTCAGAGCTGTCTGTGGAATTTTATATCTAAAATGCCCAAGTAGTTTAAAAAAGGCCAGGGATTTCAAATTCCATAGGCAACACTGGAAATTTCAGCCGCAATTCCTAGAAAGTTCAAGTCAACACTGCTGTGGTTTATATTTTAGACACTGGGTGCACTGTGATTTGTTAGACTTGCAAGTTGCAGCCTCCTTAAAATGAGATGTGTGCTTGCATGATATCCTCATAAATGGGATTAAAACCCAGTCCCTGCTGAACACTGCCATTCATAATTTAAGGGTCAAAAGGAAAGAAAAGAGATCCCTTTCTGCTGCATTTCAAAGCAGAAACAAATATTTATTTCAGTCTGCAAGCTGCTGTGCTGCCATAACAGCACATTAACAAAAAAGTATACTGAAAAATGGTCCACATTTCTCAGTTAGGGGCCCCTATGTATAACTTGGGTCATTTGGGGTTTTGGTAACAGTAGAACTTTAACAAGGTTAACTAAATAAGGTTTTAACTGAGACCTCTAGGGATATCTAATTGACACTACCTATCAAGGTTTCCTGTATAGTTTTAAATTTATTTTTAATATTTCTACAAACTCTAAACTGTTCTGAAAATAATGGCTACATTTAAAAAAAATACAAAGCAAAAAAAAGAAAAGGAGAATAAAAATGCTGTAGTTAATACCTTCCACATAGGAAACAGTGAATTCCTACAATATTTATATACTTTAATATACAAAAGCAACCTAAACTCCTGAAAAAAAGATAATCTATTATCAGCTCATGCAGTCAAACTTATGTCTAGAAATCATGTAATTTTCTGCACCATAGGAAAAAAGCACCAAGCAGACAGGATTTCTCTAATAGCCTTAACAAGTTTTGAATGTCTTTACAGTGTGGGCTAAAATCTCCCATACAAGATCTGGACTTTAAATAAGGTTTGGTTTGTTTTCGGTGGTAGACAGATAGCTGCTTTGAGAGGGAGGGTTAGAAAAGAAAAATGTTCCACTTAATTTTAAAATGGAATGGATCAAATGTTTTTGATACTGCTCAACTGACTTTATTTGGTGAATTGGGACACTGAATTATTTTATTTTCTTGTATTTTTAAAATTGTTGCCAAGAGACAAACTTCCTTCCCACAGTGGGAGCTGTACCTATTTACACCAGCTAAAGGAGTCCATCAAGTCATATTTTTGAAGAGACATGAATGAGCTGCACATGAAAAAGAATGTGAAGTAGTGAATATAAATTTTGCCTGTGGGGAACTGGCTTGTCAGTTTCAAGATGTAACAATAAAACTTCATTCACAATTCCAGTAATTAATAATCACAGCACAGCTTAACTTCCAGTTTACCTATGTCAACACCTGAACTTTAGAACTGCAGAGGATTTAAGTCCAGACCAAATCCAAATTTTGATATTTGGTTAATAATTAGTATATTAATTCATTTCAACATTTACAGCAAACACAGTGGCATTGCTGAAAAATCCTAATTATAGAAATCAGTAAAAATTGCAGCACAATAATTACCCCCCTTTGTCTGAGGCCAGCCATTCATGGCTTCTCCTACATAATCTCATGAGCTGCCTAGGCCTCCCCTCAGCCCGCTGTTCTAAATATCTGAGGATCATGGAGGTGAGGTCACTTCATCACTCCTTGAGAGGAAAGAAAAAAGAAAAGAAAAGGAAAGAAAAAAACAGGGAGAAAAGCAAAGCATCTGCTAAAATCTGACTTCATTTGATTTACTCTCCAAGACTGTTTTTTATTAAATATGTTTGACTGCTATCTCTAATTAAATGTAGAATTAATTTTGGCAAACTAACCACAGATGCAGTTTATGTTCAATTTTATCAGACAGATTTATTTATAAGCTGTCAACTTCTTGAAAGACTTCATTTTGGAGCATTTTTAAATTGCTAACAGTAGCTGTAAATGGGGCTACTGTTCTCTGGAAGACTAAAGAAGAAGTATGCTATAAATGTCCATTCCATCTGCGAGGAATCATAAAACAATCACATTCCTTTATATTTTTTTTCTTCCCCCCTCCTTCTTGGGACCTTTATTAAATTAGTTCAACTCAATTAAAAATAACTTCAAAAACATTTCAGGGCCCTTTGTTTCAGGGAATACTTGGAACTCTCTGCACGGAACGTCACCCTTTTAACTAATCCCTTTTGGGGAGCGGAGGAGAATAGTGGTATTGTGACTTCAGACAGTGCTTTCAAGGGTCTCTACTGTACCGAATTGAGGTCAGCGCCAGACAATGCCCAACACCCAATAGCCATTCAGGCGTTCTTCACAACTCTATCAAACGTGTCTTTCTTTCTTGCGCGCGCTTTCTCTCGTGGCAAAGTCACAGGACAATGGAGAAAGCCTCCAGCACCATTTATGGTCACTATATTTGCACATGACAAAGTCTATTCTTCCTGGTTTGCCAATTCCGTGGTAAAAAAGAATGAACCCTGGATAGATTTTCCCACCATTACAGTTGTTCAAACTTAGCTCAGATTAAAAACAGAAAACTCTAAAAACAACAAAAAACCCGTCTAAGAACAGTAAGTGCTGTTTGAAAGAGTAGCTACTCCAGTCCTTGCTATTTTGATATTGAGAGAGAAGCTGCAGAGATGAAGTGGAAGATTAAATACGCTACATTATAGCCTGCATATGCATGGCTGAAGACACATTTTAGTGGAAACAAGGGATAAAGCAGAAACTATTTCTCATCGTATCATTTGCCATTAGCCGCGTTAGAAAATCACTGTTGGAACAACGGTGCAGGAGCTCGTCTGCACCACTTGGTTTTGCTGGGGAAGGTTTCCCTGCTTCAATCACAAACAACAGCAGCAAATCAATTACTGCACATTTGCGCTGGCTACTGCTGCTATTTCTGAAGACCTACCTCAGAAGTTTTACTCTTTCAACAGATGAGGATGAGAGAGAGACAGAGTGAGAATGTTGCACTAGATACAGTGAGCTTGCTGCCAGGAAGATTTTTTTTTTAAATTTTAAAAATGTGCTACAGATACAGTATTCTTCACAACTTAAAAGGATCTGAATGAAAATGTGCTGCTGTTTAAAAAGACTGTTTATAACCAGTACTGAACTTGACATTTGCACTGCCTCACCCACACACCTCCAAAACACACACATCTTTTTTTAGTTAATCAGAAATGGCGAAGCCCCCACCCTGCTGCCTGACAACAGGGAGCGCAGCAGCCCAACCTGCAGACAGTCAAATGCCATTAAACTCATCATTTGAGAAGCACTGCAGAATATTCCATCCTAGGACGAGATGACGCTTTTTCTTCATTTCTATTTCTGACCTTTCTGACAATTTTTTGCTTCCCTTTTGCACCATGCTGTTTTCGTGGCATTTAGCAGCTGCAGACTCCTTCCCAAAAAACTGATCCCCAGCCTCATGAGACAAATCTCACTAGTATCAGGAGCTGCTGTCCTGCACAGGAAGTGCTCTGCTTCCCCCTCTCTGCCCCTCATAGTGCTGGAAGAGGACAGCCAAGGCAAGGCGTGCTCTGATGCTGTACCTACCCATTCTCAAAAGGTCCTGTGTGCACAGTCAGCCACGCCTTCACTTAATCACACAGGACAGCAAAGAATTACAGAACAAGGGCTTCAAACTGATGGCTGGTTGATGGTGGTTTGTTTTTTTTTTTTTCCCCCACCAGGATCTAAAATACTTAAATTGAATTATGACACTGAGGCTCCCTGGAACAGTTATCTCCAGGAGCCAGTTTTATGCCAGGGACCAAATTCTGCTTTTTGGCTCACAAGGAAAACAACCAAGTGCATAAATCCCAACCCACTTTAGGAAATCCCAAAAGTATGGACTTCATTTTAAGAACCTTCCCCAGTCTGAACGTTCATCTGAATCAAAGCTAAATGTCTAATTCAGGCTGAAACCAATGGTGCATTATGATCGAGGAAAATCTCAAGATCCATCAGGAATGAGTTACTCACTTAACTGGTAAACCTACATGAGATCTTTAGATGAAAAATTCTATAGAATGATAAACCATATTCTTAATACAAAAAAATAACTATAGCCTATTCCACGTAAACAGCAAAATGTATATGTTAGAGTACTGACTCATGTGTTCCAGACATGTGGAAAAGAAATACCATTAAGTTACTTCCAAATTTGCTCCCCACATTTTGATTCTATGCAGACCCAGAAATGAGTCAGTACCATTAGCACATTCTTATTTGATAGAGTAAAACTTAAATATCTGATTGTAGATGTGAACATCACCTACAGGCTGATAGCCAAGGGTTTCTGCCTACAAATGGGACCCTATGTCAAACTGCAGAAACAAATTAAGAGGCCAGAAGAAGGATTTTCTGAGAGTTTGCTGGTCAATAGCTTTCTTTCTGTGTTCTAAAAAAAAATAACAAAAAAAATGTTAAGGAGGTGCTTTTAAAAAAGAAAGACTCTGCAATGAAAGAATTCAAGAAACAAAATCTACTTTGACAACACATGATAACACAGCATTTAACAGGCATACACTGTTTTGAAGCTGCCTTTAAAATTGCTCAGCTAGGTAAATAAATGCTAGGTAAATATTTTCCTAATGTGTTTTACTTGAAATTGCTCATTTTTCTTAATAAAAAAATAAGATGATAACTCATTATCTTCAAAAGATGGACCATATGTTCTTCGGAAGTTTCATTTCTGGAGGTTTTATATTAGGCCTTCTTTTAAGCCATGATAAGGACTTTTATTAACTACCTAGTGGATAAGTTGACTTTGAAATGTCTCCTGAACCCCCAAACACATGACAAAACCCTAATTACTTCGCCCTACAATTTGCGATCTACACTTTTATTAAATCTAACATACGTACGGAAAAAGATCTGTTCAACTCCAGCAGGTCAATCTGGGTCCTAGAAAAACCCTGAGGCCAATTCTCCATCTAGCAATCAAAAACCAGAGGGACAAGGGAAGGAAAATGCAGAAATAGATGGAACAGAAATCGAAGCCTCCTATATAAGGAGCTTTTTTCACATGCTGATTGAAAATATTGAGGAGATCTTAAAATATTTAGCTAAAAATAGGCAACCAGTCCTTGTTCATTTAGTCCTGACCCACAGCTCTGTCTGTCAAGAGGCAGATTATATGCTGCCACCCCAGAGAAGAGTTGCCTATTTTCTTAAATCCTGGTGCTGCATTCTCAGTGCTGAAGATGCCCCTCATCCTCCAGGTGATGGCCTCCAAGTTACAGCGCCAGCCTGGAAAAAGCCACTGTTGGGAGGCCTGAGGAAGCACCATTCTCAAAGAAACTGCTGAATCTACTGAATCTGATACTATTTATTTTTATAATCAAAAACTAATGTGAACCACATTCAGATTCAAATCACACGTTTTTAAAAAAAGATGCAACAAATTAAAACAAATTACTAGTGAACTAAATAAAGTATAGAGCCCCTTATCAAGACTGTAACTGTTTTTAGAACTCAGATTTCAAATTTCTTGTTTCAGACCCAACTCCTCTTTCCATTATATGACAGCACTTGACAAGTGGGAGGAGGCAGAAGTGAGAAGTCCAGCTTTGCCTCCTGGTAGGAGATCCTCAATTCCTGAGAGAGAGAGAAAAGCCTCAATAGATTATGCCTGTGCAGCTCCTGGGGAGAAGCAGCACTCTGGTAGAGGAAGGAAATGATGCTCAGACAAGACCCTCAGGTGATGAAAAGAATTTCCTTGTGTCTCAGACTGGACTGTGGACAGATTGCTACAAAAGAAGGAGTCACTGTATTGCTAGGCTAAAAGAAAGACTGAAGGGAAAAGTCTACACCACAGGAATCCATTTGGCAGAAGAAAGCCAGGTTTTCTATACCATTTAATGTAATTATTCTGTTATCTTTTCCTTTTATCTTTAACATGTATTTATCTGTATATACACACACGTAAAAAAAAGTCTTTGTTTTTTAAGGAAGAACCTGGATGCAGAGCTTGAAAGCTTTTTCTATAACCCATTGTTTTGCTTGAAAAGACAGTCAGCAAAATCCAAGAGGATATCAAGCACCACCAAGATAGACAGATAGGTGGACAAATTGATTGAAAGATTTTTTTTCAAAGTGTCTCCATCCACTATGTCAGTATAGCATGGAACACTGAGGCACCTTTAAAATCACACATGCATAATACAGAGTGATAGATGAAGAAAGTTAAATTCTAAATTAAAAAAACCCCAAATCATATTTTCTGAAGTGAAAATATATTTATGAGTGTCAAAGTGCAAACTCAGAAGTGCTTTTGGGCACGAAAGCCCACCAGCTAAGCTAGAACAACATGAATTTCAACCCTCCACAATTAGAAGGTAACAAAACTGCATTCACTCCAAGTTTCATTACGGAGCTGTTGGGATGGGCAACCACACCCACACAAGGACCAACAATAACTTTCACAGGGCACTGGCTCAGCCTGGCAACCTGTTCAGTTACAGTAAGTAATTTGTATCTGAGGACTTAAATACGAGTGTACAAAAATACATCCACATCCCTGACATCTTGGTGCCTCTCTGTCCCAGGGAGAGCCAAGTTTCAACAATGCTTGATGACAATGCTCCCTGGCACTGAAATCATCAGAGCTCCACAAGGGTGGCAGGATCAGTCTCTAATTCGCACACACAACTTTATAATTCATTCTTTGAATCCCGAGGTCTTGTTTTGCTGCTGGAGAATACAACACACTGCTTATTTCTGGTTTGATAGCATTCAAAGAACTTTTGGACTCACTTTAAGGTTTCTGGAAAGCATCTATTACAGTAGACCTTATAAATATAAATTAATGTGATCCCCTGTAGAGAAAACACACAAGATCATGAGTGCCCTTAATAACACAAAGGGGATACCTGAACATAAGTATAAAGATATATTAGGACTATGTTTTCTTTTTTATGAGAACAATTTAGTTTTCCCCTGTCCTTCCAGCCAGACTTGGCTTGTGTGATATTGAGAAGAATCATATACTTTCAGAATGGCTGACAGCCTGCTTTAGGCATTATATCTGAAAGCAAATCAGCAGCAGCAAGAAAATTGACATTTAGAGAGAGAATAAATTACAGGACATTGAAATATCTCTACTAGAGCTGTAATAAGTAGAAAAACTAAAATATAATAAAAAGATCACCTGATATTAGTGGGACGGCCAATGAAGGGAAGAGGAAGATGAAAGGAAGACGATTTTGTTGTGACCACCATGTCTACTCTGAAAAAACAGCATGATATACCCACAAAATGCTACAAAGGCTGCAAAATCTGGTGCTCAAAAGCTGAGACACAGAATAACTGCCTATACAACCTTTGCAATACAGTAACTGCACGATCACAGATTATTTTTCCACAAGATCTCTGTACCACTGCACAGAAAAAAATCTCCTTGAGTAACGAGTCAAGCCTGGGTTGTCAGTGAGAATGTGGCTTTGGCTCATCTTTTGCAGATTGTGAAGGTGTGTTGTGAATGAGGCGAGGGATGAAAGGAAGGAAAGAGAAGCTTACATTAGCAGACAGACAGGTGGATCCTGCTTGGGCAGGCTGCATCTCCTCCTGCCACAAAGATGTGAGGTCCCCTTTGTAAGTGAACTTTCCCAGGTCTCCCTAACTCTGTCTTCCTCATCTTCTATGTGGGGGACATAAGCCTGCTTTGCTGCTCTGCGTTATCACTCACAGGTGCCACATGAATCATTTGATGCATTACTCTGAACTTAAGAAGTGCTAGATAATATTTACTATTGAAAAGGAATATATAAACCCAGATATAAACCCACGAGTATCTTTTAAATGTCCTGGGTTCAACATGTTAGCAAAATATCTGCTTCTTAGTTTCCTATACATGAAACTGGTATACCCTCCCTTCTCAGGTTCCCAACACATCCATTGTGAAGATAAAGTTTGTGATCTTCTCTTCCACAGTGCCATACAAAAGACTATGAAAAAGTAACTAATTGTATCTTCAGAGCAAGAATGATATGTGATTGAATTGGATGGACAGTGCTACGCACTGTACCATAAGGAAAAATCAAGAAAGATAAAATAAGATTGAACAGCTGCTCATTTGTTGACCGCCTTCATTCTGTGTGGCCAATGAGGTTCCCTGTAGAAGAAAAACTGTACTTGGTCATCTAATTGCAGACTGTATCCTATGTACAGAAACAGGAATCCTGAAATGAAATCACACAGCAATGTAATTGGAGTGCTTGACTTTGCAAGCAATGCTATTTTAGCAGAGATTTCGTGCATGTAATTTCCTGTATTTTTCAAAAAGGCAGAGAAAGCAGCAGTTTCACCATATTTATGGCACTGTCAACGTCTTTGTCACCTGTCAGAACCTCCAGCTCCACCTCCTGCCCCTTGCTCTTCTGCTAATGACAGTAACCAAGGGCACAAATAAACTTGCATCATATAGGTCTTACACAGTGAATCTTTCACCAAAGTTTCAGAGACATTTGATGCCACTAAAATGGGATCCATCCCATGTCCCTGATAAAAGGTGCTTTTTTCTGCCCTTTCTCCTAGATCCTTTCTACTTTATTTTTTCTCCACTCTTCTTTCAGTTCAGTCCCACTCTTCTTGTCTACCAGTATTAACTCACAATCTTCACTGTCCGAGACCAAATCTTTCCCTTTACTCCCACACCTCTTTCTCAGCTTATCTCAAAAGCACTTAAAGTAGGCATGTATGGGCACATACTGCAAAAGTCATGGCAAATGCACAGAGTCAATCACTTGGGAAATTCTGTCTTTGCCTCACTGCTGTGCAATATTAAGACTATTTGTAAAAAAGAGGCTCACTAGTTCTCTTTTTTCTATTTTTTTTTAATGGATGAAGCAAATATTTTCTCTCATATCATTCAATATAAGAAAAGGAAACAAACAAGAATGAGAGTGTGAGGTCAGACCAAAGGTCCACCTTGCCCAGCATCTTCTCTATAACTGAGTGACCAAAGCAGATGTCTAGGGAACAGTGAGTTTAAATAAATCAATAAATCTGCCTAAGGCAGATATTCAACACTTTACAGTCTTATAGCAGGAAGTGTTTGACAACTTCAAAAATATTTTTCTTCTGTAGCACCCAATAAATCTTGGTTATGTTCTTAAAATCCTACTAGAGAGGCCTTAGTTGCTGAGATCAGATAATAACATACAATCCAAGAAAACAAACAAGTTCCTCAAAGAATACAAATAATAATGCTTCTGGACTGTCATTTTTTATTGCTTGTGCAAAAAATACTGGTAAGAAGTTCATTTATCCAAACTTATAATCTCTGTCCCCAAGATACGCAGAATTTCACCGCATTATTCTACTCCCACAAAATTCATATCAGCCTGGTTTTAAAGAAAATGCTCTGTTTGTAAGAGGTCTGTTTGGATTTTTGTGTTATGTATTCTTACGTTGAAGATGCAAACTCATCCAACACTGGCTAAGTGTTAAAATTGCAAACCTGAGCTACTGTTGCGATTAGAGGGTTCTCAAAGGCCTCAGGTTTTTAGTTAACTGAGAGTGATTTCTCACTAAATCTGGCCTGCCCAGCCAAGAAACTTATTTTTTGACATTTGCCATGAACTACTGAACCTTCTTTAAAATAAATAAAATAAGAGATATAAAGTGGGCAAGGGAGGGGGCAGTGAGTGGAGGGGCTGTATATGGAGCAACAAGGAGTAGGAGAGAGAGAAAAACTGTATATAACATAAAAACCAAAGTAGTCAGAAATAAAATAAATCAGCTGAAATCTCCACAGTGGAGTTGTTCCCTGCTTCTCTGCAGCCACTCATATAAAGTGTGAGCTGTATTGTGGCAGCAGCATGACAGTGTTTGACACCACACTGGTTTGCTGCAACAGGTGGCTCTGGGTCTTCACATGGGAGATAGGCTAGAAATATTTGGAGAGAGAGAAGGAGAGGCTAATCAGGGCAAGGAGCAGACTTGAGAAGAAAGCAAGTCTTCTACCACCCCCTTTCACTGCTGACTCTGCTTTATGAAGACTGTGGAAATCATTATAAAGAAAAGGTAAAAAAACATCCTGTGGAAGGGCAAGTTTATGCCTTTTTTCCCAGGTCTGACCCAGGGGACCAGCTGGTATAAAGTCCTGGAGTTTTGCTTTCCAAAGGTTTTGGGAACTCATGATACAGACACCCTACCTGTGGTGGAAGTTCTTCCTCTCTCACACCACAGGGGGACCTTCCAGCCAAGGACTGCTGTGGTCCAGCATCAGCAGGTGAAGGTCAGCTCAAAAATCTGGGGTTTGTATCTACCAGAGGTTCCCAAGTTCTTCTCCTTTGGGAGAATAGTGTCCCTCATTTCAGGAAGCCAATACTGTCACCAGCATAACACTACTGGCTTCCTTATCAAACTGCATCTATAAACATTCGCCCATGTGAGCAGCTGTGAGTTTCTGTTTGATAAGGTGTTATCCAAGCAAAGCCACTTGTGTTGAACTTTTTTAAAGCAGGCAAAATGTCAGGCTCTTCTACCAGGGTCTGAATGAAGGTCTCCAGGGATTCCAGTGTTCTGAGTCTAGGATCTATGATGCACCTTACAAAAAAACCCCAAACCGTGTTGCATTTTCTGAACCTGATGTCAATCACCATGTCATTATTATTATGCTGACTAACTACAAACAATTAAACCAAAGGGAATAGATGGGGAGCAAACAGGAAATGAAGCAAGAGTAAAGATTACTTGTTAAAAACAATAACAGTGTCCCGGAGGAAACAGAAGAAAAGTCATTAATTGTAGAATTCCCCCTCACTGTCTGAATCTAGGCTAGCAAAGTTTATTCTTTCCAGGACTGAACACAGGATCAAAATGGATAGTCAAAGTCCACAGCCCTAACAGAGAGGGCAGTCAGGCAGGTATTGGAAGGGGACTGAGGAAAATGTTACTCGGGGGTTCTCTGCTTCTCTCAGGCAAAAAGCAGGGATTTTAGGTCGGCTGGGGTTTACCCCATACCTTCCCTTTTTTTTTTTAACATTTTTATCTCCCTGAAGTTTACCTTTCTTTGCAAAAATAATTGTTTTTTAAAAAGCTGTTCTGAGACATTTTAAACAGAAACTGCAGTTGGAATTGGGAGAAATAGAGGAACATGTAAACAAGACAGTCACTTTTATAAAAGAGGCAACTGTACCTGTCAATAAAGGATGTACTGAAGAAAAATAAATGCAGGTCTTTTTGTAAGACTGTGAAATAAGAAAACTTTGTCTCAGATTTTCCAGGAGTCTCTGCATACTTCTGTAGATTTCTGTGTACAATAACAACACTGAACAAATGTAAATCCAGGCCTGACCTTTGTGGTTTTGTCCCATCCTTAAAAGCAAATCCATGCAACCCCACACAGAACTTGAACTTTGTGATGTGAAAGGAGGTCCCAGGGGTTCAGCCAGGCACCTGAACTGAGTCAGTCAATCTTTTGAGGTTGGCTCTTCTCTTCCTCTCCCACACTTACGGTTGGTATTTTAAATCTATCAGAGTCTGTGAGATACCATCTCTCTAACAGTGGTTGTAGCCATCAACTTTGTTCTCTATAATCTCTCTCTATTTTTCCTATGTAAGAGTCTTAAATGAAGTTTGTTCCAGACTATTAACCTATGACAGAAGACTGCAGAGATAAGATTTCACTGACATATAGAACAAAGAAAAAGAAAGGGTGTGAAAATTGCAATGAAAAGGTTGCCTTCCTAGTTCAAGATGTATGAAATGAAATGAACTAAAATATCTGACAAATGTCTGGATAACACACGTTGGGCACTACTCACTTCAGCTGAGTCAATCAGAACTGCATTTAATAGACAGCACAAAAGATTTCATTTACAAACACAACTCCTTAACTCGACCATCTACAATTTATCCAATATTGTGCTGCTTTAAAGAATAAGTGATGTAACCACTACATATAGTCTCAAACTACAACATTTCTAAAGGGGGCATAATAAATAGTCCATTACACTGAAACCAATTCAGACTCTGTCTATAAGAGAAAAAGCCATGGCATTGGGAAAGCTACTACGTCACAGTTAAACTGATCAAACAAGCCTCATGGGTTAGACAGGACCAAGCCATCTTTTGACTGCATGCCAAAAATAATCTTTCATTTTTGGCTGTGCAAGAAGTTTTCAAATATTCTAAAGTGAAGATGGTTTCAAGCTGAAAATGCCACAGTTCTGCAGAAAAAGGAAGAGGACTGAAATTAGAGACAGACTGAAGGGAGTTATTTTCAGAGTTGCTGTTGTGGAGCAAGAACAAAACATCAAAAGCAAAAGCAAAAGCAAGGAAAAATGTAAAGGCTTGAATACAAATATCATCCTCTGTGGAGAGTTTCTGCTGAAGTGCCTGTGGTAATGCCTAGTTTGACACCAACCTGGCAAAAGTCTCAAGTCCTATTTCCTTCTGCACAGCTTAGCTTAATACAACCACACACACAGAGTGCAAACCCAACATGGATACTACTTACATTTCCCTGAAATTTGGCCCAGTGAGTGACACCCTTCCTTTCTGCTGCAGTTCAGAATTATCTGTTAGTTAATGTCTTTCAGGCCTAGCTGGAAACCCTCCTTCTGGGAACCTCCTCTGGGGAACACCACCAGGAGCAATGGGATGCTTCAGGGATTTGCAGTTCCCTCTAAGGGGCACCAAGATACCTGGATGCCCCTTACATCCTCAGAGATCCAATGTACTCCAACTCCAGCTCTGCTTCCTCTTTTCCATTCCAGATTTTCATACAGCAAATATATGTAACCCCAGGAAAAAACTATGAAAGAGAAAATAACAAAGCAGCAAAGCAGCAGGGTAGGAGAAATACTACATTGTTTGTTTTTGCTAGAGACCAGAACACAGTCTATTGCTTGGACCAAAAAAAAAAAAAAAAAGAAAGAAAAAACCCCTAAATGAATGGGTCTTTTTTTCCATTGTTGTTTATGACCATAATTTAGCAATGCATTTACTAGCCCCTGTAATCATCAAACAGGCCCTGACAATTAACAAAAAGACCATGAAAATGAAAGTAGTGAAATGGAAATGAATCACAGCTTCACCACAGCAGAAAACATCTTTCTGAAGAAAGACAGACTAGAATGAACACTACTCCAAGTAAATTACATATTAATTAAATGAATTAGCAGTGTTGCTATTGTCCCATTTGGCTACTCACAGGCATTTTACAAAACGACCCTTGCAGCTTTATGAATTTCTGTCTTTTCAACACATACTTGTGTAATGCCTGCTTCCTGACTGGGATTCCTATTTCCAGTAGCTACTGGATGACAGCAAATCCCTCTATCCATCCCACATCAAATCAGCCTTACACAAACTCCAGCAGTTATTCTGAACAGTGTCCTTCCATCGTGCCAATCTATGCCTCTTTTTGGCAGAGGGCCTGTATAAAACTGCTTCCATACTGATGAGGTACAGGATAATGCTTCATGATAGACAAGGCGAGTATGTTCCTCCTGCTCAGCTTTGCAGACTCCCTTTATGATTTATGCGCTTTCATTAGAAATCCATATTATATGGGGAAAGTGTTATATAAAACCAAATTTAATTTCAAATACTTAAAATGTGTGTTGGGTTCTCAAGAACTTTCGGCTTAGATATGCAGTCATTCCTGTATTAACTGCAGAGTGGCAAACAACCTTCTGAAATCTGCTGTAGACCCTTTGCATCACTGCTAAGGTGCCAGACAGATTGTTTGTGGTCTTCGGATATGGGAGTGTATTATATTAAAGAACCTGGCTTCAGGATCTTTGCACATGAAAAAAATCAAATGCTTAATGGGAATGACCTTCAAAAAAATGTTAAAAAACCTGGGGCCCTTGTATAAGCTGGAGCCCTATATTGTGTGTTGTCAACAACTTGTCAACAACAAGGCAACATCAAACCAATATTTAGAGGCAAAGGAAATAAATACAACCAAACATGCAACTTTGGAGAAATTTTCAAGCATTGTGGCTTTGCAGTTGACAATTCTCTAAAGGAAATTGGCCTCCTGATGCTGAGGAAATGTGTGGTCCAATTACTAATCTGCTCAAATAATTTTCATTCCAAAATATTCTTAAAATCGCTGCCATAATGGAGCAAACATCTAGCATCAAATAACTTGCAATAAAAACTCAGAAGCATGCAGATGCTCTCCCTAGAAGAGGTGGGAGAAGCCTTGCCCTTCCAGCTACATTTCCTGCAGAAAAGGCTTACTGTGGATGAGCTCAAATTAAGACAGAACATACTGACCTACTGAGCATTTAGTCTTAGCTTAGGCTGGATCTCACATTCTGCAATTTATTACAGCACACAGCAATCCCTCTGCAATCATGTTCTTGGCATAAATGGAAGTCACAAATCACCATTGTTCAAGATTATTAAAGGTCTTTCTACATCAGTGTTATTATTAGCATTTGAGTTTAAATGAATAGTCTGCCATTTTTAAACTATAGTCAAATAAACGAGACTCCAAATTCTGCTAGGAAAGGAAACCCCACACTGTCTCACTTGAATAGAAGGCCAACATGCATTTTTCGGCTATGCCTGTCAGTTTTCCCTGACTTGATACAGAAAATTCAAATGCCTACAGACAAATTAAAGTGGGAGCATAATGCATTAAAAGATTACTTGTGGGATGTTGACATTCAGATATGAAGTTCACACCTTCATTTTATCCTCACGATGCAGCAAAATACAGTCCTACATCCTAAAACGCAGCAAACTCCAGGGAAGCTCACTAGGGCTGGTACCGTGCAGCTCAGCACTGCTATGTAATTTCTGCCTATTTCATATGAAGAAAATATGTGTGTAGAGATGCATTTGTTTTAAACACTTATTGAGGCCACAAGACTGATGTATTTTAAAAGAGACCACTTCCCTTTTTAGGCAACAGAACAGTGGGTAGGTGGGCTGGGGTAAGGTCAGTCAGTGTTTTATTCTTCAACTTCAATTCTCACTTGAGGTTGGAGATAACAGGGGAAAAAAAATTATCTTTCCTTCCAGAGGCAATAAAACATTTAGCAGCTTTTTATAAGGTTTTGTCCTCCTCTTAGACAATAAACAGCAAGAACTGCCAGAGAAAGAGTATTTACATGACTGACAAAGTGATCTGGACTTCATGGGCCATCTGAGAATGGTTCTATGATTCTTTTACATTCCCAAAGACAAAAAGCTATGAAAGAAGTCATGTGCACTATATACAAAGCAATTCATGAACCCAAATGTAAATCTTGTTTAATCAGATACCTTGGTTCTACAGTTAAAGTAATTTTTTTTATTTTGAGTGTTGTGGATGTGTTGGAATGATGTATTTCATATGTATAAATTACCTCCTGCCTTGCAAAGTTATCATGAAAATGAGATCTTGCTCTAACTCAAGCAAGCCCAGATATAAAGGAGACAATAACAACAAAGAATATCAGCCCTTCCATCTCCCTGTATAAATAGCTTGAATAGCCTCCTGCATTTCAAGGGTTCTTGTCACTGATGATCTTTAGGATCTTGTAGCTGAACTCTACACTTCAGCAATGAGGACATCCAGTGGCAATCACCAGCTAACTTATGTGATGTGAGTGCTTTCTGCAAGTCTGAATTTGGTATCTGACACTATTTTTGTTCTGCTTACATCTGCATGGGATGAATAATATCCCTTTTCTTGTTTGGTGACTGTTTTCTTGAGCTAAATTGCCTATTGACTCTAGCCGGAAGCTAAACAAAAAGGGCAAATAATACAGCAGAAGCCATTAAATAATGTATTTTTTTTTGCCTATCATTAACATGAATACCATGTGCAATTTCAATCCCACAGAAAAGCCATAGCAATCTCTGACACTGGAGTAGAGCAATTGCTGATGAAGACTGACTGCTCTAGCAGCAGTTTTTCTTTATAAAATATTTTATGCATTAAAACACCTGGAGAAAGCCCAGTTATTTTCTGTAACAGGCAAACAGCAATTCTAGTGCTATTTCATAAAAGAGGAAACTAAGGCAGAGAGCTGAGGCTGCTTTGTGAGTCAAAGGCTGAAGTGGGATTAGAAGGCGGGAGACTTCTTCCCGAGTCAAATCCATCCCAGCCACAACTGCCTTGTTTGTTTAGCAAGGATTGTGTTGTACTGAAACAGTGCAAGGTGAGCTTGGAAGGATGCATGCCTACGTTTCATAATCACCCACTCTTCAGGATACACTGAGAAAATCTCTGCTTGGCACTGTTGCTAGGATTGCTTTTAGCAGAGGGAAGCCAGAAGTTTGCTATCTCAGGCAGGAGCACTCATTCCTCTGTATACACCTTGCTAATAGAGAGGAGAGGAGAGATTTTAGTTGCTCTGAAGCAGCTGCTTCTTGAAACAGTCCCCACAGGGAGACTCTGGAAAAAGTTACTGCTTCTTTAACCTAAACAGAGGCAAGACCTTGATAGGAACAAAGGACAGAGCTGAGACTGCTGAGGGAAGGAAAGAATTGAAAACAATTAGTGTGTTGATGTCAGCTTAAAGAGGGTCACAAAGAGATCAGCTTTCCCTGCATCTGTTCTTTAATTAAAGTGAGAAAGGTGGCAGTGTCCACTACTCATCACTATGGTAACACTGAAATGCCACGCTGCTGGGAGTGGGATCAGCCATGAGCAGAGCAGGTATGGATGAGGCAGGGTTAGGGTGGACCCTTGGCAGCTGCTCCCACACCTGGGAGCCCTTCCTTGCTGGGGCAAAACACTAAGACTGTTGGAATGGGGGCACACTACACACCCTGCACCGCTTCTGCTGAAGCTCAGCAAGAGAAGGCTTCCTGGGATGAAAGACCAGGAATGTTGTGCCAGGAGAGGGGAGGATGAGGGGTTTTGGCAGGTTTCTGCTGTGGGTGTGTGCCCATCACCCTCTGCCCACTACTGTCTTTGATCATCACTAGTATACTCATGCTGTGCCTTATCATCTTCATTGATGATTTAGGCTGCTACAAAAATATTTGCCAGAACTATTGTTTGAGTTGTCCTAATAATAGTGATTATAATATTCCTTCAATTAATTACAGACAGCTGCACTCCCAGCTTTTTCCACTTTCTCTTCCAAGTATTTCTTGCATTATCATCACTGACAAGAGTTTTGTCCACAGACATATTGGTCTTAGGGGGTTTTTGGTGGAGTATTTTGGAGGGGTTGCTCCTTCTGGTTTTAGTAATTACTTGTGCAATTGCTTTCCTCTTCTTCAAGCTGCAGTTCTAAAACAACAACACAAAAATGATACCAGACCAAAATAACATAATATCAGTGCAATTAGAGTAAAAAATGTCTAATACATTTTGCAAATTAACTTCCAGCCCTGCAGTTGAGACCCCATTCTAAATCTTACCTTAGAATTAAAATAATCTGTGTATTTTACTCCTTGAAAACTATTTCTGAACATAATTTCTTCTCTCAGCTTGAGACCTGTCTCAAGAATCAACTATGCTGCATGTATATACCCAAGAGTCTCTGGAGCTCTCTCCTTTTAGAGTCTAGGAACTGAGGAATAGAAAATAAGTTCCATTGTATGCCAAAATGGCAAAGATCCTTCCATTCTTATATTTTCATACACAGTTTCAACATCTTGCCTTTCAAATATGACAATACATTAACAAGATTATGGGAATATATATTATCCTGTATTGCTATGTGAACAAAGCAAAAATGATACTCCCTT
The DNA here is from genome assembly GCA_013397775.1 of Eulacestoma nigropectus. Lineage (NCBI taxonomy): Eukaryota > Metazoa > Chordata > Aves > Passeriformes > Eulacestoma > Eulacestoma nigropectus. Next base: position 451,847 of record VZTE01000950.1, on the reverse strand, counting down.
CAAAAAAGAACCTGTTAAAAGCCCCTATTACACCAGGAGCAGAATCATGAACAATTGAGCTAATGACTAGGTAAAATATGAAAGACATTTTCAGTTAGGTGATGAAAGGTCCTATTAACATATACGTTTTTAATGAGCTATTTTAACTTGTACCTGGCATTTCTCAGCTTAGATCTCTCTTAGATCTTCTGGTCATTTCTCTCTGGTTCTCTACAAACTCTTGGATCTAAACCTTGATTAGTTCACATTTCTTGGCTGTGGCTACCATAACATATTGGACCACCAAAATATTTCATTTAACTTTTAGTTTGCAAGTGTCACATAATACTTGAAATCTCTTATCTTCCAAACAAATAAAGGTACTTTATAATATAGTCTAATTTTTTTTTAAAGTATTGCACTAGCTATAGACTGTTGCTGCTTTTCTGGCTATACATTAGGTCCATTAATAACACTAAGCTAAGCAGTCTGATAATTGTAATCCATTCGCAGGGATTTAGCAAAGACTTTGAATACATCCATGCACCCTAAACTACTGACACCTTACAGGAAATTGTAACACAAGAGGGACTGTACCAGACCAGGAGCTCTGCCTTATGCAGTGCTACAAGACGGTAAAGAGAGAATACAAAATTAGGGCCATCACAGCACAGCACTTCCTCAGTATACTCTCCTACCCTCCGGCAATTGATCAGTGGGTTATGCTGGTGTCCTTGATAATTTTTTTTGACGTTTTTTCTACTGTGGAGATAGGGGCAGGGGAGAGAACAATCAGAAAGGAGCACCATCTCCCATATGTGGTTGGATTATAGATACAGCCCTAATGGACATAATAATTATGTAAATACAGTGGCATAATACTGTTCTCTGTTCCTTTCCTAATAACTCTTAGCATGCTACTTGTTTTATTCATTGGTACTACACATTGAGATGACACTCTTGAGTGGAAAACTAGTTTATGGTTCACCACTCTGTATGCAAAATTAGAATTATTTTCCCCCATATGCATTACTTCACAATTTATACACACAGATTTTTACCTGCCATTAATTTTACCAACCAGTCACTCATTAATGTGAGATCCTTCTCTGCAATCTGTCTTGGTTTCAGCGAGATCCTTCTCCACAATCTGTTTTGGTTTCAACTCCTTGAATAACCTGTTAGAAGCTGCAACCTTTTTTCAATTTTCCTTTCTCAGATCATTTACGATATGTTGAGCAACAGATACCCTAACAGCACACACATCCTATGAGACTACACCACTGGCTCCTTACACTGTCAAAACTGTCTATTTATTCCTGCCCTTTGTTTTCTACCCTTTAGCCAATTATTTATCCATAGAGACTCTTACTCCTTATCTCATGACAGCTAAGTTTTCCAGGAGCCTTTGGTGAGGGACCTGTTGAATGCCTTTTCAAATCAAAGTAGATAACACCAGGATCTCTCCCTGACTCCTCTGCAGAACTGCAGTAATCTGTGAAACGCAGCTTCTGTTAACAGAAACCACATTAACTCTTCTGCAACATAACATATTTATCTTTGTGTTTACTAACCCTATTCTTCGCTGTTATTTCATCCAAATGGTCTGTTAGGGTGCCTATTTCCCATTTGAATTCCTTTGCAAGTCATGGATGACTACTGTCTGGTCCTGGCAATTTGATGCTCCAAATTTTGTTGATTTATTCTCTCCTTTCCTACTGACACTGGAAGTTAGCTCCTGTGACACATTCCTCCACCCCTCATTTTCCCAGTAGAGTTCTGGCAGACAACATCCAGAATATTTTCTGTCAGCAGTACAAGCAGATTTGTGTACAGAATCACCCTGAAGACTCTTATCTCGTGCATCCCACACACACTTAGATAAACAGACAAGACCCTCCCCAATACAGACAAAACTAAATCTGGGTGCTCAAAATCTAAGCCTAGTTATAAAATTCAGGCTGAAAATTACTCCTGACTTTTGCACACACCAAGCATGCTGTATGCAGGATAGTACTGGTGGGAAAAGCTTAAAACCATGCAGGTTTTGTCATGCAGATCCCCGCTCAATACTTTGCACCAGCCCTGTTTCACAAAATTTGTCTGTTTTCAACAGAGCACCTACTGCAAAATAACACTGAGCAGACTGTATATTAAAAAGCCATCCCACACATATTTATAACTAATTTATTCTTCATTTCTTCTGTGTTGAATAACTAAATTACAACAGTGGCTCAATAACCCCTTTTAGTTTAGGAAAGGGCAGCAGCTTCATCTGAGTAATATTTTAGCCCAATTAGTCCATTAGTCTCCAGTGGAGACCAGAGGAGAATGGAAACCAGTGAAACAAGAGTCCTGCAGGATTCCTTTTAAGTAACAGACCTCTGACTCATCTGATATCGTCTGGCAGCCCTCATGATCCCTTCAAAGATATTTCAAATTTTCCAAGTGTTCCACAGAGACACTAAGCAGGCATTTGCAAGGAAGAGGCAATGTATTAGCATAGGCTGCCATGGATAAATCAACCTTATAAAGGAGTTTCAAACTCCTCATGCGCTGAAGAAGCTTCAAAGTATCTGAGAATTTTGGCTTCTACTCTTTCCCAAACCCTACAGAGTATGAGTTAGCCACAAGACAGCACCTTGTCTTTGCACAGGGATGTTGTCTGAGTGGACATGCTGGATGTAGCTGTCCAACCCTGGTTTTATATAGGTTTAATGAAAAAGTGGCCAAAATAAGACACACATTTTTCTATCTGAAAAAAACCCATATTTTAAGGCCTGTTTTAGACTCCTTGCCTTATAATACACATGTGGCAGCTAGAAGGTAGGAAAAATACAGATACAAATGCTCAAGATGAAGAATCTGAAGGACTTTCCTGCTTCTGTCTAACTGACAATCTGAAAGTTAGTGACAAGTTTCAGTCAATTACCCCTTCAATGAATGCAGAGAAAGCATCCAAGAAAATCAGCATCTAAGGCAGGGAAAACTGTTTTCTTCATGTACATATCTGTATTCAGGATAAAACATGTTTAAATTGTTAGCCTAGTTTAAGCACCTGAAAGAGAAGTTACTGGACCAATGAGAGATGTGATGCTTGTGACAAAAGTGACAAGTGACACTTTAGTATGACCCCAGAAGGCCTCCTCATTTCTGTCACCTTACAGCACCATGAACATGAGACCAAGAATATTTTCTCTGTACAGGGAAGAATTCACAGTCCCTGGAAGCTGAGGCAAAGAGAAATATCATCCTCAGCAAGACTGCCTTGGAGTATAGTCATCAACCCCAAACGCATCACTGAAAACATTTATGTAGTGCAAGCTCCCTACTCTTTGAAAGGAACCTTAAGCCTTGGCATGGGCATGCAGGTGTGTATATGTGGTCTCACCCACAAACTGCAAGTTTAATACTCCAATGTACTTGATACATTTAAGAATATTTTTCTATAAGGAAATAAGGCTGCAGCCATACCTACACTGCTACCAGCACTGAAACAACGAACTCAAGGCTTGCAGGAAAATGCTATTTCAGCACAGTGACTGAAGAGGTGCCTTAGCACAGGGTTGTTCGCCAGTTCAGTGCTTTGGTTCAAGTTATATGCACAGAGCTTAAACCAGTAGTCACTGGCAAAAGACTGTGTTTCGCAATAGGAATGAATTTTCAATTGGTCTCATCTTTTATCTTTATCATTCAATACTATGACCTATCTTCTCATCTGAATAAATGTAAAGTCTTTTGCAAATAAATATAGCACATATACAAGCACTGAAATAAAACTTTCAGCTGGTGCGAGGAAGAACTGTTAGTCTCCCAAATAAAAATCATCATTGTTAAAATAAAGTATCAAGCAGTCTGATACCAATGCATGAAAGATGAGACACTGATTTTATAACTCTCATCCAGAAGAATGTTTAGTTTTAAGCCGCATGATGCTCAATTTATCTGTCTCATAGGGCTGAAAGGCTAAGTCTATTCTCATGGGATTTGAGTCTGAGATTTTCATGCAGAATTTGTTTATGAATCCCAAATAGCATTTTCAATGGATGTTTTTGACTTTTTTTCTTATGTTGCTGTTTGCATTGCAAATAATGAGATAAAGAGCAACTCTACAAATAAAATCATTGTTAAAACTTTTCTTTTTTAAGTATTCACAAGCCTGAACTGCATGTGACGTTTCTTCCCCAGATGCCTGACTCTACATGACAGCAAGAGAGGAAGAAAACACTCAGCCTTCATCTCCCATTCATCTAACAGCCACTGAATAATGGCTTTAAAGAACAAGAATACTAATCTCACTCTAGTCATCATCCAGCAAGTGCAGGGGCTCCACACCTCAAGTTCCTCCCCGCAACAGAACTGCTGCACATTTTACTGACAGATACATGTGTAGAAAGGACAGCTTCAATTTGAACTTCTTATAAGAACTTGACCCAAATCTCACTGAAGTTGAAAAAGCTATGCCTGCCTCTGCCACTTGTACTGGCATAGACAACCTGTTGTTTTATCATCATTAAAATAGTAAAATTTTATCCTTCTCTGTCACTGCTTAACCTAAAGAAATGCAAAGCACTTTACATAATGATGTATAAGTTATTGTGTCACTAACATGACAAGAGGATGCTACTTTTTACCAGAGTGTTGCTGTAGACAACAGGAAGAAAAAGGTAACCTTTTATTGTAGGCAGAACGATTAAGGGATACAGATGACAGTCTGGAAATTAAGATATCATGCTAAAATTAATTTCTGGAACTACAAAAGCTGTAAAGATCACTAATAGGATTACAAAAAAGAATCTACTGTTCAGTTGTATACATCTTATATTGATACTTAGATTACATAAAAATAACCCTCTAATTTGCTCAGTGGAATATGCCAATAACTGCAGAAAAACTTTTTTTCAGTACTCTTTGTAGAGTTATGGAAAGCTATAATAATGTCTTTTCCCTTATTACAAAAGAATGTTTAATAAGTCAACTTATTTTTACAATTTTTTTATTCCACAAAGGAGCCTTATCTTTCCTCTTTGTAAAACACAAATGGCTGCCAGCACAACATGAACATTGGGCATTATGCAATTTCAGCTCACCTGAAAGCTTCTCAAGAATAAAACCTCAGGACTATTTTGGTAACATCATTTGGCTGGGCAGTATTTCAAGGAGTGTGGGTGTGGTACCCCCAGCTCCTTCCAAGGATAACTCCTGATTTATGGCAGTAGGTAACTGGACAAGACAACAGCAACACTTTGATGGAATTGCACATATGTAACTTACACTGTCTCCTCTTGCATACAGATAATGGAAGTAAATAAAAGGAACACAGGTTGTCTGAAAACAATGTTTCTTACAGACATATGAGCTATTTCACATAAGATTCTGTATTTCCAGGAGGAGGAACCCAGTGCCCTTGATAGGGGCACAGCAATAAACTAGGGGAGATAATGACCCAACCTGCATATTAGGTTGGCATGGGAAGAAAACACTGGGTGAAAGAGGTGAGCAGGCAGAGGCACAGGCACATTAAGGCACATGAATCTCTATATCAATAAGGGGTTTGAAATCAGATTAATTTCTACACAATTAACAAGGCTGTTGAAAGGTCTGCTTTACAGCTGCTGCCGCTGCCAGGAGATGATGACAACTGAGGAAATGAAAATCAAAGGAGGAAACAATTACAACAATACTCACTGAAACTATTTAGAGTTCTCTTAATAAGTCAGTGAAACAAGTAATTGAAAGAATGTATTTTATTGCTGATTAAGATAATACTTAATTTAGGTCTTGTTTTTAAAAAGAGCTCAAATTAACAAATCAGGTCTTTCATCTGAGTGCAAGAGAGAGCTTAGTACATTCTCCTCATATCCCACAGTCTGGAGATTCAGAGCACGGGCTCTGGGAGAGAGCGAAGATGAGAAAGAGGTAGGAGACATTTAGGGAGAGGGGCCAGCTGGAAAGAATAAAGTGCCAAAATACAATTTTGTATAAGATGTCAACTTTTATTCATTCCAATATAGCAGCACAACAGTAACTACACTTTGTTTTTCTACACATTAAGTTACATTAGCATTTTCCTGTTCTCCAACCATCACACAAGTGGTAATGATAAACATTAAGCCTGACATCTAAACTTGTGGAACACAGGATGACTTTAAAATCAAATGTTTTATAAGCAGAAACATTGCTAGCTTCTTCTTTAAACAGCAACGAAAAAATCCATGTATCTTTTTTTCTTTAAGTTCATAGTGCCATCATGTCACATCTCTAGATATTATGATTGAGCGATAGGGAAAAATAAAACAGTTAGAAAAAGAAGTTTTCTGTGACTGTTATTTCTTTGAAGCTAAGCGAAGTAACTCAGTTAGTTGTCAGATTGCAAAAACAACAGGAGCCACTGAAAGTTTTTTCTTAAATTTCAAATTCTACACCCATATCTTTCTCTTTTTTTCTGAAGGATGAAATAAAATAAAAGCTGAAATGTAAAGAGGACTTTCAGGTTTGATAAAAAAAAGGTAGGATTAATAAAAAAAAGGTGAGTATGGGCTTTTAAACACTATGTTTTAACTTGATAGTGTTTTGAAAAACTTGGACATATAAAAGCTAATCATAAAAATACTGGCAAACTTGCCTTTGAAGGGGAAGGCAGCAAAAAATTACAGAACATCAGAGCTCGGAGGGAAAGGTAGAAAAAATTGGAAAAGGGTTAAAATGACTAAGATTAAGAAGGTGCATGACAACCACTCTCAAAGCCCTGATCTGCACTAACAAAACCATATCCTATGCTTTTGATGAGACACTCACAAATGATTTAGCAAGAGGTGCTTTTGAATTATACCAGTGCTTTTTTGGCAATAAAATGCCTTTTTTTTGAGTTTTCATTTGTATCTGCCCTAAGCTGAAAACATCTTTGCTAGAAAATAATAACCAGGTTGACGGTACTTTTTAAAGCAAAATTTCCCTAAAAGGGAACTTACTGCAAATTTTAGCAAAAATTGATTAAAATAAAATTAAGAATTCAGGAAATAATAAACCTAAGCAATCAAATATAATGCAAAAGAGGCTCCACATTTCAAGCTGTTTAAATCAAGACAGCAAGGCATGGATTTCAAGGAGCTATGAAGCTTCTAAAGACCAAAGTTCTACACTTACCTTCTCCTAAAACTAGGTGACTTCCCTGCTTTTTTTTGTCTGTGTTTTAAAGTAGCTGCTTTAGAATATAAAAATACCTATCTTAAGCTGCATGTTAATTAAAGTACAGTCTGTCTTTGACATATAAGATTCAGTCAGTTTACAGTTAATTTCTCTAAGGTCTGTCCCTCAGTGCCAGCTCCAAAGCCTGAGCTCCCATTGTGCTCTGGGAAATTGCATGATTCACAAAAGTCACTTTGCAGACTACAGAAGCGCAAAACTTACCTTCCTCAGGGAGAACAAAGTGATGACTTTGCTGGTTATTGTCAGGAAAAAAAACCCAAAACAACTCAGCTTCTGGTGGGAATGGTGGGAAGGAAGAGTGGGGAATCTTGCAGGATCTTCAACAACAAAACCCGATGGTAGCCCCACTGCAATCCTAATTCACATCATCACTGAACACAGTGCCATGATTTCAGCTATTCTTCCTATATTTTACATCCACAACACCAAATTCCTAATCCAAAACTCCGTGGCAATAACAGCAAAGCTCCCATTTCTCTATGCTATCCTTAATTTGGCACAAAACTGTTACTTGGTAGATACGGTCTTCAAGAAATACCTTTTGCCCTGAAGAAAATACACATCTGACTAATATTCAGGTCCCACCTCTGAAACTAAACGTTCACATACAGCAAAGTGTTTAAGTTTTCCATCTGCCAGGTATCCAAGAAAGAGGCAGGTATGTGATACACTCATTCCTACACTACAACATCCACCCAGAGAAATGTCTTTTAAGTTATTAAAAATATTGCTGCATTTCACTCACCTTCTGGTATCCTGAAACCTTTCCTTTTTTTTCAAAAGACTGTTAAGTTTGAAATTCCAATTCAAGTTGAAAACAATTCAAATCAAATGAATAGGGACTAGCTCCCACTGAAATCAGAGGAAGGAATACACGGGACTTAACAAGGACTTCAATTGATAGAGGATACAGGATGCTCAGGATGAGTGAACAAATACATAAGACAGACAAACATACCCTAACTATAAACTAAAACCACTAACCTTTCAAGACATTACCTATTTGGGTAGTATCTGGGAATGAAATCATCCTCAGCACCTCTAAAGGTCAAAGCACCAGCAAGACACAAATAGCACATTCAAGGGCAAAAACGCCTAACATGAATCAACCATTATACAAATGCTTGTGACTAGTGGTTCTCTGCCTCCTCAACCGTACCTGCCAGCAGCACCAGTTTGGGACCTCCCCACGCCCTGAAACTGACACAGACCCACAATGTGCAAGGACTTCGAGCCTGAACACACAGGGGGCCACCAGCTGTGCCCAAAATGTCATTTAGCTGGTGCAGGACATAGCTGGAATGTGAGATCTGTATCTATACAGATTTATACACACACAACCCAATTTGGATACGTGGCACAGTGAGTGCCACATGAGAACCTTGTCCATTTTCCCCAGCATTCTGTCCCGGTTAGCCCTAAGATGGGTCTTTATCCACTTAACATAAAACCTGCAGGGTGTACAGAAATGAGCTGGTTTTGATTTAGGCTTGCTAATTTTAAACTGGTTTTGACCACTTTTCACAGTTTTCTGCCATCAACAAGGCCCACCCTGCCACAGAGACAAGCAAGATGCAACCACCAGGCAAAACAAAGAAATCACTATAACTTCTGCTCATTACATTGCAAGAAATGTTGCCCCAGGAAAGAAACTGTGAGCCATGGAATGGTTCATTGGCTGTATACCAAACATGTTGGTATACACCAATGCTTTTGGTGGGTCAAGACTATCAAGTAAAATAATTAGCAGCAAGATACTGGATCTTCCATCTCTTGGGGAGCAGTGCAGTTCTGCATGCTGCTCTCCCCAGAGAGGCTGCAACCATCAGACACAAAGAAATTAGGAGTCAAAGGAAAAAAAAAAAAGAAAAAAAATGTGGAGGATTTCTTTAAAAAAACTTGTACAGCATAATTGTTTTATTAATTGTGAAACGAGAAGTCATATTAAGCACCGCGTGGCCTGGGAGTGAGAAATTCAAGAGTATCTCCTGTATTTAGGGAGATAAAGAGGAGATGACTACGGTGTGAAATCAGGAGGAATAAGAAACTGGCTTCCCCTTTTAAGAGCAGCATCAATTAAACCCAGGGGAGGCGGGTGCAGTTTACTAGTTAATTAGTCCAGAGATGTGGTCCTTTCATGTGTAATTCAGAACAGGAACACCTGGTGTGCGGCACTTCAAAGCACGGGGGAGGAAAAAAGCCAAACAATGCAGGATAGGTCACAAAAGAAAGCAACAGCACAAGAACAAAAACTGTTTATATCTGACCTTCACCCTGCTGTAAATAAAGCAAGACGGTAGGGCCCCCTCCTCCCCGCCCGGGGAGAACAAACAGCTCTGGGCACACAGGGGGAGTCACAAAAAAAGAGAAGGAGAGGGGGAAGAGAGAGACATGGTGGTAACTAATTGTTTTACAACCTAATTAAAAGGAAAACAGACAGCACGATATAGATAGGGATATAATGATTTTAATCACGTTCTGATACGCAGAACCAGAAAAGACGGAGAAGGGAAACGCGATCCAGGCAGCACTGGGAGGCTGGAGGAAATGCTACCTATGAGCAGGGAAGCGTGGGGCAGGTTTGGGGCACCAAAGTCCTTCCTGGGCCTGGATCTCAAGGTTTGTGACTGGATAAGAATTTGGGTCAAGTTAGAAAGCTACAGACTAGGAAGGAGTCATGATGATCCATGGTCCCATGCAGATGTACTGACCTGCTCCTCCAAACCTAGACTGAATTTTAGTGTGCTCCAAAGTTTCCCTATCCTTTCCCATGCCTGCTATTGCACAGAGACGCTTTTCAGTAGCATGCCTGAATCATGTTGAAACTGGAGGCAGATGCACTGTGATAAAACATTTACAGTGCTTTATCTCATCAAATACAATACCACTCATTAAACCAAAGTAGGCCTTACAGAAGGAAAACCAATAGGGAGATTAATTTAGCAGCCAGAAGTGACAGAGCAATCAGTAGCAATGATCAGCCATCGACTTCTCAACTTCTTCAGTGATTTTGCAGCTCAGTCAGCAAAACCCACCAGAGGATAGCCAGATCTTGTAATATGAACAATATTTTATTGGATGTTGTTAGTATAGGAAAATCTCTGAAGAAGATTACTCCAGAAGAGCACAAGCATGTGTATGGTGATACAAGAATCTCAGATAAGTCTGGCAACTTCAAAAAAATTTGAAAAAAAAAATTTAAGAATTTTAAAAGATCCCAATTTCTGAATGTATATTTGAACCAGATCCCTTTATTTTATTGGTGATGATTTTATTCACTCATCCATAAGCTTGATCTATCACAGTAAAGAAAGATGCTGCTATTTTCAAACACTGGACTGCAATTTAAGAAACATGATTTAGTCTTTAATCTGCTGCTATCTTTCTTAGAATCCTGGAGTAATTAAGCTGAGTCTCATTTTGCCATCTGTAAAAGAGAAGTGGTGTGAAGAAACTGGATTTGTGGAAAATGCCCCACAGAAGGGAAGCATTATTGCAGATAAAGCTTACTTATGTTTAAATAGCAATTTTTATGTTTCATGAACCAGTTATGAAAACCCCACATCTTGTCCTCAACCGCCGTCTGTTCCCCAAATAATTTTAAAAAATTAAGACAAAATGGCATAATCAGGACTGTTTGCAAAACTCCAACTTATGATACAGAATTCTGGCCAGCACAACAAATAATACGTGATAACTTTCTGCACACAATGCATGGAAGAGCACTATGTTAATATCAGCAAAAGCATAAACACCCTGTGTGACTGATAGTTTGGGAAACTATGGGAATAAAACCGAAATAATGCCTCTTCTCCCTTCTTTTCCTTAAGAAATAACACAGAATAGGTTTTTTTCTTTCTCGTAAGTAGCAAATGGGTATATTGAGTAGCATGCATGAAAACACATTTCAAAATGGGCTTGGTGATAGTTGGGAATAAAAAAATAAATTAAGCATATTTGGTGATTTGTCTTTGCTTACTACTCTATCATTTATACCCAGGTTGGAGTTCACAAATGTGGGAGTATTTTCTAGAATGAGCTTTGCAAAACAGCCTGAAGAACTCTCAAAGTACTCCCCTTCACCCATGCTCAGATAGGAAGGGCGAGCTCCCTTATTTAAAAAAAAAAGAAGTATGTTATTTAATGAGCACTGACCTCTCCAGAAGCTGCATTTGTCTTACTAAAATGTGACCATCATTCAAGTTGCCATTTAATTGGAGTTCAGTGCTGAAATATGTTTTGGGGTATTTTGGGGTTGGGTTTTCTGTTTTGTTTTGTGTTGTTTTGGGAAGGGAGGAGGATTGCAACAAAACATCCAGCACAAATCTCATGACAGTAATGGTAATAATGTGACATAAATGTCCAGTCAACAAGCTTTGATTAAGTGAAGCCATTTAACAAAAAGTAGATCTTTCCAAAATAGTTCCATGCATAACTCATGTGCACTGCAAAATCAAAAGCAGCACGAAATGGATTTTCCTGTATCTTTCACCAGTTCTTCCCAAAATCACTCCCACTCTGCTACACCTAGGACATGACTAACATCACCTATGCATGCCCGTCAATGGGATGGCACAGCAAAGCTCTGTGGCTTCCCAAGATCCCCCAGCAAACAAGGGCTGGATGCATTTCTACACCGAAGAGGGAAATAGGTAAAAGTAGGTGGAAAGCAGTTGGGCAGGTCCAAGTTAAATGTGGGCAAAAAAAAGATAAAAGTGGTTTTGCAATCTCATAGCTCACAGATACCCTTGGCTAGTCTGTGTGAACCAGGCAAAGTTACTGTTAAGTACATAAGACTGTAGACCAATTTTAATTCCAAAGAGGAGTAAGAGAGGAAGTAGGAAATAAAAGACAAAGACAATGAAAACTGAAGGGAATAATCCCAGGTGACAAGACATTGCCAAGATTCGAGTTCTCACCAGCCTGGAACCTCTCTAGGTGATTCTAGGTTAGGTAAGAAGTCAATCAGCTACAGAAATGTGCACATATATCATTATATCCAGCTGTTCAGATAGAACTACAGCATTTTTTTGGCTTCAGTTGGGGGTTTTTTATGATTTTCTGTTTTCAATTTGTAATTACAAGACTGTTCTTAAGTCTTGCTAAATAAGCCCAGGCTTTGCCTTAACATGAAATTTGTCTTCTGTTGTGGTTCAAAGTGAACTGGAAGAAAACTGACAAACCCTTGGTACTCTTGTCTTCCTGAATGCAGTGGCTCAGTATGGCACAAGAAGACCATGTTCTCAGAAAGAGAGGTTTGAGCAGTATTTCCTTAAAAGCAGCAAAGAGCGTCTAAAAGGGCTTAAGAGGGCCAGATGACAGCAGTTAGGAGAGGTTTCTGCAGAGCAGGAATAAACTGCAGCCTTTCCTGGAAGGAAAGAAAAATGAAGAGCTGCAGGCATACCCCAAGAGTTGCATGTGTTCCTGCCAAGGAGTAATTCTCATACCAACATAGATTTTTTGGGAGGTTATTTATTATGCATGTAAAAGAGAAACTCTCTCTTCATGCAATGCTTGACTCACTGCAATGAAAAATAAAACCTTCACTGGTTTCAAAAAGTGAAGAAAAATAGACAATTTTACAGGGAAATATCAACCTTTTCTGTGCTCTATGTTTCTTCAACAAGGATCCATTTGACTCCTATATTAATGTAACTCCCCAGGGAGTTAAAAGGTAGCGGACTAAGCCATTCTGTGTACAATTCACCTGGGCTGCTTTAGCATCCAATGCTGATTGGATGAACTTCCAAACTGCCTGCTCTCCCCATTGATTAATGGGGAGTCCCAACAACCAACTCAGAGTCGAGGTTCACGCTGTTGAGTTTGAAGGAAAGGCACCCTGATTCCAGGTCAGGTGAGGCCACGATGTGCTGCCAAGGAGGTTCTCTCACGATCATAGGTGATCCCAGCAGGGAGATGAGCAATTCCCTAGGGATGCAGCCCATGCTCTTTCTGTACCAGCTGGGCAGCGTTTGCTCCATTACCATTGCTAACTTCAAGGTCTGTTAATAAGCCCATTGCGCAGCAGGTCTAAATAAAGTGAGCGATGCCCCCATTGGGATCTCGGCATGAATCCCAATGAATTTGATTTACACCAGTCCCTCTTACAAGCATATTACCTTCTACAAGAGCTCCCCGGACATACTCACACACACAGTGCCCAAAGCCCTTAAAGGCACTTGTTTAGGTGAAACCAGCAACATTGCCCAGTCTCCTCCAGAAATTTCCAGGTCCCAGCTGAGCTCCACTGTGCTGCAGTACCTCTGCATCCTCCTGCAGAGCTGCTGGTGTTTTACCAGGCCAAGGGGCCCAGTGGACACAGAAGGACTCCCAAGGCCTTAGAAGTTGAGTTATTCTTTGGTTCAAGGTAAATGCTTTCAAACCCCCAGAAATGGAGAACTCACAATTCACAGGTTTGTGCACTACTTACCTACCTTCAGCAATAACCCAGGATGCAACCAGGACATAAATCAAAGCTAGCACGCTACATTTTGGATAAATTTATATTTCTAAACCATGGTATCTTCCTATGCCAAGCACCCTCAATAACAAAACCTCTTCAATGTCTTGCAGGAAGGAGTAGCACCTTCTAAACCATTAGCACCCTTCTAGCTAGCACAACTATGATAAATCACTGGGAATGAAAGTATGCACAGTGTTTTTTCATTTGTGGCACTTCTATTTCCTTTAATGTGTGCCTGATAAAATGTTTTCTAAGCATTGCCTTTAGTATGTGTTTATCCCAAAGGGACCATTCCAGGAGGACAAAAAAAATGCAGCACCCACTACTGCCAGGTTTTCCTTCAAAGTCATGAATACACACTTCATTCACTTGAATAAATTTCCTTTTTATCTAATACATCCAGTGATGCTTCAGGCTTGTGCTTCACGGACGTGTCCTACCTTTCAGCAGAAACTCTGAAACAGAAGTTAAGTTAGCTGTGAACAAAGTTACCCTCATGAAAATATTTGTCAGGAAAGCTCATGTTTCAACAAGAAGAGTGTTTTATTTTTAAATATTCTTACTGTAAAAGACAACTCAACTTTTTGGGGAGCCAGTCCCTTTAGGTTGAGAGGTGCTAAGCGCCTTCAAGTCTCAAGAAAGAAAAGGATACACTTAAACAGGAAAGCTCTGGTTGTGCAGCTGAAACAAACACTTTTCTTCCACCTGTGTCCTCATTAAAAGGGAAAAAATTGTGAGGTCAAAGAGTACAAAGAATGTCACCTCACTTTCTGCTTTAACCATTTGCAAATTAATGACAGAGCTCCTGCCTCAGCCTCAGACAGAACAAACTCCTTCCTACCCCATCTCCAGTCACTGCTACATATGTGTCCCTGGCTAGGCAGCAGATTACAGTCCCCACTCCTTTAAAGAGCACCCTGATAATATGCAGGGCTAAAATGTCAGAAGCTATTAGAAACTCTCAGACACACAATATATCTCCATCCCCACGTTTCCCCCCTACACTGTGCAATAACAGACAACAGGCATGCAAACTGCTCAGCTGCAACTGTTCCAAGTCGAATAATTACAACTTGTCAGAAAGAATTAATTTTCCCATTTCTCATAAAGATGTGTAAAAATTACCATGTTATTATACACTGACACTCTCTGGAGGCAGACACAAAATTTAATTTTGAATTCTTTCCGCATATTAAATTAAATCCATAAATAAGAGTTTAGGCATTCACTCGGAAGCATATGTTCATTGGGAGCGAAAGCCAACACGAGCCTGGCTGTAATGGTTGTTGTAATGTTTTAATAGCTCGCTTCTTCTAAGCACCAATAAATTTACATGATCATAACAGTCGTGGGCATACAAGAAGCCCATTACTGTCTGGGCACAGGCAGCAGCGTTAACAGGATGGAAAAATGGAAGGGGGGGGGAGAACCCTTAAATAAAATTAGGCAACTGCACTTGTCAGCTGCTCCATGATTGAATTTTTAATATTGTGGTCAATTGGTCAAAACAAATAATGGGATAAAATATTTTAATGTATTTAAAACCTGCTTCTGTGGTTAACAGAGTTTATCTATCTCTTTCTGTGCACAGCTTCAGACTTGTCAGGCTGCATTTCCATCCTATAAACGCACTGACAGGAGGAAGGCTTCTGGCATCATCTCCCCAGCTCCTGCTGGCCAGCAGGGCTGGGTCTGGGGCTGCAAAAGGCCTGGGTACAGCCACACCACTTCCCAGCACCAAACCGTGTGGTCCCAAATGCCTTGCAGGTGATGCCAGTGGATTTTGAAACAAAACTCACAGAGAGGGTGGATGGCAGTTGATCCCACACCCTTTGGGATGCTGGGCACAGCCCAGCAACCCTGAAGATAAGTGAAGAAGCAATCCACAGATCACTTTCACCTTTCATCTTACCAAGACAATCCCTGTGTAAGCAAACCAACATCACAGAATTTAGTGCAGGCTTCATCCACACAAACCCAACCTACATATGTGCTCCCTTGGCCGAGTCTGGAGCTGCCCTGCTTGCCTGCACTTGTGTATCTTCCTCATGCTCCCTCCATTTTGAATTTCCAATGATTTGTCATTTAGATACATTCGTAAGTGAAGCTGAGTTTTCCAACAGGGAATTTAAATGTGATGTAAAGGTTAGCTGCAAAGATGGGCTCCTGAAACTTGTTTTTAAATGTGGGCAATGAAAGATAACAGCTAACCTTATGCTCTGCTCAAATTAAGCTACCACACACTGTCTCTGCCTTTCTTACACTTACTCAGATGGTTCTTTGAAAACTTATTTTTTTAATAGAAAAAATCCCAGTTATCTCCAAACCTCTGCTCACCACCACCAAAACTGGGAACATATGTACACATAATGTGTGTGTACAGTAGTGTGTGTGCACAGCCACACACTACCAGTGAGTGACACACACTGCAGGGTGAAAGGCAAGCCAGCTCCTCCAAAAACCTGTGTGTATTACAAGTCTTCACAGCATTTTCTTTCCTACCAGGATAGACAATACACATAGAAGTCAGTATTATCTCTACAATCACACATTTGTTCACAATAAGTTTTTTAGTTCCTTACAGGCAGCAAAACACACAGCCACAGATAGCCAAGCATTTTTCATCTGCAATCATACAACATTTTGAGAACAGCACTGAAAACCCATCTCCCACTGAAGTCAACAGAAGAGTAGCTGTTTGTGGGAGCTGGACAGGTTCCTAAACTCTCACTTATCTGCCCAAGACTTCACTGATTCCCAAACATCCAGCCCAGAACATTCAAGTTTATGCAACTCTCCCGGGGACATGCCAGCCTTGATCTGCAGCACCAGATGTGGCTGCCACGGCAGGGATGCAACACAAGCACCAGCACTAGCATCTGGATCAGGCAAGAAGAGGCCAGCAGCCAGCAAAACACAGGCATCCTTCTTCAGTAACATCACTCACTTTTAATTCTCAGAGAGAGTGAATCCAGCTGAGGTTAACTACAAGCAAAAAGAAGCATTGTGCTTTGAAATCTGCTGGGTGATGTACAGCACACAACACAAATTGGGGTTGTCAGTCTAATTTCCAGGAGATATCACCATAAATACTATTCCAGGCAGACAGCTACAGGTGATGCTCACACTACCAGTGTGCTGCCTGGCTTGCAGCTGCTCCCAGTGCTCAAATTTGCCAGAATTTCACGGCCCCAAGTTGAGCCTTTAATAATCGGAGATAATGGGATGGAGCAAAAGAGAGCCCAGCAGCAGTAATGCTGTTTTGGAAAGGTTTAAAAAAGTTTACAAGGAAGCAGAGATAGCTTTGTACAGACTCCTCAGAGGTACAGGTGATTCAGAAAATGAGTATGACAATAAAACTAGGCTCTAGCTCTTTGAAGCTGAGGAAATGTGGAGTTTTTCAGTGTTGCATTTTTGACATTGTATTTTCAGTGCATTTGCCACAAGACTGAATTCTGAACCCAAAACTTCACAGATTTTGAGAAAGTATCTTTCAGTGGTGTGGCAGCACTAGTTGCAAAAAAACCACGAGGCACCAGTATTTCACTTTTCACTAACAAATCTCATTCTTACTCAGAGGTGAAGAGACTGAAATCCTTCTCACCTACTGTGTAGCAGCTTCTCTGAAATGAATTTGCAACCTCAGCCTAGATCCTAGTGGGCAAAAAAAACCCCACCTCACAAGCCCAAACCCCCTAAAGCACTTGGTATTAATTGGCCATCCTTGCTGGTGGTCTCAGGACTGAGGCCGTGAGCATGGAAAACGAACAAGCTCCTGACCTCCTTCTGATCCTCTCCATGAGGGCTGAGACAATGACTGGGCTATGCACTGCCATTTCCTATTTAATTAAATGGCTAAATGGAAGATTTCCTCTGTGGCTAAATGGGAGGTTTCTTTTTCCAGTGCTGCTCTCAGTCTACTAACTTGCAGTCGTTTAGGTTGACTGTAACATTTAAAGGAAATAATTCCCCCCTTCAGTTTCCCTAGAACAAAGGAAAGAATACTGCACCAGAACTGCAGCTCAGTTTATGGAGGCACAGATCTCTATGTGTGTGTTTCGATTTGCATCATTCTTTTCTTTCTAAAGGGACAACCCATGTCATTATTCCCTTTCAAAAATAAGACACGTTTACCTCTAATCTCACTGTAGAGAGACCTTCTTAAATGTGAGAGTGAGTTTCTTCCATGTTAAGATGTGCAAACTTCAGCTACCTGATGGTGATGATATATGCACATTATATAATACATATACGTGGAAAACAGCCTTGATGTGACAGCTGAGTCCTGAGGCATCGTAGTAGTCACTGCGTTTGAAAGACAGCTTCTCTACCAAACCACTCAAACAGTAAAATGAACACAATATACTCTCCAGCTAGAACTATGCCCTTAAGCTTCAGTTGGAAGAGGAAAAGAAAACTTCTCATTGAAGTCTATTTTAATTAGGGCAGCAGAGAACCAGTTTGAATGAAAGCCTGCCTTCTTTTTTTTTCCTTTTTTTCCTCCTTTTTTTTTTTCTTTCTGAAACCCAAGGTAGAGTTTAAAAAATTCTTATTTAGGGTGAAAACCAAAAGAAAAGCTGAAGTAAACTTGCATTTGAACGTCCTTTAGCTGAAGAAATTCCTTGTAAAAACTTGGATTTAGGAATGACAAAGAAAGGATGGGTTCTTATATTCAGTCTGCTTCTCCCATATGATCTGCAGACTGGCTCTGTCATAAAAGCTAGAAAACACTAAACAAGTTATACAGCATTTGCTTAACTGACAAAATATTCACTGATTATTACTGCCATTAGCCTGTTCTTTTTGATTTCCCTATGTATTTGTTTCTCAGCTATTTGGATGTTTAGCATCCTGACATGATGTGTCTCCAAAGCTTTGTCAGATGCTATCTTTCTAGATTAAATACATACAGAAGGATATGCTTTATATTTGCCTGTGACAACTGCCTTGCTTAACTGTGGACTTCCAGGAAGGTCACAGAACTTGCATCCATCTGTGCAAGCGATAACAGCTTGGTGGTACCTGACTGGCTCCACTCGTGCTAGATTTAATAATTATGAAAAGTTTGAATCGCAGCACAAATAGCTGGAAAGTAGATGCTTCATACATGGCACGCATCCACCTGCCAGCACTCGTGGTTGTCTGGAATACCCTTAAATGTTTCAAGCAAGAGGGCTTTTCCTATTTCCTTGACTGCCTGAGGTATCAACTTACTTCATATGTCTTGGAGTCATATGCTGTTATTTTAAATACAGGGACCTAGACTCAAAGATTTTGAGTTCATTTCTGGGCAAGGGGAACACAAAGCCTATTTAAGCAGATGCAAAAATTATTTTGAAACAACAATGCTGCAGAATTCAGTAAGAAGGCGAAAGAAGAGAGCTGCAGTACCAATCCAGCACAGGCATAAGGAAACTGTAATCATATCTAATTAGAGTTAAAATAATGTTTCCCTTTGAAATGTTTAATTAGCTCTGTTTTATTACATAAACATTCTCGATGCAGAGCATACTGAGCTAGAAGAGTCTGATGAGTTAAACAGTGCAAAGTGCTCAGGCGCCCAGTGAGGGGCAAAACCTGACAAGGAGTGGCTGTTGTTACCAGATGTCTGGACCATCAGTGGAGCCATGATGCTTGCTGCAAACAGCAGGCTATCATTTCAACCTTTGTTGCCTCTACTGAAGCCTCCCATCGTGCTTTCAATTTAACAGCATCACAAGGAGACAAAGAAATTTCTTACAATATGCCTTTCAGTTCAGAGACAAATCCCATTTAAACTTGTTCAACCTCTCATAACGTATTAGCTATTGTTGCCAGTCTGCATGTCCTCTGGCTACACACTACTTGTTCTGGAAAAGGGAAGCTTTTTCTTCCCCCTCCATCCCCCCACCCCCTTTCTCTCTCTCTCTCTTTTTTTTTTTTTTTCTTTTTAATTCTTGCCCTTCAGTTTGATAAAGCAAGACCAGATTTACTGGCAAACTTACAGCATGCTTGTCACAAGCTTGCAGCAAATTTAATTAACCTTATTACAAATATGGTTTTCTTGAAGATTACATCACAATCTGGTTTCACATCGCCTGCTGCTGATTCAACATATTCTCTGCTTTGGAGAATATGTTCATTTTCTGAAAAAGGTCAAAATGTTAAAATAGCTAAAACTTCACTACTTCTTCTGAGTTCCTGTTCAAATCTTGTGGTGTACCAACACTTTGTCTTATGAGCAGCGTTGTTCTCTTGCCGTGTGCCAGTTGTAGATGGGTTTACTTCACCATACAGTTTACATCTCTTTAACAACAGAGATAGCCAGACGATGGAAAATTTGTTGCTAGTTTAACCCCTCATTAGCACACTGAGACGAAATCCCTAAGAATGCATAACTGGAATGAGCTTTGCCCAGCAAGTGAGAAACAAGTAACATTTACTTGCGTAATTTGGAATTTCAGCTGCATTAGGACTGAGTTAAGGTATTACTTCTGCTCAGGAAAACTGACAGTGAGAATGCATTAATTGGCTAATATTAGCAAAATAAATTAATAACTTTTTATTTCAGTACGAATTTTTAAACCCTGAAATGTTTCACTATTTCACGGATTTTTAGGACTCAGTTTTCAGAAACTGGAACAAGAAATTCCCTGTGACAGAAATCTTATGCCAGCATTCTCTATCAGCATACTTCAAACTTTAAGGAGCTACATAAATATACCTCAAAAGCTTCCTTGAACTATACCTGAATTTGGAACCTTTACTATTTACAGAGACTGAGTTAGTCTCCTTGAAAGTGCGTGCTCTCTCCTAAAACTCTGGGAGAAAGATTTCTTACATGTTTAATTTTTTCATTTAATGTCTAGAAGAGGAATGCCCTTGTCTGTTTTCATGTAATAACAAAGCAAGACTTCATAGGCTGATATTCTCTTATGGTCTGGGAGGAAGCAGAGGAAAAAAGTCACAACATCTGTACTAAAATCCACTTTAATAAAGCATAAAGAGAGAAGGGAGTGTAAAATAAAGACACCTTTGCTAATCACTAACTCCGTAATTCTATTAGCACACAGGTGGTATCAAATCAGTGAGCAGTGGACGCAGGAAAGATTATGCAGAAAAAAAAAACCCAAAGCAAACATTAGCGCAACAGCAGGGATCTAAAACCTTGGCATATTCCATATTGTTATGGCTCCCACACACAACACAGATAAGGTGGTTGACCAACACAGCACAAGCGCATCAAAGACATTCCATGGAAAGCAGCTGTGTTCTGGAGGAGATAATCTGCAACAGCAGAATTAGTACTAGAGAGTCTAAACACGTGGTTATAGTATAGCAGCTTTTGTAGGATATCCAAGTGCCCACTCCCCCATGACAAGGAATACTTTTTGCCTTTACACCTATGTGTATATCACATATATTCGGTATTATTTAACTTCCATATGGTTAAACCAAGAGGTCTGAAAACTCAAGTGAGAACACTTGTCCGAGAAAGACAAAAAGGGTCTGCCTACCTTTTTTCCACCCTGCAAGAGAAAAACAAAACAAAACAAGCAAAACTCTCCATCTTGTTCCAATAACCAAAACCCTCCACAGTGTTCTGCTAAACTCAAATAATCTATAGGTTATTTCAGCACCACCACACACGGAGGTTGTTCATTATTTTATTGATTCACTTTACAACCACACAATACAAATATTAAATCATTTAAACCAGAATAAGGTCCTTGATTCTCTCAGAAATGCATTTACCATTAAGGACATATTTTGAAACTTTCTGCAAGACATCCAAAGAACTAATTAGGAAATGGATAATCCTACTAATGAAGATGTTCTGCTGAGCCTGTTACTCAAGAAGCATCAAGAAGTGACGAGGGATGTGAAGGAGAACCTCAGCAACAGTGAATAAGACAGGATGAACATTCAGGATTTTAAGCTTCTGAGAGGAGTGAGGAAGACATAGCACAACTACTGCTTGGACTCCAGGACAGCAGATTTCAGATCGTTCTGGGACATACTTGCCAGCATCCCAGGGAGACTTCCCTGGAAGGCAAAGGGGCTCAAGAAGAGCTGCTTGATTTCCAAACCACAACCTCCTCAAAAGAAAACACGTAGTCTCTATGTGTAGAATGTCGAGCAAGGGTGGCAGAAGGCCAGCATGGCTGACAGAGAACTCCTCAGCTAGCTCAAATGGAAAACAAAGTCAACGACAACGGAAGAAGGTACAAAGAACAAATTGAGATGTTGTCCAAGCACACAGGGAGTTAGAAATGTAAGAGCTCATCTGGAGATGGAACTAGAAAAGGAAGTGAAAGCTGCAAAAAGAGCTTATCTAAGTACCTTAGAGAGAATAGACAAAGCCAGAACTTTCTCAGAGACACACAATAGGACAGAAGGCAATGGAAATGTCAGTTGAGTATAAGATTTTTTGCCACGAGGATGGTCACCTCTGCCAGCATCGGAGCTGGGAGGTGTGGAGTCTCCACCGTTGCAAACATTCAAAAGGCAACTGGACATCCTGATGTTGGAGGTTAGACAAGTTTCTCCAGAGCTCCATTCCAACCAAAACTATTCTGTTGAGTTTAACAATTCTACAATTGCATGAAATGTGAATCAGATTGGTCTTCCACCACTTAAAGTGAACACCACTTAAAGAAATATTCCATAATTAACTGAATTGGTTTCAGTTCTTTGTGCAGTCTGTAATAGTTCCAGCACAGTGATTTACTTGGCATACTTTTACTTCTATTTCTAACAAGCGTTAGTCCATCTGATTTACTCATATCCTATGTGCCTTACATTGTACATTGCTGTACACCAAATACCCCATTCAAAAATGGGGTAACATAAACCTGTATACCATCCCAGCACTTTAAACTAATTTGCTGTTGCTTGCTTTCATCCATGTGTTGGTCACGTAGGTTATAAACCAGAAATCTTTCTTTAGGAGTCTATGCCTACAAATTGGCAGCTCACCAAAGCTCTCCCTGCCCCTTACTTCTAACATGCTTCCTTTTCCCATGCTTCCTTCAACATCACAGGAGTGAATCCTACTTTTTTGCAAGCATTAAATCCTGTTTAGATATATGGACGGTTTTGAGCAGAATATTTGCTGGACTGAGTGCTTCTGGCTTTCACCTTCATGGTGCCTGCAAATCCACAAAGCTTTATGCCAATGGGATAGGAAGGTTTCTGGAAACTTGTCAGCACATGGGAGTTCACTACAGTAATTTTGCTTCCTTCATACAACTTTGAGCTCTTCTTCCTTCTCACAACTTTCCAGGCAGTCTGACAGAGGGGAATTGAAGCAACCAGAATAAATTCACTGAAGGAGACAATCATAGCCCATTGATTTGGGGTTCCCCCACTTTTTTGGGTGATGAGTCACCAGTGTGCAGGAAGGGACATGAAGGGGAGCTTTTTCTCTCTAACAATTGTATACAATCATTTGGAGTTCTATAGAATGAAAGGTGCCCTATATAAAGGCTTGATATTATTATAAAAACAGTAACGTCACTCCAAAATAAATACTTCAAGATTTATCACATTTCTGAACTCTCATCTCTTGGAACACAACCGGAGACCTTTAAATGATTTTCCTGCTACTACTGTTACCAAAAATCCTAAGAGAAAAGAGAAGCCCATGACTGATTGCATATGAAACAGCAACCCCTGAAAGTTTATAGCAGCCAGCTCTCTTATCAAAATCCTTTATGGACAAAGCACCTGTTTATGCTGGTAACAAATTAAAAAAAAAAAAAATCTCTTTTTCCGTAGGTCCATGCATTATTAAAGTACGTAAAAGACCTGCAAACAATTTTTCTCAAAATTCTCAAATTTAGCTGAGCAGGGAATAGCTTCCCCATTCTTCAAAAAAACCTGCGCAATTACAAACTCCTTTCAAGTTCCAAAATGGGAAAACACCAACACCATTAAAAGTACAACACACACAAGCAAACAGATTAATCAACTGCCCTGGCAGCAGTAGTTAGAGAACTCACTTTGAACATAACAGAACCTTTAACTTTCTACTGTAACTGATCCAGAGGAAGGCCTTTACCTGTCTCACACACGGGGAGCATGCGCTGGGTGTCTTGGTCCCTTCTACTACAGCCAGACAGCCAAACAAGTGAGAGGTAATGGCTTTTATCTGGTACGAAGGAAAACAGAAAGCACTTCTAAAGTTTGAATCAGGTAGGGCAAGAATTTAGCCAGATCAGTAAAGCCACAGTGAGTTCTCAGAGGATTAGAATAACTTACAGATTCTCTCGTCTGGTTCTGATGAGAAAAATAGAACCTGGAGATAAGAAACTTTTCTCCACAGAAGTTTCATTGGACTTGACATATTCCAACAGAAACGTATGGTTTCACTTGAAAAATTCCAGAGGAAAATAAGTTTTATGGATGAAAAAAACCCAATCTGTGATCATCTCTAAACTTTAACCTTAACTTGTGGTAGAAGATGATTATATCTGCACTGACACACAGAATAAAGTGGAAGTGAACATTTTTAGGGAGTAGGCTTTCCTAACTTCCTAACAGTGAGCTGAAATGTAGATGGAGAAGAGATGAATTAGAATTTTCAGTGAGTGTACATAGCAAATTTCAGAAGTATTATTAAAAGTCATGATTGTGGACTAGAAATAGGAAACCTAAGATGAAGCATTCTCTAGTTAAATGTCTTGGTTCATATAAAAGGAGGGAAAAAAAGAGGAGATTACACACAAAGAGGGAATCTTGTGACAGTGGTCAGGTAGGAAATTTTCTGCCCCAAACTCAATGATCTAAATGAACATACAGACAAAAACTGTTTTGCACCACTCACTGACATCTTCAAGAATGATGCATCTAATAACAGTTCCTCTATCCTAAGTCAATAGCTCGGGAAATGCCCCCACACACCATTAGGGAGACGTTCTAGGTTAAACGTTCTCTAATTTCTTTTGTGTGTAGCATAAACATGCACTGCTCCCACAGTAATCTGAATGGTGCCAATGCTCATGGAATTTCTGGTAATTCAAGCAAAAAGGAACCACAAAAATCTTGGCCACTGCTCTCCCATTTGGTCCCCTCACAAGCAAGGGAGTGCCAGACCCCAGCATTCTTCGAACAAGGCACCCTGATAAAAAATGAGACAGATTTGTTACACAGGCCATATAATACTCCAATATCTACTGAAAGAAGATCTCAAGAGAAGCACATCATCATCCAGTTATATTCAATAAGTTTTCCAGCTAATGGAAATAAATAAAAGCGACTGGATGGCTGCAAAGAATTGCTTCAGTGACATATGTTGCACATAAAAGCTAAAGGCTGAATGTGAAGATAGCAGCAGCCAGTTAATGGTGAGAATTGCAAAGCCAACATCTCAAAAACTAGGAAACGTTTTCTGCGCAACTGCATTTCCTAGTGCATGGAGGGTGCACATCTAGTCTAGGAACAAGTGGAAACTGTAAACAGTTTGCATAATTGTAGCTGCTACCTGGGAATGACACGGCTGAAGTCTGGTTAACTACTCAAACTAAGAGTGAAATGGCTTATGACCCATTGTCCTGGGAGACTGAGGAGATAAAAATGTCACTATTGTGTCTCATGCAAGGCTTGAGCAAGATTTGTGAGACTGGATGCACTCAAGGTTGGTCTGCAAAAATCTGGGAAACTAACCAACATTTGAAAATGGGGGTTAAAATAAATTATATGCTCATAGGAACAGAAGAGGAAACATTCCTGACATAGAAGCTACATGTCCATTCAAAGACCCACTACTATTACATTTCAAGTTACTGCTTCAAAAGGTAAGGATGACAATTATCCAAAGAAACAAAAACTTTTCAAAATTGAACACAGACAAATTAGTAACTTTTCTGTACTCCTCTTCTCTAGGATGTCTGGGACGAACTTTTCAAAAGAAAAAAATACCCAAAAAATTTGCAGTAGAAAGGAAAGTTTTGCACAAATTTATAAACTTCCAATCAGAGTTTTGCAATATGAACAGTTTAATAAATAATAATTTTTAAAAATCAGATGGAGGCACTTTACCCATTTCTAAATAAAAAAAAATCCTTTTACCTCTTTCTTCACTTCCATTAGTGACTCCATCAAAAAAGCTAATCCAAATTTTCTCTACAAATTTGATAATTCTATTTTGACATTTAAACAAGAAAACTATCCCTCTAACAAAGACTTAAATTTTTTAATTTCTTCTCTTCTCTATTTTTACAAGAGTAGCAAAATGATTAAAATACAATGAAAAATGTTATACATATGTAAACTGATACTGTACTCTAAAAGCTGTTTTGTCAGGAAAATTCAATAGCTCCAAGGGAAAGGCTCTCATCTTAAGTTTTTTAGCCCAGTTATTTGGGACCATGATATTTAAATAGAGTAAATAAGGGTTGTAAATCCGTAAGATTACTGTCTCTTTATAGTAGAGCTCAGTAATCTTCAAGCATTTCTCATTAACATGACAGTTACATCACTTTTTATTAATATTTTTGCTATTATTTCTAGTTCCATTTTGCTGGGAAAAAAAGTAACATCAGTATCACTTTAGATTCATATGACATCTCCCATTGCAAAGTGATTTTAACATGCTTTAAAAAAAATATCCATTATATATTCTTATCAGCTCAACTATGAAATGAGCCTCCTGTGGTGGGCAGGCAAAGCACAACACAACACATAAGTGAAGTGGAGAGAAAATGGAAATTTTGGTTGGCATTAAAACATGACCTCAGTGTTATATAATAGGTCAAGGATTTTTTAAAACCCCTGGAGAACAGAAATCTCAGGCTGAAAGTCTGAACACAGAGAAAACAAACCAGTTGAGTCCCAATGGTAAAGGTGAACCACGAAGATGACTTGCACTTGTCGGAATCTGGGGTTTGCTGCAAAGGCCTTACATCTTGCTTTACGATGATCAATCATAGTTTGACTCAACAAAATGAAACTCTTTAAAATAAAAAATTTAAAAATTCCTAAACTCTATAATTAGCCTCAAAAATGCAGGAATGGGAATGATAGTATTGCCCACATGAGTCCTTTACTTGCTGTAATAGTGGCGCATACTTTGACTACTCACTGATTTTAGCAGACCTCACACTTAAAACCCACGGCTCAAAGCCAGGAACCTAGTGTATTATCCCAGCAGTGGGAAGGGCTTGGATGGAGGGTTTCAATAGTTATTCAACTCCAAGGACAGCATTCAGCCCTTGCCTTGGGAGACACCAGCCCTGTGATCACTGATACTGACAAACTCAACTGTTTATTGCTCAAGAAGGATTTTTTAAAGCTTTTTGTCTCTAATGTAGGCAAATGAGGTCTGCAAATATTCACTAGAGTCAGGCATGCTGTGAGCATCGTCTTAATGAGACCATAAGGATGCAAGCAGGAAGAGCTATTTCAGCAGGTCTAAAACATAATACCCAACAGTTAGATTTCGTAATTTCACCTAAGTGTGAGCAACTGAAAAGTAAAGGCAGAAAGCATTTAAAATCAGGAATGAAGCAATACCATAGCTGCCACCATGGATTTAAAGAAGACAGGACAGCTTTCAAGAGTTGATTGAATCAAGCAAATGCCCAAAAATAATCCCATGGGTATTTAGTTCCTTTTCTCTTTTCCAAGCACTCTGCCTTTAGAATAGTTTTCACTGTTTAAAAACATACTCAACATTCTCTACCAAACTCCACGTTTAATGTTTATCAACAGGCAGAATATTATTTATACCAGGAATCTTATTTGCCAGACAGCACAACAAATAACTGGCAGCCTTGACACCATCCCTGTGCTCCCAGGCAATGTGTCTTAAGCTCCTCCTTTGCAATTCCCAAAATTGTGTTTACCCACAATTAATGAGAATGACTTATTCTTTTAAAAGTAGCTGAAGTTCTCTTTTTGGCAGAATTCAAGATTTAATGAAATTCTCTTAGTGATAATTGTTTTTGCGCAAAACTCCCCAAAACCTCATCTACCTTTTGACCAAAAATAAAGTGAGGATATATACTATATATATATATATATATATGAGCTATTATTTGCAAGATGTTCTCTCAATCAAATTAGCTACTATGTGGTGTAATTCAAGTGCAGTTCTACTACAGATTATTTTCCACCTAATGATCTTAGGTGTTTTCCAACCAACCCATCGTGTATTTTGCATCAGGAGCACAGAGAGCAGATGGAGCACAGATCTGGTGCAAGGTCACAGAGCAGGGCTGTGGCCACAATCAGGCATGGGGCAAGGTGATGGTCTGCCAAGACCCAGTTCTGTGATTTAAAGATGGTATTACGCTTTTTCCAGTCCTGCTGTTGGTAGGACTTTTTAGAGAATTTTCCACCAAGAAGCAGTATTTTACTCAGCTTAATAACCTCAGATTCTCATCAACATCTTTACATAAATAGAGAAAGAATGGCATCATTATGTCTGTACAACCAAAATCCCATTTATGCTGAAAGTGTCAGATTACTGTCGGGTCAAAATGTGCATAATTATCTCAGATAAAAAGAACAAGTGCTTTCTTGGTGATTTAACAAAAAAAGAGAACTAGGGAAGGACTTTAAGGTTTGTTTTTTAGAAAAGAATTAAGAAAATATTTCAGAATTTTTAAACATTAACCTGAAAATTATACACATTGTGGTAAAACACCTTCATGGTGTTCATGGTGTACATGAAACCTTATCATGATACCAAAGGTGTCAGCAGATCGTTCCAAACCATTTATGAACAAGTCTATTCCTTTAAGTTAATTAACTTGACTAGGCTGAAACAAAGCCAACACATAAATTATGCCAGATAGGTAATAAAATTTGATTTTTCAATGAATGACAACGTGTCAGCAATTTCTATTTACTCCTTTAACCTATGGACAACTAAACACAAATAAAACCTTTCTGTTGTAAAACTTGAATGGCTGAACCCTGTGACACTGTTTCAGAAACATTCACCAACTCCTCTACTGTTGAGGTCTATTTTGTTGGCTTTAAGTCACCACAGTTGAAACTGAATCCTATGACAATGAACATTTTCTTACTCATCTTTTAAAATAGTGCATGCCATGATCTTGGCACAACTATGAACTGTGTAAACAGAAGATCAGAAAACAATTTTTTGAATTATAACTAACTTCCAAAAAGAAAAAGGAATTTATCAAAATCCAGTATTTCAAAACTTTCAGACTTACGTAAAATAAAATCTCAAATTCCTACTTAACACCCAAAGTTAATTTAAACTCTGTGTTGGGTTGATCAAATCATTCCCTCTCCTTTTTTTTTCTTTTTTTAAATTTGATTTTGTTGTTGCTCGTTTTTAAAAACAAAATCATTTTCATTCTCAGTGTAACCCAGTGCTATCTCTAAATTCTCTCCAAGAACACATTTCCATACGAGGAT
This sequence comes from Eulacestoma nigropectus, assembly GCA_013397775.1. Classification (NCBI taxonomy): domain Eukaryota; kingdom Metazoa; phylum Chordata; class Aves; order Passeriformes; genus Eulacestoma; species Eulacestoma nigropectus. Next base: position 422,824 of record VZTE01000950.1, on the reverse strand, counting down.
ACCAGTGACAAGGGAACACTCAGCCAATGGCTTTGACAGCATTACAGCAAATAAAACCACTTGAAAGACTCTAGCAAGTTAAACCTGGGCCGTGCCCAATAAACAGCTTTATTCCATCATTTCACAGTCAGTAAGTTCGCACCAAGTCCACTGCTTCTCTATGCTGTTACGAGCAACCTTTTACCACTTGTTGCTTCACCTTCTGCTTGAGCTCCTTTTGCAGCATGTGAAAAGAAAAATGCATAAGGAGGTTAACTAGGACTAGACAAAAGGCTGCAGAACTCAATCATGGCAGGCATGGATCACCGTCTTCTCAATAACATCTCTGTCCCCCCCCGCCCGCTGCTCATCGCCGCACACGCTCCAGCTCCTAGCCATAAATCGTACAAAGTCACTCAACTGACAGTCTAATAACATGAAAGAAGTATCTGCAAACAAGATGGTTTCAAACCACTGCTGGTGACCCTGAACAAATCAGGGCCCAGTTTCTTTTGCAGCCTGCATTTCTCCCCTTCAATCACTTAACCGGGCAGATTGATGTGACACCACAGAACTAAACTGAGTTCCAACACACCCTCTCCCTCCCTGTCTCTCCTGCTTTCTGCTGTTTACTAATGATTGGATCTGTCTCTCCAGACACAGCAAAAGTCCAGTGCTCAGGGTCCTTTGAGTTGCAGAAATGCAGCTTCCCAACATGAAAAGAAGCAACTGCCACCACACACACAGAAATATTTTGCTGTCTTTTGTGTTTTCATTTATTATTTAAGAATTTCTTTCTTTAAAAGAAGTATAAAAAGCAAACATCTAAAACAATGCAACTCTCTCCATGAATATAATGGTCTAATACCTTGTGAAAATACAATTAACAAACTGCACCCTTTGGGAGCATAACTGAAATACCAGAGTACTTGGCACAGAATCAGAGATGGGAGCCCTTGTCTGAATCCCTCTGAAGCACCTCCATCTTCCAGTCTTTAAAACCACAGCAGTACCTGAACCCGTCCTACCCTTTAACGGGGGTACAAGTAGGAAAGTTTGAAGTGATTTAGCACACACAACCCATGGTCCCAAGTAAAGAAGACATCAAATAATTCAATGATGATGCTTTCTCATGGCAAAGAATGACCATCACTCCAGACATCCTAAATCTCAGGGTAATAACATCTTTCAAGCAGGCAAAAGGAAAGTTACATAGCTGGCTTGAAGAGCATATAAAAATCCACTAAAGCAACCAACTGCTGAGCCTCTACCCGCTATCCTGTTCTTTCTTCAGGATTTCCTCAGGATGCTATACAAAAAAAATTAAAAGAGTGAGTACAAATGTATGTATTTACTCACAAAAAATATTTTTATACTCACAAAATTTAAATATTCATATTCTAACAAAGGTAGACATCAAAATCAACACAACTTGAGAGTACAGAGATGACATCCGATGCACAAATTTTATCTTTGTTTTCTGTCTTATACCTGAAAGCCTGATGTTTAGGCAATGGTGTTGCTGGAGAGCATTGTGACATTTTCCCTAACAAACAGCTCTTCTCTGGAAGGAGGTGACCAAGATGGTGATCATTGCTTCAACAATTCATACCACACTGGAAATGCTGATTTAGTATTTCCTACTGAAATTTCCTAAGTATAATATTGGTTATAAAGCTGCTATAACATACTAAAATCCCTAAATCTTGTGTCTGAACTGTGTGACATTTCCATTAAAAGATTTACTAAATTTAGAGCTGATGTGATTCCTATGCAACCCTTATGCCTGGAGAGATTTGCACTTCAGTATTCTGATGCAAGTTCAGAATATTTATACTGATAAATATTTTAGAATCAAGAATTTTCTCATATCTCTCTTTCTTTTTGCATGTTAAAACAGAAGTGACAATGTATTGATCGATTTTTCCCTAAAACTAGTCAAACTTAGTCTCTCCTTCGAGTGTGAATTTGACCCATTAATTTACAGCCTCAGAGGGTTTTTTTCTTGTACTGCTTCAGCTGGGTCACGCAGCTTGTTTTATACCATTGTTTGCACTTTATCAGTCTCCCAGTTAGGGGAGACTGAGAGATCTTTCCCATATTGTCCCTAAGTTGTTTCTATGTACCCCATCCCCCCCACACACTCCTAAAATACTTCAATGAATACAAAATCCAGGAGAAAGATATCAAGAGGGTGGGGGGAAAAAAACCTCAACCACAAAACCAAAAGCATTGTAACCAGAGACATAAACAGAAGAAAGTTCTAGTAGCTTGCTGTACCTAAAAAAAACACAAAGGAAAAAACTAAAGAACATATATTGTATATGCAGCCTGCTGAGAAGGCTATTTTTCAAATGTCCTCAGCCCAGAATGGCCTATTTGCTGCTTTGAACTTATTTAATAACATTAAGCAAGAACACTTAACTATCTAAAAGAAGGATCAGTGGCATAAATCAGACATCATTTCACATATTTCAGGATCAAAGCTGCAAGGCAACATGATTTGTGAGGACATTTAAACAGCTCTAATATATCACAGTTCCTTTTGAAGGATACTTAGGCATATTAGTTGCCCAAATGATGATTTCCTTGCATAGTTGTAGCCAAAAAGAAAAGAAAATTGAAACTTTTCATTCAGGAATTGGTTTCGTTTATAACCTTGATTTATGTATAGCATCAAACAAAGCAGATGAAGAACACCGTGAATTTGAATTATCAAAATTAAAACCAGGAGAGTGAATTGATTTTTTTTTTTCAAATGATCAAGGCTAATCGAAGTGACCAGCACAGAAAATGCATAATCAGTAGCCAATATGAGTTAATAGGAGCTATATAACCAATGTCCAAGATTACAATCATATTTCATTCAAACTTTCATGAACCTGTCAGGATGGAGCACGGCCGACAGAACTGTTTGACTTCAGGATAAGAGTAAGCTGTACTGTTCAGTTTTAAAGCATTTTCTTTTTCTTCATACAGAAAACAGCTTGCCATGGTAGATTGCCCAAAAAATATCTCATCTTAAAACTCTCTAATGAGAAAGGCTGGTTAAGATGATTTTTCAAGGTCCCTTCCAAATTGCCCTGTTTTGTGATTCTCTAAAAAAATGGTAAACATAAAATTGCCTTACATACTTACATTTAAGATCAGAATCAAACTTTTCAGGCTTGTAGCTGCTGAAGATGTAGTTATAAATACGGAATTTCAACTTATTCTAACTCCCTCCTCTGCCCTCCCCAAGAAAAAGGTCAACCCCTACTTTGAGCAGTGTTTAAAATACAAGTCAGACTCCTGTGTATCAGTCTCTGGAGTTAGAACATTTGTTACTGATTTCCCCTAAAAATTAAAGATTATCTATTGCTCCCTCATGTTTCTGCATTGGTCTTCCAAGTTTAGAAAGAACAAGCTATCAGGTTTGGGAAGACCTGCAGCTTCTAGGGTACCACACTCAGGGTTTTCAGTATCACCAACGATATCAGGCTGCTGCAAATTCATCACCAGTTGATGCCCTCATCCTGAATCAGTGCACATGGTGAATATCTACTGCTAATGAGAACAGAGGTAAAAGCCACAGAGAGAGGGGAACAGGACTGAAAAAACTAGGCACCAGAGCAGTCTCAGAAATCCCTAACCTCTGGTGTGTGGAGATCAGGCAGTCTGAAATTAAAGCAACAAGAAGAAGGCAAGAAAACCAACGAGAAATTAATATTTTCATAAAACGTGTTTAATGTTCACAAGACATAATAGCATTTAATGCTTTATAAAAGTCTGTTTAGCCTGCAAGTTATTTAAATTAGCAAGTCTAGAGTCACAATTCTAATTCCCTATGAAAAGGAATTCCATTTCTTTGTTAATAAGTAATCCCATATCCTTTTCCCAAGACATGCACATGTACACAACCCTACCATAAATAGCACTATTCAGTAATTACAGCAAAGAGGAAGGTTAAGGAATACCTATTTTCCCCATGATCTCCATTCCATTAGCATACAAACCCCATTATGTTCAATTAACATTCAAAACATATTTGCTAAAGAAAACTAAATAGTCTTAAGTTCCACATTCTCAGTAAACTAATAATAAACTTCTGCACGAAGCAAACAGTAATCAAAGTTTCTGTAGTAGCACAGTATTCTTATAGTTACTTTCTGTACTTTTTTTAATAAACTCTTTGACATTGAGGCCACATCTTTAAAACAATTGTTGACAAGTTTGAGATTGAATATGCACTGAAATCTAGAGGAAGACTTTTATGAAGGAGTGATGTCTGACATAGGGCCTTCCTCAGTTGCAGGCTGCATCTCTGTGCTTAGCAGTATTCAGTGCTTCTTGCAAGAACTTTTAATACTTGCAATATCTTGTAACAAAGGGTACCCTAGTTTAGATCTGCTCACATAAGAGCTCTGAGTTTTTCTGTAGACAACACAAAGAAGTGGACTTCTAAGAGAAATAATATATGCAAGGAAACCTGATTTACATGTTTAACAAAACAAGAATACACAGGTTTGGTATTTGTTTAGAAAACAGCATTTGAAAAAGCTTCACTTTCATAGATTGTGTAGATTGAACTCTGCCCTTTGCTGAGCATCATCTCTGAAAGGGCTTACTGTAGCACAGATCTCAGCTGCATGTTTAAAATACGCCTGACATATGGGGAAACTTTCCACAGATTAAATGATACTGAAAATAATGACTAAACACTGAGTCAGAAAAAAGAAAGAAGATATATGCATCCTCTCCATTGCTCCACTCAGCCACCCTAAGTAAGATGATAAAGAAAAGATAAATTGTACTATTCCATAAATTAGAAGAATTACAGAAAGGTCAGATATCTAAAAAGAGAAATTATATGCTGAGAAAGAACTAAAAGAGTGTATAGCTCTAGTACAGCAGTTAATATTTTATGTTACAATAACTCAGAAATGTAGGAACCTTAAATTTTATCTGGAAATACAGCTCTTGGGATTCAAATAAAACACTGAAAACCTTATCAGTTTGGTTTTGTTTCTTTTTGAACTGGAGGATAGACTCTGACCCTCTGCTATCCAATACTCCAAGCACATGAACAGTCTCAGTTGGCGAGAATGCTTGGGAAGTACAATTCCTCTCAGAAAAAACATCTCTGTTTGAGAAATAAATTTAGCACATAGGTAATGCTAATTGTTATGAGTCAGGGCTTAGCATAAAAAAAAAAGCCAAATCAATCCTGAAAGCAGTAGAGCAATATGATGTTCCAAGAATGAAATGGTAGCACTACTGAAAGTAATGGTGGTTTTGTACAGCTTCAAAAAGAAGCTGTACATCATATCTTTTTGACAGATTTTAGGAGGCATACGTAGTAATGAAGTTAAGCAGAAGAACTTCAGAATCCTAATATAATAACTTCAGCAAATTAATTTTTTAGTTCTAACAATAAGAACCTGGAGAGGGAGTTAGGCAAAAAAGATCAGAGAACATCTGAATTTTTTGCAGGTACAGACTAGACTCAAAAAATATTCTCAGATGAAGAAAAAACCTAAATTTGAAGATCCCACATTCAGTGGGCAGAGGCCCGCCATCCCTGATGCCCAAGGCTGACCAGGCTGTGCTGGCACAGAGGCCGAAGCATCCCTGAGCTCCAGGCATCCATGGGGAGGTGGGCTTGGCTTTGCAGTCAGCACACACTGACTTTACCATGAGGAAACGAGAACACTGCAGAACCAGGAGAAGAGGATTTTTGGCATCTGGAGCTAGAGGAGATGAACAATATGAGAAAGTACTTGGGGGATGCTACAGGAAAAACTGAAAATATAAAAATTGGAATTGATAGTTTGGAAGAGCAAGAGTAAGACAAGCAGAGTGACTGAAAAGTGGAGACCAGAACCAATAGAGTGGGAAAAAAGGCACTAAAGCATGACCACCATCAACAGTATAGACAAACTGTAAATTGGTGGAGATGGGTAAACAAGGAAAACCACTCAGAAAGAAAAATGCCCTCCCTCCCCAGCACTCTGACAGTTCTTCCCCTCTCCAAGGTGATGACAGGGCAGCAGCCTCTGGGCAGAGAGGGGCAGGAATAGTGCAGCTGGATGTGAGGCTCTCACAAGGACAACAACAAGGAGTCAGTGTGATGGACAGGGTGACATTTCCGTTCTTTTCCATACCACACATCCATAAACACTATCAGGGTGCAAAGTAAAGAATCAAAAGAGAGAACTGTGGGATTTAAGTGGACCGTGCAATCTTAACTCACTTGTCTTGTGCAGATGTATCATGGTAGGATATAAATATACTGTGCCAGTCTTTTTAATGTAATATGTCACCCACAGGATTGAGTCTGCTTGCTTAACAAACAGTCATTTCGTATTTTGTTTATTTTCAGCATTTGTTTGAAAAGCCTAGCCTTATTTACTCTATGTTGCTCTGACTTCATGTTAATAAAGCAAATCCTTTTTAGATTTCTGAAGTCACCCATCAACATAATCTTTATCCTGTATCAAATGAAGCAGTCTACAAACAAGCTTAACCACAAGAGGACTAAATTAAGGTTGGACAAGTTACCTAAATTATGATTTCCCCTCTGCTCCCTCCCCCCAGTTTCTCAGTGCTCGGGCTTTCTGTCTTAGCCATGCAATCAGCATTGACTTTTGCAGTTGATACCTGAGTATCATTACAACGCACTGAAGTCATGGCTTCTTTAGCTACTGTAAATTTTAGACGAAAGTTGCATTAAGATAAGAAACAGAAATGACGAATAAAAACAGTAATTAGAAATGTAGATTATATCCCTTGAATCTACACATGAATAACATTAGAACAAGTATCATGACTATTCAATGGCATAATAGTCTTTGGAGCACACACTTATAAAGAAATTAAAAAGCAGCCCTATATTTGAGATGGTATAAACAGATCAGACTTGCAAAGAATGGGAGGCAAACGGAAAGAAAACTCAAGAAAAATACCACTGCACACTCCAAAATCCCCAGAGCAGGTCACTGGCAGAACTGAGTGTCTACAGTCCCAGATCAGCACCACTGAAACATGAATTGTGGGATAGAACCAAATGAAACTGCAGCACTTCTGTGGAAAGTCAGGAATACAAATCAAACTCTCCTTTATTTTAACATATTAGCAGTACTAAAATTCACTTTCCGCTCTAATGTACTGGTATTAAACTTATCATTTTATCATTAAGATTATTGTTTTCCCTACGCATTTGCAATAGCATCCATCATGACTGTATTGGAGAGCTTTCAACATCTCCATTTCAGTTAAATGAATTGCATAAATTCTCCTATTTCTACAGAGGCCAAGAGGCACAGAGGATGAGAGGTTCTTAGCAGGGCTTCTGTAAAGCTAAAGATGCACAGTTCTGTAGAGTTAAAAAAACACAGACTTTGTCTGAATCTGATTCATTATCTTCAGTAATACCAAGCAGAAAGTATTAATGTAAAATCTTTGAAAAAAAAAAATTACCAGCAAAGAGGAGCATGTAACTTTGACTGTTTCTATGGATTTAATTGATTTTCAATCTGCTGATGGTAGACTGTAAATAACTGCTCAAAGTACACACAAGTGCAAGTCAATGGGAAGTTTTATCAGTTTGCTTTCAGAGAATTATAGCAATGATGGAAGGACTCTGAAGCAGGCAGAGACCCACGACCTGAATGGTTTCTCTTCTCCTCACAGGCCATTTGAACACTGCCTCCATAAGGGTCCAATTCAGCCAGAATTTACATCTGACTTCCACACCACGGAAGCCCAGGATGGCTGCAAAGGAAGTGCTAACGTTATTATTCTTTTGGTAGAATAGGGCCCTAATTCATTGGCAAGGCAGCCAGTAAAAACTCTTGTACACAGCACACTTTGTCTATAAATCATTTCACAGAGTCCCAGAAGAGGTTCTGAAACAAATAATTTTTTTTTCCCTTTCCTGTAGCAAGAGGGAAGTAAAGGGTTGTGCATGTAAAAATGTATTTCCATTTGTTTTCATCCCTTTAAATGTCCTGCTGATTATATTTTTAGACAGGCACACTCTGCAAGTTTTCTCAACATCAAATTCACTTGGTTATTGTCTTGATGACTTTTAGCCTGCACTATTTTTGTACAGTGGAAGATTAGGACCCCTGATATATTCTTCTCAGATGGCACCCAAACTTTCAATGGTTCCACATCCCTCTAATTGCATTCAGCCATTTGAAAAGAGGTCAACAAATAAATCAAGGTTAGAAGAGTTAAGCCAAGAAATGCTTGGCTTTCAGTCAATCCAGGCTACCAAAGTAGGAGAAGATATGACAGAGCAGCCTTCTTCATAACCGGCCTGGACAACACCTCTGCTTCTACCCCTTCTCCCCAGCAATGATAAACAGCTCACAGAAACAGGTCAATGCAACATCCACACTTTGGTGTTCTGGAGAGATCCCGAGAACAGCGATCTCATGCTACACCCTTAGGTCTACAGCGTGGCACGAGGCACTTGTGACTTGATATATGTGTGACTCACCCAGATGTAGAAAGTAAGAGAAGAGCAGCAGAATTTACTGTCAGGTCACCAACCACCACAGACACTTCAGAGGCTGCTTCAGCATCTCAACTATTATTATAACTGACTACAGAAGAAGTATTTGCATACTTTGAAAAAACTAAACAACCCAACCAAAAAAAAGCCAAACTACAACCAAAAACAATAGTCAATTTTCTTAGCTGACCTAAAATTTTGTGAGGAAGGTGGCACCTCCGTCATCTGCTCACATGCAAAAAATAGAAAAGGGAAGCTCTTCACTTAAATTTGTAACTCACAATAGCTTAGCCCATACAAATGGAAGGAAATGGCAAAACAGTCATAAAAACTAAATGTATATTAAGCACAGAACATTTCTTTGAGAGGATTTTAGAAATAAGCCCAGAAATTACTCACTTCACTGTCCATCCTTCAAACAGTCAACTTTACCTGATGCATGGGTCCTGTGCATTATCAAAATTGTGGATTAACTGTGTAGCAGTGCAAAGATGGCTGAAATCACCCAGTTTTACTTGTACCACTCACATCATCAGTGATAAAGTACCCATTTACACACCCCTCGTGGTGGTGGTGGAAGATGACTCATTTTATCAGCCATTACAAAGGCACAGGGCTCTTTTAGGCAAAAAAAAGGTAATCCTACCATCACAGAAAAAGCACAAAATGGAAAACCAGCAGCTATTGAGATTAGAATATTACCCATTTAACCTTCTTTATCAAGATAAACGTGCTGCCTAACAACACAGAAAGCATCTTGGTTTCATGCCTAATTTGAGAAGAAAATATTTAACGTAAGTAATATTTATGAAGATACATCTGGCCCAAACTCCATGAGGGTATCGTGAAGGTCCTGGCACACTTCTAAGGTGAACTGCAAAGAGAAAAAACAGTGACATCCTCATGTGCTTAGATGGTTTGCCCTGGGGTACTTGAGAATGTCTTTTTAGCTGGCCATTGTTCATACGCCTCACACACAAAATTGAGCCCAAAGAAGTATTTACTTTGGTGATTATCTACACGCCATGACCAATGAAGTGTTATTTCTGATTCATGAGTGGTTAGCACATGTCCAAGAGAAGAACACCACATACAATGCCAACTGAGAGACTTTCCAGGGAATTACTGATTACACCAAAGCCCTCCACAATTTTAGTGGTGGTGGCTGCTGCAATGATCACCAGACAGCTGCCAAAACCCTCCCAGACTGCAAGTTCCTTGACTGCACATAAGAAGACCAAACTCTTGGGACAAAATAACCTCCTGATGACATTCTGCATTATTTGATGGTCTCAGGTTAATTCCTTGGATGGATTCATACACATAAAGACCCTCCAACAAGACAATTATTCCTCTGTTTTGACTATAAAATAAATGGTTAAATTCACTAGTCACTGGCTCATAAAACAATTTGTTGAAATAATGAATTCAAATATACTAATAGGATACAGAGGTTCACCATTAATTGTTTAATCCATAGCTGCATAATACTGTACTGAATTATTTCCCCCCCTTTTACCCTTGCTAGGAACTGACACAAGTACAATAATTAAAATAAATTTCAACACAACCATTTGGAAAATTGCCAACATTTTCAAGAACTTATAATTTTCTTCCTTCCCCCTTTTCCCGAGATAAAATACAGTTTTGACATCTTGGTAAAAAAACAGTTGCAAACTGTTACTTACAATTTAGGAAAAAATCACTGTTTTAATCATGACCTTTCATCTGTCCTTGATTTGGAGCGAAAGGGTGGGGGAAATTGGCCACTTACAGGAATACTCCTACTGGGCTTTCGTCTCACTGATTGACAGCTTCATGTGGCTAAACACATTCACAATTATAAATAAAAACTACCCCTCTCAAAATGGCAGAACTTATCCTCCATCAAGCAAGATGTGCTTGGATCAAATATAGCTTTTAGTGGAGATGGTAAAAATGATCTTTGAAAGATGTGATAAACATCAGTTCTGCATTGTCCACTTCCAAACCTATTTGACAAAAGGACACTCCCAATAATTATTTATGTAAAGCCCAGGATAGCTAAATACTGCCCATGTCATTATTACACAAATGGAAAACACATTAATAAAATCCAGTGTTAAGAATATGGTAATAATACATGCCAATAGGCTCTTCTCAGTTTCATATTCCATCTGTATATGGGCTATTGGAAAAGCACAGCTGCACTATTGGCTGCACTGTCCTTACAGATATTTTCAAAATGTGACAGATCACATTTGCTGTTTAAGACTCAAAGCCAGTGCCTTGTTGGCATTTGTCTGAGTTGCCAATGAACCAACTGAGTGAGCTAAACCAGCAGAAAATGCTTCACTGTTTCCTGAAGTGAATCTCTCTCCACCAAGCAGAGAGGTGGATGCATGGCAGAGCACAGCCTCAAAGCTGTGAAGAGGACTTGTAAATCAAGGAAAGGAGGTGACAGGAAATTATTTCAGACTCCTTCCTACCTTTCCCTAGACACTTACTTCCAAAGTCAAAAGTTAAAATCAGAGCAATTTGTCAGAAAATCCTGTGTAATGATTACACATGCCCCAGTCACCTCGTAGGGGGGAAGACCCACTCTCTTTCCCCTTTGGTGAACTCCCCTAACCACTTCTTCCTCTTCTGTACCAGAACCGCACCCAAGGCACCAGGCTGTAGGACATGCAGGAGCTTCTCATGTGTGTGTAACTCCTTGTACTGTCACAGGCACTTCCAACAGGTTTCCCAACCCAATCCCTGCATTAGTAATAACATTCCTACAAACACTTCTTTTCCGACAGTTGGTAGAAGGGATGAGTTTTACTGTCTTGAAGCAGGCTTATAAGTTTCACAAGCCTTTGGAGACAAGGGTAGGGGTTTCCCTCTCCCTCCCACCAGCACACCATCCCCTGAAAGCCGGGAGACACCCAGCCGAGCAGTTTGGAACAGGACCCATGGCAGCAGATAGGGCTGGGCAGAAACAACACTTGTCTGTCTAGGTAAGATCCCTGCCAGCCTTCCTGCTAAAATTAGAAAATGGGCGACAGTACCTTGGCGCCTGTCACTTGCTGGAGACAAATCTTTAGCTCTTTCTGCAGCCAAAGGGTGGCATTTTAATTCTTGCCTGCCAGATCCAAGTCATGGCAGTACCTTGCTATCAGCTGGGCTCTTCAGTGGCAAAACCCTTGCCTGCCATCAGCTGCCTCTGCTCTTTGCCCCATCACCATCCTTCTCCCAAAACAGCAAAAATGGGAGGAAGCCGAGCACAGCTTGAAACAGGCAAAACTTTCTGGAGGGGGGACAACAATTTTCACTCAGAGATTAAAACTCCAGCCTGGGTAGGTCAAGAAGTAAATTCAGTGTGCAAACAGGCATGCTCATAATTCACACAGTTAGAGAAGTATCACTTTTTAATCGAAAGATCTCAACCTCTTTCACATATATCACAAACACTAAGCATCACAATTTTCCTGCGACGGAGCAATGAATTATTGTGCCCACTTTTATTAAAAGTATTTAAGTTGATCTATTACCTATGTAGGTTACAGATATATCCTACTGCCACAATCTCAAACACATTGATCCTCACAAATCTTCTTTGAAGTAGGGAAATGCTATTTTCTCCATTTTGGGTAATTGGAAACTCGGTGCAGACAGACCATGGCCAGATGTCGATGATCTAAAAACCCACCTAATCCCGGGGCCTCCACTTTCAATTGGCTAGGCATTTCTGAAGGCCTAGAGACACCCATTAAACACCCTCTAGGTTAGGGATTAGGCAGAATCTAGGCCTAAATTTGGGTTGAAAATTGGCCTTAATGCACTTGGGTATCTTTCCTGCTCTACCTCTTTGCAGCCAAAACATGCCATGGGGCTCTTGGCCAGAAACTGAGGCTGCAGCCAAGCCTCTCAGGGGACAATCCCACATGGACTCAGCTGCTCAGCTCTCAAAGCAGCAGCCCTTCCCTTGTCCATACTGAAACAGAAATAAATATAAATATAATGAATAAATATAAAGAATAATAATAAAACTTTTCATTGAAACAAAATGCCCATCCTTTCAGTTAAAGACCTGAAACAGAGATGTTTCTCATTCAAGAATAAAAAAAAAATTGTTTTCCTCCCTTAGTTGTTCCATCTTCCTCATAATAAACTATTTTGTGATCATTAGAGAGGTTTACACTGTAGAAATAATGCTGAGAGAAAGGAAACACAGAGGATGAGTTTTTCATGTAGTTTTTAAAAGCAAAAATTCTCTTGGTTAAAAAATGATACCACTCTTTTTCCTAAGCTATATATGGCTTGAAGCACTTAGTGTTCGGCTATATCCACATACACATTATAAAGTTACCACAGTGTTATGGTTTTATTGACAAACCTCTTCAAAAGAATTGTATTTGCTGTCAACTCAGCATGTTTACCCAAAACAGAAAATAAGAAGATGCTCCTCACCCTACTGTTTTAAGTCCACATTTTAGGAAACTATCATTAGATTGTTATTTTAGTATAAAAGGTTGGAAAACAAAATGCTGCTCTCAGAAAATTACACAAACCCCATGTTGTTGGATTTTTTTTTTAATACATATTCAGGTCTCATTTACCCTTATATTTGACACAAATGAAAATAAAACAGCATTTTAAGCTCCTGGAAATGACAATATCATGTTATCTAGATAAGTAACACAAAGCTATTATTGAAATTCTGATAGCATTTAGTTTACTGGTAAAGGAAAATTACCTGTAATGCATAGTTTAAATAATTACTTTTAAACAAAAGCTTCTTTTCTACAACACTTATTTATCTTCTGAGACTAGCTCAGCGGGGTTATGTATTTTATTAAAATTGCCTTCAGGCTGTTAATGGCGGGGTGTGCGTTTGCACAGGAGAAGGGATGGCCGTTTGACTCCTGTTCCTAACACTGGGAGTTGGTCCAGATTCTGAAGAGCCAGAGCTCTGCTGTGCATTTGGGTATGTCAGAAACACCCGGCCTTCCTTGTGATAACTGGCAGCAGCATTTCAGGGCAATGGGTCAGACAAACTGGAAAGCTCTAATAGTGCTTACGACAGCAGGAGCAACAACCACTAAACCTGAAATTCCTTTTACTAATATTTCACTTGATTTCAAGTCTCCCAATGTGAAATTATTTTGTAAGCTCTTGCTCATCATTTCTCCATTCTCTTTCGTGCTCAGCATTAGATGTTCCCTGTGCCATATCAGCAACCTGTATAACAGTTCTGAGCTACTCTGTGGTGAGTTTATGTGGCAGATAACCAGCACAAATCATCCAGATAACCCTGATAGATCTTTTTTCCTCTCTGAGGAAGCCACAGTCAAAATGCACTTTGGATCCACAAAGCATAGGCACTAAAACCTGAAGTTCTCCTTCTGGAGAAGCTGTGGAGCAAACACATACACTTAACAAGCCCTGCGCACAGGTCATACCTGCCCTGTGGGAACAGGGGGTTCAATTTGGTTTGGTCTTTCCATCGCTACCAAGACTTCCACAGGAAAACCAGGCACATCTATCTTCTCACATTCTTAAAATAACCAAGTTAATTTGCTTTATTAATTCACCCTATTTTTATATATGTTTACTTATTCATATGACCACATTCATCTGTTTAACATCTTTGTCTTTAAAGGGATTAAAATTCCAGAAATTAAAAACTACGATTTTTTCACATGAGCAAACACCACAAATGCTGCTTACACTTTAGAACTGAAATTGCTAAATGAAGTAGTCTCTTTACTTTGTTGAACAAATATCTGACAAGAAGCAGAAAAGAAAGCAAAAACTTCTCAAAGTTCTGTTGTGATATTGGCCAAAAAGAGACAGCAGGATTTGTTCATTGCATCGACCTTGAATTTTAGAGAAGCTCAACAGCTCCATAGAACTGACATTTGCTGAAATATTAACTAATTTTTAAATGATGCTTAAAGAAAACCACGAAAAAATGTTCACTAGCTGATGTTCACAGGTTCTGAGGTGTCCACAACACCTTCAGAAGGAGACTTAACTCATCACCTCAGAAAAACAGCGCAGATGCACACCATTTCCTGGTAGGCTGGACCAACACCTCCCAGTGGGAAGCGATGTATTGAACATGCATGGAAAGCAGAGCAGACAAATAAAGCTCAGCTACTTCTTTTTTTCTTAAATAAAGAGCATTTCCCATTTCAGAAAAAGTGAACAAGAAGTGAACACCCACACACAGCCTCAAAGCCAAATAAAAACAAAGCTTTCCAGAAACCCTGCCCTTCAGCTGGCCCAGATACACCAGGGACAGAAGACCAAGACCGGGAACAGTAACGGGACTTGTCATAGAGAAGCACAAATTAAATACTTGATTTTTTAACTGCTGATTCACTTACTCCCACTATCTAAAGAAAGAAAACGATGTACCTAAAAAAAAGTGTACCATGTGCAGGGCACACATATATCTAAACCCCAAACTTGTTCATAGGAGAATGGCAGAGGAATCACTTATCTTCAGGAGCAACCTAGCTTTTTAATTGCAGACATTTTTTGTTTGGAAAAAGTGTTTCTTAAAAGCAGGCAAAAAAGAAAAGTGACCAGGAGCATTCTGACTGACACTAAAGAGGTAAAAAGAATCCAGCCATGCACACAGAGAATTTGTTCCCAGAGGAAGGCAGAAACAAGCAGATAAACCACTGGATTATAACTTCAGATCCCAAGCAGATTGAGCCAAGACATTTCTAGGTTTACAGCATTTCTCCAAGACTCCAGGGCCACTTCTCATTCCCAATCTCAGCTGCCTTTTCTCACTGCTTTTAGGAAGAGGTAACATTTGATGAGTTGGCTGTTTCTTGGAACTACTTGATTTCATTGCTAGTGATTTTTAGGCAAGAAGATTGTCACCCATCCTACCTAATGATACCCAGACCTATGAAGATTATGCTAAAGAATCTAGTTTTGGTTGCATTTAAATTTTTTTGTAAAGGGAGAAACAAACCTATAGCTTCTGTTTGTCAGAACAGGCAGAAAGGACATTTCACTTGTTTCTGCTGCACTCAGCTTCTCCTGTTTCATCCCATTTTCATGGATATACCACTGGATGATGTGCGTGATTTTAACCTGTGTTGTCTGGGAATATTTAGCCACTGATTCTGTTACCTGAGCAACTGCTGGGCACAAAATGAAGGCACAAAAAAGAACCTTTCCTAAGTCTCTTCAGTGCTGTTAAATCATCTTAACTCCTTCTTAGGTGATGGTTCTTGCAGTTGACATAACAGTAAGTAAACTCACATATGAACACTCCAATAAAACATCACATTATGATTTGGACCTGCTCCTTCAACATAACTATGATACTCTTTAGACCTGGTGGGTCTAATGATCAGTCAGAGGTACCCACTCACAAGCCATTCTTGCAAACAAGCCTCAGTCTTGGAATTTTACAAAATCTAGCACAAAACCCCCGAAAACTAAAGCCATCCATGCAAGTAAGAGATTCAGATCTCAAAGTTCAGGATGACACAGAAAACAAATTATGTGCAAGAACGGGGGCTTCCTCCCTCTCACAGCCATACTCAGAAATGCATGCAAATATTGTGAGCTTGTAGATTACCAATTTAGCAGCTGGTTTCATTTTGAGACCTTTTTGGAGGGGAAGTAATACAGTAACAGCAATTCCTCCCAACCCACTTCCCATCGTCACCACACAAACAGACTTAAATTCTCAGGTTGACCAAAACTGTATCTGCAAGAGAAAATGCGATTATAATGAAATTTTGCCCATGAACATTTATATTATTTACCAACTGGAAGTAAAATCTGCACTGAGAATACAACCTCAGACAAACTCTCTTTCCTTATTTCATAGAACTACTCTCTTCAGCCTACATTCTGTGTACAAGTTGCAGACCACAGAGATCTAAGATGCTTTACCACATTCGTGTGGAGGAGGTTTCTGCAACTCTACTGATACTCAACTCTTTCTCATCAAAATCATATAGAGGGAGAAGTCATAAAAATTCCTACTTTATTTGGAAAAAGGTTGAATAATTTATTTTTAATGACTTTAAGACAAGCTATCCATAAAAAAAATAGCAACATTCCCACTATTTCAATCTCTGGCTGCTTTTCCTTTTTATCAGGAAGACAAGTTCTGCCACATGGTTCAAATTTTTTTATGCATTGATCTTTCTACTGTAATTTTTTTTTTTTTTTTTTTTTTTTTTTACTATGATGTTAAATTAAACTGCAGGAATAAACAAGGGTACCTCTCTTTTTAAGTACATGTGTATATACATGAATATGCTGTATTTGACGGTTGTCTTCTCCACCTTTTCCATGTCATTTGTTACCACTCTAACTGCAACATCTTTCTTCCAGGATCCATGTCTTTCTATTCTTACCTGCACTTGCAGTTCAAATTTTATCAGAGTTTACAGTAACATAATGCTAAGGAACTATAATAAGAAATCACTCACTACTCCTATTGTGTGGAAGGGCACATCTACGAAAATCAAAAGCAGCATGTGAAAAAATAATTTATAAACAATATTTGAAAGTCGAATGTATCCTGATCAAAGGCAGTGGAAACAGAGGCTGAGCCTAAAGAATTATCTCCAGTCTGCCGTGCTTTAACTACCAGTTCCTGCAAACAACTAAACTGTTACGAAAAAGCACAGAAACTGAGCTTTAATAGTAAACACATGACCCAGTACATATAGGGAGACAGCCTGATGCATTACACAGGTTTGCTTGGAGATGATGTAACTTCACAGCAAAAAACCAGATGCCAATATATGGGTTCGAAAATTGCAAAAAACCAAGAAAGCACTGGCAAACAAAAAAAACCAAATGAACCCAAATATCCAAATCCAGAAGACAAATTCTTCAAGCCAAACATGTCCAACTTGTCAGAGGTCTATTAGTAACATACACTGAAAACACAAATACTTTATTCTCAGACAAAAAATTTTGCAGCTAAATCTGTTTTTATAATACTGGTGAGTCTTCTCATAAGAGCTAGGGACCAGATTATTTCAGATTAGAAAATTATTTATTCTCTTATTCTCTTATCACAGATCTTTTGATCTGTGAGTTTGAGCCAAGCTTGCTCCATGTACCTGTAAACTCTCAGTCACAGGAGTTTGCTATTTTTCCCAGGACGTGTTGCTCGAAGCCTCCTCCAAAAAGCAGCCAACGGGGTGTGTGGATGAGTAAGGGAGGCATTTACTGCCCCACAGAGCTTATTATCCCAGCATCAGACAAAGCATGACAGGTGGACCCAGCAGGGAATTTCAAACAGGGCAACACTTATCTTAGTGCTATTTACGTCTTTGGGGCCTCTGAATATTAAAATTTAAATGTATTCTCACAAATCTAGAGGAGGGGGAAAAAAATCCAAGATTCTCACTACAGAGTGCCACAGAGAAAAGGCAGAGAAGCAGAAATAAATCAGTCACTCCCTGTTTGGGTGAGCTCCGTCTTTTAAGACAGTCATAGTACTGCAGTTGCACACAGTCACATCTTAGGTATCAATAGCTCTGCCTCAGTAAGAGCCCAGGAAATGCAGCAGGACAATTTATATAATTGACTGGATCAGTAGCCATACCTGTTATTAAGATTACTTGACACAAGTGATTAAACAACTACCTGCAGTTGTTCATACTCTGTCAGTATTTTGCTGTTTCGGCTGATTTATCTCCAATGCATGACTGCCTCAGGCTGTGAGCTTTGGAAATTGGACAACTTCTCCCAAGAAAAAGTGTGCACAATATTACACTGAAAATTCTTCAGGCTTCTCCCCTGAAAAATACTTTGGTGCTTCGAGCTTTAGAGGAAGGTTTGAAATCTGGCAGCCTGGCTGTGGCTTTTGTTCCCATGAAAAGCCTTTTGTCCCTAGATGTGCCTCAAGTAAGCCCTTAGGAACTGTCTTTGTAAACTGCAGTTGTCCAAAGAGTAGTGCATGGCTTTCCAATGTTGTTATTGTGCTTTCAGCATGGTTCTTATATGAAACCAAGTGTTGTATCTTGCTTATACTTTCACCTTCACCCCATTTAAAACCACGTAGAACAGGAAATGAGAGTAAAGTAATCAAACGAGGCTTCAAAGAAGATAACGCAGTGAAGTTACAGATAGCACTCAAGTACCTTAGCAAAACATTTCTTGAAATAATGCAAACACCAGCCCAGCTGTTATCCTCAAACTGGGCAACTTCGTCCAAGTAGCTCACATGCTCTGCCACCTTTTACACCAGCTCATTACTTCCCAGTCTTTCCTGCCTTTCTCCTCAAGCCGCTCTCCTGCCACAGGGAAGCCTTTCTGCCCCTGTTGCAGGTGAGCCAAGGGAAGCCTTTGCCCGCAATGACACAAAAAGGCTGTGACGGATCAAGGAACTCAATTGGACTGTGCAGGCCCTGGACCAGCCTCGTCTCCCAGAGTGGAGCCAACATGCTGCCAATTCATATCAGCACATCCAGAAATGCCTCACCCGCAAGGAAGAAAACACACCTCTTACCTGCCAAGTCTCCTAGCTTAAATTCTCAACTCCTTTTTATTTTCTTCTGCTTCCAACACTGAACGCAGCAAGGGGAAAGAAAAGAAAAAAAAGTATCAAAGGAAGAGTCACAGCTATCTAATTCAAAACCCTTTTCATATTCACTACAACTGTCCTGAACAAAAATCTCAGGGAAGTGGGGTTTCTCCACTGAGTTTTCTACAGAACTCAGATCAGGCTCATAGCAAAGCTCTCCCTAAAATATAAGAAGCTGAACTTGAGACCAAGACCTGTGGCATGAGGAGGAAACGGAGCTCTCAGTAAAGGAAAACTAAACTGAGGGAAGCAATGGGTATTAAGGAAAATATGGGGATTAGGATTTCAGTACAGCAAGGTGCGAATTCACAAAACTGTAGGAATATGGGTAACTTTAATTAATCAGAGCACAAACTCACATAGAACGCTTCAGGAGCTGCAGAGGGAAGAAAAGGGGAGAGGGACACGTGGGAAACTGAACCCCAGTCAGCTGAAATCAATAGTGAGACTGACAGCCATTTCAGTGGCCTTTGCATCGTACCCAAAGTGGCAGAAGAAAAAAAGATGCAGCAGGAACAGGGAGAATAAATGAGGGAGCAGATTAAAAAGTCAAATAAATATTATTAATAGAACAACCTAAGAGTAGCTGAGGAATTGAAAGGGAGAGTGACAGATTTTGCTCTTCAGGCTCATAAATGGTGGCTTCCTCTATCAAAATCAGTGGAGTAGTTTTAGATTTACATCAGTGTAACTAAGAACAAAATCAAATTAAGGAGTACAGAGTAACTGGAGAAAAACCAAGCATTATTGAGCGTTCCAACACTGGGAGGCACTCAGATACTATAGTGCTGAAGGCCATGTTGCTAGATTGATTAAATGTTTGATCCATCAGTAGGAGATTTATCCAATATGGGGAGAAAACAGAGAGCTGTGACACTAGACTACTAATCAGCTATTATTTATATTTTCTACATGCTATAAACATACAAAGGAGATGCTTTATTGAAATTGCAGTAATAACTCACAGTTATTTCCCACTCCTGAGATTAGTTCTAACAGATTTCTTCAACATTTTAAAGCTGTTTTGTAAAAGTATTTTGAAAGAAGTTTTCATAACAAAATCCCAGGACTTTCATGCTTTCATTTAGGTCCTCTCTCTTTTGAGTCCTAAAGACTGATATCAAACACTACAGAAACTAAGCCCAGAACCATTTATAGTATTTTTTCTTGCATGCACAATTTTTCTTGGACAAACAAGGGAGAGTTTCTCTATGCTTCATTGCCAGGCTCGTCGAGAGTTTTTATGTGACAGTGTGAAAGTAGCAGTTCTTTTCAACAGTTTCATGCTCCCACAAACACAGACTAGTTTCCTTCAGACACCTGCTTTCACTAATGCACTGCCATTACTTATGTCATGTCACTCTCTGTCTCTATTCTAAAACTACAAACCTGAATACAAATTAAGGCTCCAGCTCAAGTTAATCTTTCTTTTATTTACTTCTTATTTCCCTCTAAAAGCACTGCAATGATGATATTGTACCTAAGTCCTTACCATTGGGATTTCAAATTACTTGAACATACTCAGTTTTATTACAAATTAAAAAATTATTCCATCCAGTCTGCCCTTCATTTCCATGTTTAGTCCACAAAATCCACCCATGTGTAACGATGCCTAAACCAAAGCCAGTCACATTTTTGTGACAGCTCTGTCACCAACATGTGCACAGGTTTTTTCACTTTTTAGTAGACGGTCTACAGGAACAGAGAAGGCTACTACTGGTAACCTGGGGAAATCTATTTAATCTCAGATTGTAGAGATTTATGTTTAAGTAAGTGAAACAAGGTTCCATCTAGTTTCTGCTCTCACAGGTAGACTTTGATTAGTAATTACCAGTTCAGTCCTCAAATTCTAACTGAGACCATTAAAAAAGAAGATATGTTTAAACTTTTTTCTTTTGAGTAATGTCTTAAAATACAAAAAAAAATTTCAAGTCTCTTTAAGGAAGAATACTGATTTCCTTCCAGAGAAGATGATGTCCTTGGCTGGATTCTAGCCTAGTAGGATCTATCCAGACTTTTTAAAATGTACGACAACTTTAACCAGAACAAGAGGGAGTTTTTCTACAAAGCTGGGGAGCTGTAAGTGAAAAGCTACAACTTCCCATATGGAAGGTCAATTTGTCTTTCATATATGAGCATTTCTAACAGGCTTGTCTTGAACAGAGCAGGACACACAAGACACTGTCCAGCTTGGTGTTCTTCCATTAGTTTGTGCATTGCTGATGAGTGAAAAGACTTGGATCCTCTTCCAAGGTCTAATGATCACAAGTGCTATCATTTTTATCATCATCACCATTATTAACCCTACTCTTAAATACAGTTTCAGAAAGAAAAAACGTTTTCATAGCACTTCCCTATGTAGTTTTGATCCCCAATCCTTGGTTGTAGTGGCATCAAGAAAGTTATGACCCAAAACACTGTGGAAAGGAATTTCAGAAGGTCCACAAGGATATATCTGTGAGAGCGTTTGCTCAATCGAAGAGATCAGGCACTTAACTATATTACAACAAATTTATTGGTGATTACAGATTAGTACATAGGCCACTAGTGCATGTAGGATCAAAAATTAGAGCTCAGTGTCTTGGGTGTAGCACCATTTGTACTTGAGAGTTATCATCTGCTACATAGAGGAAATGGAGCAGAAAACTTGCCTCTAAGTCACTATTTCCCTTTCTTCCATCTCCCAAAAATAAAACAACTTAAAGACATTGTGAAAGCTTTACAGTAAGAACCATGCAAAACTTTTGCCACAAAATGTAAAAATCCCTCATGCTTCATTACAAATCTGAAAAACAAGACAGTATCTGAAAACAACTTTCACACAATCATTATGAGTGTTAAAACAGAAACTAAAGAAAAGCTCAGATATTGAGAAAGAACTATGGTTTTAAGACTAAATTATTTAAAGTAGACTGTTTTCACATGCTGTGGCCAAAAGGCAGGGAAAAATTAGTATTTTCAGAAACTGAAAACCACCTCAGTGGACAAGGATTCTGGCAAACCAGTGAAAAAAAGTAGTTTACACATTGTTTTACATAGTCCCAAATTTATGTTTAATAGCAATATATCTTTATCTTCAGGTGCAAACAACTTGCCTCAGCAGTTGAAAACACTTTATAATTCAAGAGTATTTCAAGAGTTCTGGAAATATTTCAGAATTAGACTAGAATTTATTAGACATTAGAAAAGAAACAACACAAAGCAAGTGACCTGTATTACCCATCCACAAAAATAGCATTTGCCTTCCTGGCTCTGTTTTTGTGGTCAGCAATGAAAGTAGTCCCATCACTTCAGTGATTCCCCTCCCAAACAACTCTGTGATTCTCGTTTTTATGTTTTTGAAGTCCTTTATAGCACCCTTTAAAAGGCAGGGACTGTCTCCATGCCTCTTGTCTGTGAAGTGCCAGCTGCAGCAGAACTTTCCCAGTTCCCACCTGCAGTTCCAGGGCAGTCTTCCCTAAGGTGCTATAGTAGAACACAGTAACATCTCTCAAGCTTTCATCTGCTTCAGCATTGACAATGTGTATTTAAGGAGTGAAAGTACAAAGCTGGACACTTGGAATCATAGAATCATTTAGGCTGGAAAAGACCCTTAAGGTTAACGATTGGACTCAATGGTCTAACACTGCCAATATACCACTAAACTGTGTCCTTAAGTGCCATGTTTACACATCCTTTAAGTACCTCAACGGATGGTGACTCTAACACTTCCCTGGAGTTCCAGTGCTGTTCCAGTTTCTGTTCCAGTGCTTGACAACCCTTTTGGTGGAGAAACTTGAACATGCAAAAGCCTGGAAGAGCAGCTCAAGAGGCATAAACTGCTCTGTTCACCTCAGTGAAATGTCAGCATGGAGAATCCAAAAATAGCTGTAACAGGGTTGAATTTTAAACTGTTTCAAGACGTATATAAGAAAAAAGAACTGGTTGTACAAAGCACTGTCTGACTTGCCACTCTGATGTTGCAGGCATGTGGCATTTGTTTAGCCTCCTCCCATCTAACAAGAAATCAGCTTTAGAGTGCAACACTGTACAACAACCACCCAAACAAGAGAGGAAAGAATTCAAGCCGCTCAACAGACTCCAAAAATAGCATTCCACTTAAGCAACCAGCACGAGTGAAGCTTCAGAAGGGTATTTACACCCTTTACTACCCTACCAGTACAGAGGAGGTACATGTACAGAAAAATTCTTAAATCAGATATGGCAGAACCACTAATAATCCATTTGCTCTCTGGGTGAGCTTGGCTAATGAATTCAAATGAGAGCAGAAGCGAGCCACAGACCACCAGATTTTTAATATCCTCATATTTTCTAGTAATGCTGTAATTGTAATTCATGTTTATTTTCTTGTGCATTTTATTGTTGAGTCTTTAAAATCATCTGGGATCCCTTTGGGATATAAATGCACTATATAAATGTAAGTTGCTTTTATCAAATAATAATCACTGGCCATTTAAATTATACAATAGCTACCTGATTATACTTAACCAAGTTAAAGAGCTAACAAAAAATAATTATATATAATCTAAATTAAAGATATTTTTTGCCAGTTCAAAGAACCCAAAGTTTTTCACATTGGATATGCAAGTGTCCTGCAACACCTGAAGCTTGATCCTGCAGTACTGAAATCAGTTAGGACTTCTGCTGTTGTTTTCAATGGAGACACTTGCCAGAGAGCTAAATAGCTTGAAAATTTTAGTCTTCAGCAAAACTAAGATTTATTTTGTTTCCCACAGTCATTTAAGAGAGTATTCATCCGCACCTCTAGTATTGATCCTGCAGTGTCTATAACAGTTATTTTGGCTGTATCACCAGCTATATATATGCTATAAATCTGAGAAATTATTTCAACCCAACACAGAGATCTCTGAGCTTACACTCAAGCAGTAAACTTGGTGTTTGTCCTGTCAATTGGGCACAGTGTGGAACACAAAAGCAACTAACCTTTCCTCTCTGTGGTCAGAAGTTCTGACCTCCTCCTATGATACATCCACAGGGACTCAGCTTCCAAAATACTTACCGGTAGTCTTGTGCATTAAATAGTCCATGCAGCCATATGACATATTTTACGATGCTGCGGCTTCTGAAAGTGCTGTTGCCAGGCATACGCCAAAATCCCCAAATCATGCAATCAGCAATACGGTACAGTGACATTTTATCCAAAAATTCTTGTAGAAGATTATTTACTTGACTTGGAACTGTTAGAAATCACATCTTCAATCTTCAAATCCAGTTGGGAAAGCACTAATTGAGCTGAAAGTCCAACATGACTCTAGGATTTAAGGTTAAGAGAAGAAACTTGTTTTTGTTCTCTCCTAATAAATACCACAATACTGCGGGCATGGGGTGTGGGTGGAAACATGTCATTCCTGGCTGACCTATGCCAAGTCACTTCCCTTGCTTTGGGGGTCTCCTCTGTAGAACGGGGACAATGGCATTAACCTTGGTATTGATGAATAGTACTGTAGATGGGGCTGTATTATATTTCAATGATAACAGCTCATCTTGGGGACCTTTTAGCATTAAAAAAAAAAAAAAAATTAATTTCAGAGTCAACAACCTGTTGAGAAGTGATGACTAAAAACCAACTTCAACTCAACTGGGTTAAGAACACAGTCGGCCCAGGATCCCTCCAGCAGAGATGGACAGACTGCCCTAAGGGTTGTAAAAACCTAATGGGGGCTGAAACACTCCAGCTCTAAAGAGGCAGGCTCAGGTGACAGTGTTCAAAATCTAGTGATCTCAGAAAAGTGATTAACATTAGTTAGGATGAACCTGGAGTTGTAACCTTGAATTAAATCAGTTCTGGATTCTTCTGAACTACTAACAAAAAAAAAATTAAATCTAGGATTTGATCTAAATTTCTCTCCTTTTCCTGCTTCCTCCCAAAAATATTTTTTTTTAAAGTGAGAAATTGGTAAGTTGATTTTTAAGTAAAAAATTTACTAAAAAGCACTAATTTCAAAACAATTCCGTACATTTCTCCCACTGAAAGTATAAATATTTTGCTTTGAAGTAGATTTTTTTTTTTAAAAAAAGTGTTCAATTTTCATGTAAAAATTGTTCATTTTCATTTAAAATGAAAATAACTGAAGTGAGGAAAGACTGCATATGCCTGAGAACTGGGTGTTAATTCTTTAAGATCTGGGCTAAGATCACACTGGCTGAAGATTCCCTCTCTCCAGCAATATAAATAACAATGATATGCCACAGACCCTTTGCATACACTTAATGACCTCAGTGGCATTCTGCCAACTTATACCAGCTGAGAATCTGGGACAAAAGCCCCAGCTGAAACCAGGGCTCTGTTGTAGATCCCCCCACACACAAAGATACAGACAGCCCTCACAGCACAGTTTGTCGTTTAAAATGACAGCAAAACCAAAAAATGAGAAGTAGAGATTATTATTAAAAGGGAGTATAAGCATCTGTTGCCAAGGGACAAACCTGAGGAGAAGCAAGGCATGGATTTCTTGAGTTCTAAGCTCCCAACTAATACTTTGTTTCTTAAGGCCATTTCTTGAAGTCAGGATGGAAGTAGAAATTTAATAAATTAAGAAAACCCCAATAGTGTAAAAGCACAGTAATGACATGTTGACACTCCATGTATATTAGCTAATTTTGATTTTAAAGTGTTACCCACTGGTCTCTCCTGCTTGCTGGAACACGCTGTCAGTAGTCCTTTGGCTGCACAAGGTAGTGGATGATGACATCCATGTCCTGAGCTGCCAGGAAACACTGCCTTTTGTTTGACACGTCTCTCTGTAGTGTTTCAGCAGAGCACGGGGTGCAATCCATCACTCCAGCCACAAGACACCCTGACACACCAGTTAGTTGGAAGGAGTTGGAGGGCTAAGTCAGGGGTGATATCCTGAGGCGGGAAGTCAGACTTCAGTAGGTGTGGGGAGGAAAGGGGAGCAGGGCGGGGGTGGCACAAGATCCATATTGTGGTTTCACTGGAATGACACAGCCTGTCACAAGGAATTACCATTAATTTGCACCAGCAGCACAGCTAGATTGAGACCAGCAAGTGATGATGACAAACAGCACTTGCAAGATCACATAATGAGGGGGCAAGGCTGCTTCACTGGAGCCGCTTCACTCAATTAGTGGACAAGGCTTTTAATGCTGCTATGCACAACCAAAGCAATTTTGATTACTCAGAAATAAGTCTCCATTTAGAATGAGTCAGAAGCTGAAACGTCTTTTTTTTTTTTCCCCCCCTCTTTCTTTCTTTTAATATAATTTATCTCCAGAGTATTCGAATGGTAATAAGCTGTCTGAAAGCTGGACACATTAGCCTCTGTTTGTGGCCAAGTGATGTTGAAATATACTTTTTAAAATAAGTTCAAATAGTATCTATTCTAGCAAATGAAACTGATAAAAAGATAGCAAGCAATCGATACAATAGCAGAAATAACGGCCAAATTTTGCTCTTTTTCACTGTAATTTAACTGAATCTTTGAAAGAGGATTTTGGTAGAACAGCCAGAATTTCATGACAGTACACTTAGAGCAGTAGTATTCTTTGCTTGCATCCCCTTGTGCTGGGTTTACAATTACTAATGGGATTGATTGGGTTAGCGAAAGACCAAAACTGGATTACCGCCTGAGTAGGAGGTAAAACTTTTTGTTCATTTAGCATAGATTTTAGTTGATGTTTAGGAAGTCCAATTTAATCCCAAGAAACTCACACAAACCTGAGCGAAGCATGTTAATATTAACAATGTTTCTGGGTTATTTTTGCTACCTTTAGTCCAAACATGAGTTTCCACTGTTGAAAGGGGAATTGTACAAGTACCTGCAGGTTAAGAAACTTTTGCTGGGCAAAAGAATGTGCTGCCAGCAGTTTAAAAGTAGATCTTGTGAACAAGATGCTGCTGTCAAACCCTCCTTACCATTGTGCCTTAGGGATTCAAGTATTCACTGAGATCAGGACTGGAACTTAAATTAAATATTATTTAGAGCAAGGATCTGTGTGTGCACCATACTCTTATATCTGCCCTAACTAGTGGTATATCAGGATCTCCTTATCAGTCTTTTCAGTCCAAGTTCTGGATAACCATTTACATATTCCCTGGCACAAGGAGTGGACCCCGGATAGCTGTTTTCACACAGAATAGCCTGCTCACACACCTACAGAATTATTCTATTTCTCCTTCCATGAACTGTATGCATATATGGACTAAGAATAGCATGCAAGATGAAGAAAAATTTCATCCAAGATCTTTCTTCAATTTAGGAAGGAAGAGGATAAGAACATAAGTACCTGTGAGCAGCCCTTATCACAAGACTGAACAGTTAATGAGTCCTCTTGGAAGTCCCAAGAAATCAAAATACTTTGTTTCATGTGTATCAAAATGAATCACTTTGACGTTCAGAATTTTATTTTCATCTTTATTTGGCTGAAATTACTTATCAGATTTGTCCTAAATTTCTGAAGAACTTCCACTGCTTAGAAACTGAATTTTTGGATGCATAAATTGGTTTCTGTGGGAAAAATCTTTACCAAATATCCAACATTTCAGTACTTCATCAGGATTTCTTACAAGTGGGTGGAGAGGACTGGGGGCATGTGCTGCAGTTGAGAGAAAGGGATTCCTTATCAAAGAATCAAGAGAGATTATTTATCACCCACATTTCTCCCTATATCTGATCTAGTGAAAAGCCTATTTTTCCACTGGCCTCCGAAGCACCCGGTAGTGCCCAGTTCCTGTGGCAGGGCACCCAAACCAACAGACCAAATGTCTGATGCATTAAGGACACAGAGTGGATACAGGCTTTGCCTAAAGCACAGAACCAGGAACATTTTACACTGCTTCATTTCTTTCCTCCAGTACAGCTATGTATGTATAATTTATTTAAGATTTGACTCGGCAGGGTAGCTGCATGCAATCAGCATATTGTTTTTGTGAAGGTTCCCCCCTATTGCCCCTTAGACAGATTTTAACTGTCAGTATATTGGCCTTTTGAATTTTTGTTTTCATAATACCATAAGCTATTTGAACATACATTATTATATACTAATCACTGCTTGTCCAATTTTTTTTTTTTTTTTTTTGAGTCTTACAGGCGACAGCAGAGAACAAGAAATGCAATTTAGTTGGAACTTCAAAGCGATGTTTCACTATCATCCAAACTGGAGGTCTTTTATGCCTCTCTCACTATTTGGTTTTAAAAGTGAAAGGAAACTAGTTGCTTAAATTTGTTCTTTCAAATTTCCACCCGCTTCCCACTCTCAAAGGAGGGGCTTTATGATAATAGATAGGCTGATCTTGAGATCAATCACAGATGAGACATATTTACTGTCCTCACATAGTCATAGTATTGCTTACATACATGAATTAAAGATTGCCTAAATCCTGCCTGTGAACATTTCTAAACTTTAAAAAGATAGAGATCTATATTTGAATTTCATGTCCATCATATTTCTATAGTGGGATGAACAAAAACACCCAATTCAATCACACCTGAACTCTATAAAAACTGGATCTTTCAAGATTTCCTGTCATCGCGTGGACTTGTGTACATAACAAACTAGCCCTGAAAAGCTAATACAGAACAGCTCCACTCCACACTCATCCTTATTTCTTTTCAGGAGTGCCTTTGTATAGTTGAGCTTTGCTTTTGAAGTGATTAAGGTACACTCCATATGGTGTTTTTAGTGGTGAAGCAAAGTGCCACAACAGGAACCAGTGCAGAAAAATATTCAATGCATAGATAAGCTTGTCCATTAATGGCCTAATACAGGGCAAGCCTGAATAATATCCTGAGTTACAGTAAGATGCTGGGTGCTCAGTGAAAACATTTTAGTGAAAAATTTGGTGGTTCACAGGTGAAAAAGGTCATATTTCTCTAGATGTTTTGAATGGTTACTTTATAAATTTAAATCCACACATTGGCCAGATTCCATATTTTTAAACTTAAATCCAATATTTGAATCCCTGTGCTATACATGCAGTGGAAACAGCATCTTAGTCAGGACAAGCAGGAAAGGCATAATGGACTTCCACTTTTCATATAATGGCTCTCTAACCATTACTAGCAGCCCTAAATCATCCTTCTCCTTCACCCTCTCATCCCATCCTCCCTTCTTTTTGACCAAACAGTCCAGTCTGGGCATTAAGACAGCTCTTGTTAAAATCCATTTAGTTCTGTGAAAAGAAAAAGAAAATAAACTCTTCCAAACAAAATTTTAAAAAGGAAATCCTTCACAAAACCTTAGAGATTTAACTAAGAAACTTTCAATAAAGCAAAACTATTTTAAACTTTCACACAATAGGAAAAGTTCATCCGGGTGGAACAAATGGTAGTGGAGCAGACAACAAGAAACTGAAAAGGTTAAAATTTTCCGGGATGAAAATCATAACTCAAACACACACTCAGGGGGACAGTTATACATATGTTTTTGAACAAAAACTCTAACCTGGCATGATTAATTTTGGCCTTAGTTTTGTCAAAATATTGAAGTCCATATGGCACAAAGCAAATAATTTTACATTTTTATTTTAAACCCCTGTGTTTTTCTTGTCTATTCCCTTCTCTTCCACCACACACACTGGCAGCCGCTACCAATACGCCAAATGCCAAATCAACCCTGCAAGCTGGCTGGCACAAGCGCTCTACAATACTGGCACACACTTCCCTTTGCAGGGGGATTCTCTCTGAAACCCTGTGGCACATCCAAGCATCCCTGCTTAGCAGCTGAGGACCCTGTCTATCCCAGTCACATCAGCAACAGGGTGCCTTAACTGTGAACATGCTGCCCATTTCATTACGCTTAAATCAAATAAAACAGCTTCACTTCACCTCAGTGCATCCATTCCCCCTCCCACCCCAAAGAATCAGTCAGTGCTTTACAATATCTTTGTATCCAGCAATGGAGAGGTATTGCTGCTGCGAAAACACAGGATGCAAATCACTGCAATGTGAGTAAGAACAAGAAAAAAAAGACATCGCTCAGGCAGGATGAGCAAACTCCTGCACCTACAGTTGTCTCCACAGAACACTGGGGCTTAGGTGGAGGAAAAGGATGTCGCTCCTTTACCTCTTGTCCATGAAACCTTCAGTGAGCTGGAGAAAAATCAGGAACACTGAAGGCTTTGCTGACCCTGTCAGGATTCAAACTAGTATTTGAGGCTCAAATCCTAAAACATTCTCTTTGATGGCCTCCCTGTTTGTTTTCCCTACGTTTTTTCCCTATATTAGAGCATGTTTCTCTAATATATGGCTTTATACATATATCTATATATACATTTAAAAATATTTTAGTTAATATTTATTCAGAATGTAAGAGACTAGATTCCTTAAAAAAGCAGACAATTAATGCTGTTTTTAGACAAAGACCAAGACTGGGCATTGGACAGTCTAGCATGTTATACTGAACCAAAGGTGCACATACCTTCTACACCATTTTCTACACTTGTACACTAAGTTCATGGCCAGATTTGAATTCCACCTCTCAGTGTGATCAGTGACCTCTGCAGCTACAAGAACTGTGTTCAGGATCTTCCAGACAGCCCTGATGACAAGATCAAAATAATACTCCTTTTTCACTCATAGCAGACAACAGTGAATCCTTCAACAGTGAGAACCTGTTTTGAGGGAGGTTTGGAGCATTTCTGACAAAGACCCATTTCTTGGGAGGCACGGTGTTGCAGTGCACAGGCTGGAGGAGACTCTGGGGAAACCCTGTGCTGCCACAGTTGCTCAGAGTCTTCACATCAGCCCAACATCTGCCACCTGAGAATAACCCCACACGCTGCTCTTCCCTTGAGATGTGCCAAGGAGTCAGAGGACTGGGTGAGGGTACCAGCAGTGGCCCATCACACTGAGGACATGGCCTGCCAAGTGCGGCACTAACTGGATCTCCCAAAGCGCTGGATGCTCCCTCTTAGGGTAACTCCACCTTGCTGCACCTGCTCCACCTGCTGGGAGCTGACCAAGGAACAGGTAAGGAACTGGTCATGATTTGATTACCTGCTGCCACAGTATCATGGTCAATTGAGATCACTCAATTGCAACAAAGCTGAAAACTTTCCTCTGTAATGCCTCATGGAGAAGGGGGAAACTTTGGTCTCTTGTAGCCACACAGCACAACCACAGGACACCGTCTGTGCCTTTCCACATTACCAAGTTTCTGTTGGAGCAGCAACTCCACCTAACAAATGTAACTTTAACAACAGTAAAACACCCTAATAGCTTTGCATGCCAGGGGGCTAATGTGGTGGGCCATTTAACGCTGCAGTAAATAGCCGTGGTTTGGTTCTCATTGCCAAGTGCTGAACTGAGAATTGCAACTGCAGGAGCAGTCCCTAATTCGTTAGTTAAAGGGGGTCATTGCTCATAGGGTGGGGAAGAGGAAAGAAGGGGGAAATATCAGACAACTCTAAAAATTCAAAGTCGACAGAAGGTTGCACTCCTGAGAGAGGCAGTATTTAGTTCAAAGCCTGACAAAGCTCTGCAGCTGGGAGGCCTGTGGTGGTTTTACTCGACACTAAAAACTTGCCATAAGATACTTGTAACCTGTATAATAGGCTTGGTGGGAATGGGGAAGCTGGGAATGAAAGGAAGGTGAAAACATCTTGCTAATAACACTGCGGTTTCGTTTCAACTGGCCCTCAAAACCATACACCATGCAGGCTGCCAGCACAGCAAAGTAGCAGCAACACAAATAAACTACTTTCCCATCTACTCTTCCTGAAAAAAAAACAAGACTCCCAAACAGATCTGATTGCAAAGGACATCAGTTAAAAACTTAAAATGACACAACAAAACAAGCTCAAATTTACAGGGCACCTCTGCAAAGGGAGAGCTTTATTCCTGGATGCTACAACCCTAAAACAACCGTTTTCTCTAATTTCTGCCATCACTCAGATTGGCCTTGAATTACCTCCTGATAGGCCTCCCATGTGCTTGCAGATGAGAGAGTGTAATGGGGATCTGTTAATTAACTAGAAGCAAAGTTGCACGGTGGGGATCAAACACTGGATGCGTCCTAAAACTCCCACAGAGAAGATGAAATGCAGCGCAAACTTTAAAGACTTCCCGTCATTAGCCAAGACCTTGGCTGCTCCTGGCCCAGACCCCTCCTGTTTCAGAGAACAATGAGGACAATGATGGCAGAAATGAAATAGTGCAGCAAGGAACAAAGGAATTAGCTATTTACCCACAGAGAGAGAAAGGAAAAGAGGGGCAGGGGGGAAGGGGGAAGGGAACTTGCTTTTTTCCTAGGGTCTCTGTCTACTTTTAATTAATTTACGGCTGCCAGGGACTTGCACACAGAGCACGCCCAGGAGCATTGTGTTAGAGCTCAGTGTTAATACATGTAACATCTACTGTTTACTCCCTCGAAGGAAGGAGAAGGAGCTGGGGCAGAGGGGCAGTGGGAAAGGAGGAGAGGAGATCTTCCCTCTTCAAAGCTGCTTGAAAGAGACAGGCAGAGATGAGCAAAACATTGTGCTGATCTCTAACTTCTCTGAACCTGCTTCCATGCAGGCTATTATTGTTTAAAAGAGCTCCAGGCAGGGTGGATCACTGTGGGCAGGACTTGCACTGGGCACTGAAATGAAAAGGGAGGGCACTAGGACAGGGACATGCAGGTGAAGTGACAGCGAGCTCTGTGGACCCAAAGGGACAGGTTTAATGGGCTTCCTCCAGTGCCCTCAGATCAAGGGAGATCTTGGGGTGGAGGCGTACAGCCCAACAGTGCTCTGAGGAGACACCCAGCCTCACTTCCCTGTGCTTCCAAAGGACTTGGAGCACTACAGGGCAGCACACTAGTAGCCAGGTTATTCAGGAGTTCCACAGATAAATACTGGCCCCAACTTCAATTAACTGAAAATCCAGCTATGGCTAAATTGTGCCTATCCCTCAGACACAAGGACACGGCACCAGACTGGGACCTTGCCCTACGGGCACCTGGATGCAAGACTGGATACCCTAAAACACCCAAGCTGGCACTGTAAGCCTATGTTTGAGTGGCTCACTTGAGCACTAAATGATAATTTCCTTCATCTTACCTTGTGCCTTAAAAAAAAAAAAAAAAAAGCTTTGTCAGATGGCTGTTTTCATGAAGCCTAAACCCCAGGATGTGTGTGCAAAGCAGCTCTGCATTTCCATTGAAAGAGAACAAGGAGAACAAGGCATAGAGAAGTCACGCTGCTCAAGGACAGCTCTGCGTTAAGGCTCTACAGCTTCACCTACAAAATCATCAGACCTCAGAGAGTGCGGTAATGGGTGCATCATGAGAAGCTGAAGAAAACAGCCTAATCCTCCTAGTAGGTTCTTTGTGAATGTTTTTCTTGGGCTTTTGTCTCTCTTGAAGAAGGAGCAGGAGAAGCAAAGGCTCCACTGAAAAATGAAAGTCTGCAGCTGATCAGATTTATTCTTGGCCTAAACAGTGGCCTCAGGCAGCAATGGTTTCAGTCTGTGTTCTGCACATGACTGCTTTTGATAAGGAATGAGATCAGGAGCATGAGCCCCAGGTGAGGATGAAGCATTTAGACAATTTTCTGGTTGTTTAGGAGAATGTTGGTGGAGGTGTCAGTCTTTTTCAGAGGTAAGAGCAAATGATACTATTACATACATTTTAAAAATAAGAGGCATAACCATTTGGTTTCCAGACAACCTGTTCAGAAGAATCAGTGTGTGTATTTCACAGTTCAGCAGAGACAAGACCTTCTAGGCTTACAGTTAACAAGTGCAAAACAACAGCTAAAAAGCCCACTGCACATCAGGCATGTTTGGCCATGTAGGAGAAAAATACAGAAAACTTCCCTGGCATTTGGTCTAGGGAAGCTCCACTCACCAAGTGTCCCCTCACTCAGGGCAGGGGACAATGAGGAAAAGTCCTTTGATACCATAACTAGTATCTCAGCACTGTCCTACATTAGGTAACTCCACAGGTGGGAAATAAAAGGTGAAGGGAAGGTTGGATTATTTCATATCTGATTTGATGCGTGATAAAGCCAGCTATATTTTCAAAGGGGCAAGTGATGTCTATTTTTCCAAAAAGCATCTAATTCCTGTGTCAGATAGTGACGTTTTCACATAACCAGCATCATTCATGCATTGCTTACGTATCACTCAGCCCTAACTAAACTGAACTACAATATCTTGGAGAACATCTTCTTTCACTCTTCTCTCTTCCAGCAGCTCTTGCTTCTTCCCCCAAAGACTGTTTCCCATTACTTGGAAGACATGCCATCATGACTTCTGTGTGTGATTACATTTTCCTCTACCAATGAGATCCAGACAACCACCTGGATATAAAGAGAGAAAATAAAGGGGACTGACTTTATGGAATTTGTTCAGATCTCAAGTAGAACACACAAGATTGTCACTCCAAAGGGAAAACTGCTCTAACATGGCACAAATACATGAGATTAATCCTTACCAAAAGGTCTAAAGCAAAAAGTAACAGAGTCCAGGTTGCAAATTCTTTGCTTTTATGCACCTCTGACAGGAAAATGACTGTGTTAGAATAAGTGATTTTTAAAAATCTCTTTTATTAATGCATTTGGCTTACAACAGAGAGAGTCATCCCATCACAAAATCTGCCAAAAGGTTCAGTTATTATTAGCCTCTAAGATGCAAGCTATTGCTTTCTGTGTTTTTCACCAAAACCAGCTGAGATCCTGAGGTTCAAAAAAAGGATACTGCACATGCTCAGAAATTTGCCAGTCCTGAAGATTTTTAATTACAAATTTGACATTATTCCCCAGTGTAAAATCTGAGGCTTGCATCTTACAGACTTCTCAAGCCTGTAACTCTGCATGTCAATAGTCTTGCTGAAGGTAGAGAGACTATTCAGATGCATAAACCAACGTGAACTTGCCAAGCCTTTGCAAAATCAGAGCCAGACTATCACAGTGAATACTATAGATCTTTCCACAACTGCCTGAAATGAAATTAATTTTTAAAGAAATGTATTTGACAGAAATTTTATAGATAAATAGTTAGGTCTCTCTTCTTCTCTAAAAAAATTATCAAAACAGAGATCCAAATGGTCTGCACAATCTCTCTAGTTTTATATATCTCCTCCTTCCTTGAAGTTAGTTAAGGATTAAGGTAATCCAGAAAAGCCAAGTGGGTTGACTTCTACACTCCAGTAACTCTCTGCTGCCATTGCTATTTCTTGGGACAACAGCATCTTCATAGAGGGCACTTTGAAATAGGCACTCTCTGCTCCAGTTTATTCTGGAAGCAGGAGGAGGGAGAACATGCTTGATGCTTGTTCAAGGGCTGGAGTTCAGCAAGTTGATTCAGCTCAGGGCATGGTCAAATAGACACCAGAGCAGGCTCAAGTGAGAGGCAGAGCTCTGGTTGGCACCTAATTTTCTTTTACCTCAAGGAGGACAAATGTGAGTGGTTTAATCATGATTGATTCATTTTACTCCACTAGTTTGTCCCTTAGAAAGACTTGTTGGTAAAAAGTTGAAATCAGCTATACAAGTAGACAGTACTACAACACAGAAGAGCACAATGGTTCACACAGCTTTTCCAGAAAAAACCCCAGCACTCCTATTTTTAAGGGTATGATCCTCAGCCTACTGACATCCTCCAACAAGCTGGAGGATTCTGCCTCATTCCTCAGCATATGGACCTGCACAGCCAGGCCTCACATTTGCTCAAGCAACGTTCTGCACACCACTCATTTCTCTGTAAGTGGAAGCAATCCCACCTTATAAAATCAGCAGTACCAAAATCTCTTCCCATCTCTAAAATGACAAATCACTACAATGCAAGTCTTACCACTGCTACTCCCTATTTCCAAGTTATTTATTCCAGCCACAGTAGTTCACCAAAACCTTTTGCTGGCTGGTTTGGAAGACGGCCCCTCCTTCTGCTTTGTATCTTGAGCCAAAACAATGCTGTAGAGGTACCAGCCAACAGGACATTGTGCTTTGTTTTTCCATGGCACAGGCAGTGATGGGCCTGAGCTTTCATCTAAGATTTTCTATGGAATCATGGAATGACTTCAGGTTCAAAGGGACCTCAAAGATCATCTCGTTCTACCCCCCTGCCATAGGCAGGGGCACCTTTCACTAGACCAAGTAGCCCAGAGCCCCGTCCGACCTGGCCTTGAACACTTCCAGGGATGGGGCAGCCACAGCTTGACGTGATCCCTACCGACCTCTTATATTTCAAAGAGTTGGATGGCAAGCTTGCAAGAACTGTCCTTCTTGTAACTAAATAATTTAAATTTCATTAGAGGTGAGCAAACATAATTTTCAAAGGAGAAAGGTTCAGCTTTCAGGCTGACATGCAATTTCACCTTCCTTTCTCTTCCCCAAAAATCTTTTTTCAAACATGTGTATTGCCATGA
The DNA here is from genome assembly GCA_013397775.1 of Eulacestoma nigropectus. Taxonomy (NCBI): domain Eukaryota; kingdom Metazoa; phylum Chordata; class Aves; order Passeriformes; genus Eulacestoma; species Eulacestoma nigropectus. Next base: position 386,468 of record VZTE01000950.1, on the reverse strand, counting down.
AAAATTTTTGTTTTGGCAAATACACAAATTTTTTTAAAACAAAAATATGTGTTTTTTGACTATTTCACAATACTGCTTATAAAACATTGCCATACATTTACTTCAGCTACATGTGGGCCTAGAACTAAATATAGACTTTGGTCTTCAGAGTTGTCAGTGCCCACCACCATACCCTCTCTTAAATGCGGAGGTGAACATACACTTCAGCATCATGAGCCAGCTTATCCATGATGTATGTGCATTTCATGTATGGGGTGTATATATAATAGAGCACTGCATACCTCCAGTGACTTGTTCGGGAGCTTAATCTTCTCCTGAGTCTCACTTTTATAGGGCTGCTGAGGGAAAAAAAAAAACCAAAAACAACGCCCTCCTCCCCCCGCCCCCCCCCAAAAAAAAAAAAGCTACAGGAAACAAATCAAAACCACCACTTACAAGCATGGGGAGAGACTATTAAAGGCAGAGGTCTCGCATATAAGCACAACATACAATTGGATAATATTGTCTGGATTAGCAGCTTTATAACCTAGCCAAGCCCCAGGGCTACAATTATCTGGTTGTATTAAACTGAAATCACCTGCAATACCTCGCAGTGAACAAACCCCTGGAAGTGTCTAATCTGCTGGTTCACACTTGCAAGTGAAAACAAAATTCGCCAATGGTGAAGAGATGAACAAACATCACAGTGTGAGATTTTCCAACTAATGTTCCTAACTTTGCTTCAAAAGGAAGGTCTTTCCATTGCTTTTGGCTCTTGTTTGAAACACTTTCCACATATAGCATTATAATAAGCAAAGAATAAGAAGATAAAAGTCACAATAATAGCTACTACCGATGTGCACTTCTATAAACCTTTTCATTTCATTAATTTTGATGCAGAAAATTTGCAAGGTCTATGCTAAGGAGGAACCAGAATAGACAACACTCCTATGACTCCTATTGGTCCCAACTCTGTTAACAATTTGGAGGTTCTCCAACTACATTGCAATTTTCAAGAGAAACCTTTCAACAATAATTTCTTCCTTTGTACTTTCATCACCTTCTCCTAGTAATTGACCAGGTACCACAGAAACAAGAACAAGCAATATCCATCTAGTACCTGAGGTTTTTGTTCCACAGAGCTTCTACAGCCTTGCAGTCTATCAAACAACCAGCCCCCCTGAAATGAATGGTCATTTTGGACTCTCTGACCAGCTCTCACTTCAGGCACTCCCTTCTGTCTATCTACAGTTCCCTCTGGTTACAGAAATGGACACAAAGAACTCACACCACCTGCTGTTGTATATCAAGATTTACCAGGAGTTTTACTAAAGTAAAACTATAAGCTGATGGATGGAATTATAATCAGGTTACACAGATAAGAAGGAAACCATAGATAAGAAATTCAAACTTGTGTGGTCCTGAAAGTTGCTTAAAAGATTGAGGCCACTCTGCCCTAGAAATGGCAATCACCTGGGGCTTGTAAGCAGAGTCCTGTATTTTAGCACATAGACAGCAAGCTGCCTCAGCCTTCTGCATATCTATGAGCAAAAGACACTTCTTAAAAGAAAATTATGTAAAATCATTAATAAAGTCATGAGGGGAGACAATTACACTCGTTGTCAGATGAGTGTAGTTACCTACACTCGTAAGTGAGAGTAGTGTGGGTTTATTACATATCATAGTATGAGAAGTTCTGCTAAAGCACCAGTAAAAAGTCAATAATTACAAAGAAAGCAACATTTGAAGAACTACTCAGGTACTACTGTGTGGGAATTAATGGTACTATTTTTACTGCTGATCTCTGCAAATCTTCAATTTCTCTAGGCTGGAATCTGCAAGTGGGAAGAAAACTTCTAACTAAATTAATTTCCATGCAAAGTTTAGAGACAGTCTGGAAGATGTTCTTTAAAAACTAACAATGAAATTTGAAATAACTTTAACTGAACTAATTGATTTTGGATTTTCTCCATGTTGAAAGCTATTTTCTGATATAGTGTTGGGGAGAAACGTTTAATGTGGATATGACTGGTGAATGCTACTATACTTTTATACCAGCACCACATTTTTTTCTTGAAAATTAATTTCTTGCCTGAAAAGGATTAAAAGCATTTCCCTTTGAAGAAGATTTTGCTAGATTGCTGCTCTATCTACACTGCACCATCCAGTTGTGTATTTATGTCATGACTTGCAAAAGCTTTTCAAGGCACTCCTAAATGTTCTTTGAACAGATGGGGAAAGGTAACGCATGGCATTTTGTCAGCACAGACACATGCTGATTCTGACGCAAAAAGTGACATCGTAGTGTATTGATTTCACATACATTTCCATATGCTTAAATAGTTTTAGCCTGTATGTTACTCAAGCATTTATTTAAGATAACAACACTATTTAAACTACATTTTTTCCATTTATCTTCTCATTATCAGTATCTGTATTTCATTCCAAATATAGCTGCTTGGGTATGCAGGAGAAAAAAAATACAAATCAATCAACCTTCCCATCATCCAATGTATTGACAAAGCAGATAATTCCTAAACCACAAGAGGCATTAAGAATGCAGGCCATCACAGCTGCTTAGATGATTTTCTGGCTGCTTCAACCCATCTCACATCTTCAGTCGGTGATGTGCTGAGTCGTCCTTTCCTCAGGTGCACAGACTCCAACTCTTCTGAAAAGTTCACACCTCTTTCCTTGCACTGGCCATTTGCTACCTCAGCAAGGCAGAGAAAAGAAATCTGTCATTTGTTCTCTCCTGAAAAGTTCAATGCCTGCCCACAGAAGGGGATGTCTCACACAAGTAACAGGTACCCCAGGGAAGAGCCACACTCCTGCTGCTGTAACAAGTTCCGTCAGACCTATTTGTATGCATGCTCTCAACTTTACCAAAAGCAGTAGTGTTGTCCTCTGCCTCCGCCAGCCACTCACTTGATTTTACTTCTTGTCCACAGTTCAGTACTACTCTCTTTTGCTCCCTCTCTATTTCTGACCTGAACTTTAGGAGGTAAATAACACATCTCATCTAGACTAGAAAGGAACAGTTCAGTTTAGGTCAAGCTTAGCTAGCAAAGCCTTCAGCTCATTCTGTGGGTCAAATGCAGCCTGAGCTTTTACTTCAGCTGGATATAGTTGTATCAACAGCATTATCCTCTGTTTAAAAGAGAAAGAGAGATGTAGGCAGATGTATTTAAGTAGTTCTAGATAAGCTCACCTTAACCATGACTTCCCAGCCACCATCCCAAAGACAAAGGCAGCAGAGACATGAAAGCCAGTGAATTCACAGTCCAGCAAAAAACTCAACAGACTAGGTAAACCAGTTTAATTTTATCACTCAATAAATTTGCTACTGGATACACAATTTAGCATTTCAGAGGACTGTAACTTGGGAGCTGAGCTTTCCATTGAGACAGTGAGAATATTTTTAATAAAAGCAAAACAATTTTTTTTTTTCTCTCAGCTTAGGGACAGCTGAGCCATATTGGCTGAAAAAGTATTTTAATTTTTTTTTTAAATGTCTGAGGCAAACACCCAAAATGGAAAATATCATCCAAAGCTGAAATCGTTTGGCAAAGATATGAACAGCTGAACTGAGAGCTTTAGGATGGAAAGCACCAAGCAATCTTCGACAGACGTAACTTCCCATACCTCCTACTGCCTATTTCCCCATGTTCCTGCGGTGGTCAGGAGAGGTGGTCTCCCCACAAGCATCAGTTCCAAAGGTACGTAAATGCTGTGGAGAACACACCAGCATCCGTCTGCTAAAGAGCAGTACCATGGAGTAAGACCTACTCTGGGATTTGTGAACCTTGCTTTGTACTACCTGACCTTCAATGCTGTTGAAAAGGGGTTGCTGAGTTGAACAGACCCCAGACAAATCAGCACAGCAAAGCCCTCAGCACAAACTAGCCAGCAACAGCAGCCAAGCACAAACCCTGGACCACAATTCAGCCTCCTGAGTCCCATCTTTATTTGCAACTCTTATATATCTATTACAGGTTTTGTGTAAAAAATATGCTCCATTTTTACCTTGAGCAACCACAGCTTACAGTCACTGGAGGAAAAAATTTGCTTCACTAGAAGCACAAGGAAGCACAAAGCTAAAAAGGTTAACAAGTAAATAGTTTATCTTTTCTTTTTTCTCTCTTTTTAACTCAGTGGCATGAATGCTCAAGACTCTTATAAATACCAAGTAAGATTTCACAAGCTGGCATGCTTGAGTTTTTAACAGAGGAAATTTTGAGGTGCAAGCCAAATACTCTGTGTTAAGGTAAAAGGAAATAAAAAAGTTGACCATAACCTGAGGCCTTGGCTCTTGCCAAGTGCCTGTTGTTATGAAAGCAAGGTGCTCCACACGATCTAATCATAGCACTAAACCTTGTTACAAGCCCTTTTACAGCTCCAATATCTGGGTTACATGGAAACACGCCGGAGAGCCTCCTCGTACTATGAAATAAATGTCATTCTGACTGGCATCCTCTCTTCCAGCAAGTAATTTCCCTCTGCTGATAAATCGATACAGCAAAAACAAATGAGAGTGCACAATGGGCACATTGAGGATTACATTTTTATTCATTTCAGAGCCCCTGCAGCAGAGTTTTTTTAAACACAATAGCAGAAAATGATGCACTCGAGCTGCGAGTAAGGTGGGAGGAAAGCATACCTTACAGAGGAAGAGAGAAGGAAAAGAGCAAGAAAGGAAGAGAGAGTAAAAAGGGGAGGAAGAAAAATAACCTCAGAATTCAGAATACAAGTCTACATTTCCAAGCCTCGAGTTTGGGGTGGGTGTATGTTCAGCGAGTATTTAGTTTGGCTTATTTCTAAGTTCTTGTTCTTTGTTACAGCAACAATATTTTGCCT
>VZTE01000950.1:337906-381604 GCA_013397775.1 Eulacestoma nigropectus | reverse complement strand
CCCCCTCCCCCCTCCTTCCTTTTTAAATTTTAATTTTAACTATTCCATTCTTTGTTCCAGGGAACTCTTCTTACCCTTTCCATCTCAACTGCTGTACTAATACATACAGGACACCACCAGTACTGCCCACATCTGTAGTAACTCATACCAAAATGATTATGTCAGAAGGCACACATTTGGTATAGTTGAGATGTAACTGTAGGAAAATGGACCAAACCAGAGAGACCTTGGGGTTTCAGCTCAAGGAACTGATGCACCATCCAGTGAGGTCAGGAGAGATATTTTCAGTGACCTGCAGCAGGTTCTGACCCAGCCTAGTCACCTTCAATTATACACATTTTGGCCCCAAGACTTGAGGTTTTAGTCTTTTGTAGTTATGAAGCAAAACTGAAAAGAGCTAAACTTCTTTTCTCCTTAGGGCATTGAGCCAAAGAAGGTGCAACCATGGATTTACTGAGGTGCAAACCCAAAGGCAGGAGCCCAAGGTGTTGAGTAACTGGTTGGTCAGCACAGACGTAAAGAGAAACTCAAGGGCACAACAGGACACCAGCAGTACTGGTCAAATTCCCAGGTTTTTGGCATTCACCCTCTGCTCTTGAGAGGCCAGACCCCAATAGCTCCAAAGACTGGAGACCGCTGCATGTCTACAGAAGACCTGCAATCAAGACAGCCGAGGGGGAGCTCAGGGAAAGACATCACACATTTTTACGGCATAACCCTGACTTGAACATGCCACGGGCAGGAAATCTAGGGATTTCAGGAAATCATGGTCCTACAGTCCTTGTCCCTAAGAGGGACTCCAAGCAGGGCTTCCATTTCATCACTGTATGTCCACTAGGAACTAGACCAAAGTGACAAAACATTGTACATTTACAGCCATGTGACTACTAGTTTGTGGCCACTTTCAGTGGTGTCACAGCCCTGGTTTGAACCAACAACCTCAAGGTGAGAGGCTGTTGAATCTCATTACTAGTTCCCCATGCCTCACTAAATTTGCATTTATTTGGTTCTCTGTGTTAGTGGTTCCTACAATGACCAACTAGAAATTACACAGAAATGTGCTTTTTTTTTCTTCCTTCCTTTTCTCCCTCCTCCCTCTTTTTTTTTTTTTTTAAGCCGAAAGGCCGTAACACAACAGCAACATAATGAAAAGTGAAATCCTTTTACAACCCTGGGAAGGCCAAGATGTGTGCCCAATAAATGTAAGCAGACATGATATTCTTTATAATCACAGCAAGATGAAGATGTGAACTGAATAAATGCTTTAAAAACATCATAGATTTTATTAGATGCAAAAGATTGAAGCGTTAGGCACCTTTTAGCTCAACTTTCATTTAATTTACTGCTTGCTGTACTGTAGTCTAAAGGGAGTGAAAAAATCCTCTCTCTAATTTTTTTTTCCTTTTCATGAGCTGACCAAGGAGATGAAATCTGGGTACTTTAATTACCATTCAGAGCCAAAGGCCTGGCCTTTGATATGGAAATCCCACTTCAACTCCAGCTTGCTGCTGCCTTTCCCTGTCCCCTTCTCCTTCCAATCTCACAACATGAATTTTAAGTAGTCTTGTCAACACCTGACCGTGAAAGCTAACAGAAGCCTGTGCTGCTAAGTTGGTGCTGTTGATAATTTTTGTAATTTTTTTTTTTTTTAGTTTTCCTTAGGAGGGAGAGAGTGGGGTGGGGAGAGGTTAGAAATTGGACAAATCTAAGGAACTAGATCTTCTCCTTCCTTGTCCGCGGCCTGGCCCGGCTCATGCAGCAGCTCACATGAAAGGGTAAAAGAAAGGAGGAGCAGGCGGGGCAGGGGGGAACGGATGAAAGCTGTCATGTACAGTTACCCTGTTATTGTCATCTGCCTGCTGCATGACTCTCAGCTTTGCTATAATTATTAATTGCACTTGTCAACTGTCATTAATTCCTCTTTAGCATCCCTGTCTTGGAGTAATTAGACAGAACAGCCTCACTGCACTCATTGTTTTGAGAGGCCCCTGAAAGAGCCCAACGGGCCTGTGAAGAGACAACCATCATTAATACAATAGAGCACCTCGGCATTAACCCTTTCCAAGGTGTAGAAATCAGAAGCTGATGGCTCTCCTATCTTATGAGTTCCAGTTGCTGAATACCCCATTTCCCTTTTCCTTACGAGGATTCCCATCCAGTGACTCAAGAGCAGCTGGAGGCTTCAGGTGCTTCAGCATGGGGCACCCCACTTGAGAGGCTGCAAGGAGGCCTGATTTTCTGAGGGCAGGGGCTCAGCACTCCTCAGCTCTATCAAAACATGACCTTCTGCCCGACTCTTAGAGGAAGGCACAAAACACCAGACTTTATAAAGTTCCCATCATCACCTTTACCTCTTTGACCAGAGTTTAGGGAGGTTGACCAAAAAGCAGTTGTGGGATGTCAGTGTCCTTTGATGCTCATTTCCCCCCTCACCTGAGGACATTTGTTCTGACTGCCACTGCTGAGATCTCCAAGCCCAGCTTCGCTATCTCTGCCCCCACAAGTGAGACCCCCCCCACAGTAATCTTCCCATGCCCACATAAGCACTCCCAAAATTCTGAATTCCCCAATCCAGCCATCTCTATGCTGTTACACAGGTACAAGTGATGACCACAACCTTCCTTACACTTACCATTGATTTAGTGGCCACAGATTCTTGGCAGGTAGTGGACTCTACTCTACCAGGGTTGCACTGCTACAAAAGATAAAACCTTAGGTATGTGGGAAAGGTACACTAGGAAAGCCTAATTAGGAAGCTTATGAGCAAAGGACAAAGCAAACAAATGGGTTGATACTGTATCACCAGTCTTGGGAACAAAGCTGCACTTTCCATTGTTAATATCAAGCTGCTTCTGGGCAGGAAATAAAAGGGAGTGGAGGAAAAGAAGTGTTCCCTCATTTAACTTGAATTTACTCTGGTGCCTGACTATATAAATGGTGATTGAAAAAAACCCAAGCAAACAAGGAGGAACTAGAGCAACCTGTTGCTGCAATGAGGAAAATATCTCTGCAGTCTAACTCAGAGTTTTCTGCTTAGGTTTACCAAACTCTTTCTCTGCAGCAAATCCACTCTCTCTTCTCATCTTTTTAATTGTAATGCTGAAATTCAAGTTTTTTATAAAAAAGAGAAGCCAGCAAGGCAGTAGCCAGACAATTTTACTGCTGCTTGAAAACACTCCAAGGAGCTCCTGGGACACTGGACAGAGCTGTCTGGGGCTAGGGAAGACCATACTGCACAACTACTCCGTCAGTCCTACAGCTGGGAGTAGAGGGTGCACAGATTTTTTTTTTCCTCTAAAAATTCCAGGAGAGACTCCTATTCACCCTAGGCAAGCAATTTTGCCAAACCTGGTCACACCAAATAAAATCTTCAACAACAGTATTCCTTGAATGATGTATTTTAAGTAAGACTACATATTCCTGGTTTAAAATCAGAATCTAGACTATTGAAAATGAAAAGGAACTTTCTTCAGTCTGTTAACTTAAGGGCAACAAGAGACCTTTGTAAAAAGGGGTTTTTTCCCCCATTAAATTTTGCCTATCTTTTCAATGCTTACCCAACTGAGATCAAAGCCACAAATTAATGAAGCAAATATACTCTAAAGCAGTGTTTCAAAGTCATAAAATGTTAAAGAACCTTATTCAGAGCTTCACCTTCTTTGGATCTGGCTTAGTAGCTTGTGACTTACTGAAATAACAGAGAGCTTTGTATAAAGCCATGTGGAATGTATTTATAGTACATATAGAAACAGAAAAGTATTTCATAAGCATATGCATCAGATTTTTGGCACTGTGCACCCTGCATCAGAAACAAGAATTTGGCCACAGATCTAATCAGTGAACACGTATTCACTTTTCTCTATTGTGGCTGCCGTCGACCACTGTAAAAATTAGAGTGATTTTTTCAAAACAGGGCCCAGTTCAGCTGCATGCTAAGTACTGTCACTGATTATATTCCTTCTGGATTTTTAAAAGATGGATTTCAGTCTCCCACAAAACTGGCTCTGTCTTGTGTAACAACGAGATTCGACAGCCAAGTTTTATTGTTACCTTATTAGTGAGAAGCTCTGCTAAATCACCTTTAAATTGCACACAAGGCCAAATTTCTCTAAAGGTCAAAATGAATACAGCACACACATATTATTACAGATTTCTGAATGGCCAGTGATACTAATTCTTCAAGTAAATAAACCAATTCTATTTTCCTTTGCTAATGCCAGATGTTTATTTCACCTTCTTACATGAGTATACTCTTGGGACAGATGTAAACCAATCCTGATTGTTGGCAAGGAAGGCATCCTAGGATAAAGCTGGCTGAACTCACTGATGATTTCAGGTTTTCAGAGTGATCTGCTGAGACATTTCTGTGATTCAGCCAGAAGCTCCAGCATTAGCTCCAGTTAATTCAAGAAGGTGAAAAACAATAGGTGGTTAACAGCCATTTCAGTGTGAATTCACGTGCTTTCTGTGGTGAACTTCTGTCACCAGTGCATTTTGATGCACGGTTGGGAAGTTTTGCCAATCTAAAAGTACAACTCAGTGAGCAGCTCTTTATCAAATGGATTCAGCTGCAAATCCATGCATTCCTCTAATGCATAATGCCTGACCCCTGTACATTGGATATTCCCAAATCATCCTGAGCCCATATTTTCTCCTCCCTCCCCTTTACAGGCCACACTAGCTGAAAAAGCCATTAACAAGAGCACAGAACATCCCACATGTGCACAACCCTAAAAACACACCAATATCATTACAGATAATAAATTCTGTTCCACAGTCTCTCCACTGAAGAGTGTTCAAGTGATGATTAACCAACAAGCCAAGTGTTCAGCTGCAATCTCAGCCCATTTTGAATAGCTTTTGCTCAAGGCACACTAAAGCAGAAGATTAAAAAGCCCCTCCCAAATGGATTAAAAACTCTTTTAAATGACCATCTTCCAGGTCATTATGGCAATAAGTAATATCTATATATACACATATCTATTACATATATAAAGAAAGGGGAAAAAAAACCCCTCAGACAATCCTTCTCTAGAGGATTACTTCAACACTTTTGACTTCAGAGAGATTGAAACTGATTCTCCTAAGCAAGCAGCTTTAGCCTAAATCAGAACTCACCTCTCCACCAATCAGAAAGAAGCTTTTTCAGAAACTTATACTTCCTAGTAGTTATATGGGCCTTAATCCTCTTGGAAACAGTTTTAGGTCATTATTCCAGGAGTTATTAGGTTGGAAAACAGCTTCTAGGCAAATGATGCTATTCACAAACCTTTTACACCAGAAATAATGGTTGGATTATTTCTGCCTCAAAAGTAGTCTTGAGGTCTGATTTCTGATTTTCTTTATATCTGATGCTCCTGAGGACAAAAAAAAAAGAAACTCAGCTACTTGCTGTTAAATAATAATAATAATAATAATAATAATAATAATGGAAATTTTAAATATATAGAAGTAATTTTATAAGGATTATAATGGCAGAAATGAGAGCAAGTTTGGATTTGAAGTAGAAGCAAAAAATAAAGGTTTATCTTCTGGCTTCCAATGCTCTTGTAATGTTTCCAAGGACACTCGAAAGATACGGTGTTTCCCCAAAATGCCAGTGTCAAAGGGCTTTCACATATGTTTAATTTTGTTCTTCATGACTTCTAAACTATTATTCTTTTTTTCACATCCACTGGTGTCTCACAGCATGATAGAAAAATAATAAAGGATATTGAATTCTGCTCCTTGCACAGCACTTGAGGGAAGGGTGAGCAGACATCCGTTGGTCTGGGAGTATCCCTGTTTCCAGGACTTTAGAGAGCACTTGCCATTTCCACCCAAACTTATGCTTTACTTTTAGCTGCCAGTGCTCTGCAGAGTAGCTGACCACAGACTCACCAGGCAGCTGAGCTCACAGAACTGGCATCAGGTACGCAAAATACTCCTGTATTTGAAAACACAGGATTATCAATTCCATTTCATATTTTTTCTACCCTTGAGCACAGTAAGCAGATGGGAAATGAGGAGTTTAGTACCTCTCACCCCAGATAGTTTCCTTCTTATCTTGAAAAAAAAAAAATTACCATTATGTATCATATGAATTTTCAGTAAAAAGAGAATCCAGCCCCAAAGCTGTTGTATTTCCAAAAGGCTCTCCTGAGTAGTTGGCTACTTCTCCATTTTATAGTAAAAGTCAAATGTACAAACACCAAAAAACCAGCACCCCCACAAACACACACTAACAGCAAGTCCAAAGCATATCAATTCAACTGTGCTATACTGCAAACTTGGCTGTCTTCAAGCAGATCAAATACTGAAATTTCAATGGCAATTTTTCCTGAATAAGAACTTCAGTATTTACCCCATCACTTTTACGTATAGCTGCATATGCACGTAAAGTACCCATAATCTTCCTTTTCTCAAAGAAAATAATTGAACTATTAACTTAAAACCCTGCCTATTGTAAACCAGTTATTAGTAAATTTTCACCCATTAATTCTTACCACAAAGATGAATTTCTATTCTTTGCAGAAAACAGGGGTCATAGTGGAAGATAAAATTTCAACAGCACAAAAAGAGCAGCAGCATCTCTGACTAAATTTTTCACTGAAGAAGTGATATCACTTGGCCAAAGGATTCTGTGGCATCACTTTCTGAAGTGTATTAAAAATGTATTAATTTGCCTATATAACAACTTAATCATCATTGCTGAGGAAAAATCCCAAAACCTACAGGAAAGGCCTTCTGAGGTAAACAAAAGCTAAAGAGACATAAGATAATTTAAAAAAAGAAAAGAAAAAGAATTGTTGCATTTGTTCTCCTTAGTTATATTAGGAATAAAAACCAAAACTAATGTAATAATGTATCCCAGCAGTTCAAATCTTCTAATTTATGTAGAATAGATTATTACTTAGACAATCTGACCCTGGGCAAAACTTCCTCAGTTGAGAAGATTTACAATCTAATTATGCAGGAAGTTCTGCTGAGACAGTTTGGGTGCAATGGTCTTCTATTACATTAGCTTAGCTAAAATTGCTGCTTCTTCACTTGCTTGCTCTTCCAAGTACTCACATGAAAACAGAAAATCCTTCCTTTGTGTTCTTTATTTCCCTTTAGTCTTTCTCTCCATTACTGTGTGCACAGGCACTTGTTCTCAACTGCAAATAGCAGTGAGGGGCTGAGGTTGGTAAGAGCCATCTAAAAGTTGCCTTTCAGGCTTTTGCTTTGGCCCCTGTTTAATGAAGTGACTTTAAAAAGGACCATCAAAGTGCTTTTCATAATTTTTACAATGATAGTTGCTGGGTTGTTTCTCCCCTCCCCTATTGCAAATGCCCCTGAAAAAAAGCCTGGAGCTGAAATCTGCTCCTGTATACTTGCTTCTTCATCCTGCATGCACAAAACTAGTTTATTTTTGTAGGGTGGCTCAGAGATGTTTTGCTGCTGTCTCAGACACCTGGATATTTTTAGCAATCTATATCATTAGATTAAAAAAAAAAAAGTTCCTCAACACATACAAAAATAGTGAGAGCTTTGTAAGTCTGCAGAGGAAGTGATGGGAAATTTGGGTCTAACATAATTCAAAGTGTCTTTTTTCCCATAGATATATTACAGTGTATCAATACAGCTGAATATACAGACATGTCCTATATTAACATGGATGGAGAAATCAGTGTCTTTTTTTCTTTATAGTAAGTGTTTTGATTTCAAAAGGTCAATTGATCATATCACAGCCTTTGATCTTGATAATTACCATGTGTAGTAATGCACATTTTTATCTACAGGTGGCAGACCTTTTAAAATCAGCTTCAAATTCATTAGACATTTTTGTTGATAGCTCCACCCACATTAAAAAGTAAGAATCTGCAGCATAAAGTTCTAATTAATGCTGTTCAATTTAGAGGACAGATCTGTCAACAAAGTGGCTCAACTCTCAAAGGCTAGTGACCCTTCTCAGAATTAAGGCCTTAAAAAATAAAAATAATTTTAAAAAGAATTAGTTGCTCAGTAAATAGCAAGCTTTTATTATTTAAAAATCATTTAGCAACTCAGCAATAATTTTTTTTTTTTTTTCTGTAAAATAGAAGTTCCACTTCCTTGATTATTAAGCACTGCCTGGCAAATTAGTGATTTCTTCTTTGCTAAGCTTATTTAGAAGAGGAAAAGATGAGAATGTCACAACTGACTTCTGGCATTTAGAAAGATATAAGTGAATCATACAACTTCTCCACATCTGAATCAATCACGTTAAAATACCATGACTTAGACTGTCATCTCAGATGCGTGTCTAAGGCCTCACCACAAAGCAGAAAAGCATCGATTTACACCATAATATTATCAATCATTCACATAATCCTGCATTCAAATTTAATTAGAAATTTTTTTTTCTGAAAAAGAGCAGTGGAATAGCCCTCTGCATGTGGACAAAACCATACTGAGATCAAGAAGGCTGTCTCTGGGTTTTATCTTAGTTGGCCCTAAAATCTCATTTGCACAGCTCTGGCTCTTGAGCGCCTTCCACACCCTCTCCTCATTTCCACCCAGGAAAACTGGATGTAAGTGTTACCTGTCACCATGGCTGCATTTCTAACCCTAATGTTTTAGCAATTGGCACTCATGATACACGAAACATGAGAGAAACATGGTAAAAGATAGGTTACACCTAATCCCATGACAAACTCATCAGACTCAAGAGTGCCAACCTCAACTCTAGTTCCTGAAGTCCACAATAACAAGGATAAAAATAAAGCTAGCAAAAGGAAGTGCTTGTCTTTGAAACCTTAATTCTGCAAACATTACTATTCATGGAAATCAGATTAAGCGCAAAAAACTACTTTTGTTGCCTAAAATCAAGAGCCAAACAAGGCTAGGTGATAAAATCCAGTTACTGTTTTCAATAAAGGATCCCTCCAGGTGCACAACATGCTGAAATACATGCTGAAAATGTGCTGAAAATGCACATGTGACATAGGGCAAGTATAGTTTTATAAGTTCAGCAAATTAGCACAATTGACAAGAATCTTCAATTAGGTAATGAAGTAATTCCCTCTCTTGGTTCAACCCCTTCTGAAGCCCCCGTCCTTGCTAGTTGTTTATATCTATTACATGAGACAGTGTCTTGGGAAGTTGTCATGTCCTTGATTCCCATAAGCAAGACTGGAACAGGCCGTCAGGAATTTGTTTGTCTAATAGGAAAAGTACTGAAGTTAGGAAACTAAATAACTATATAATAACGGTCTACAGAGCTACAAATATATATGAAGAATATATAAGACTAAAAACCATTTTGGCATCAGGATCAAGAAGACACAATAACTGGTGGGATTATCTGTATCTGAGTCTCCTGCCAGACCAACAACATTTAATCAGATTGTTCCCCATCTAGTCTCCTCGTTACAAGAAACATCATATTTGTAAAAATTTAGTACTTGGGATATAGATATTTACACAGCAACACTACTAAAATATTGCACATATATCCACAAAACCAAAAAAAAGCCCCAAAACCTAAACAAAACCTAAAACAAACACAACAACAATCCAAACCCAAAAATCTTCAATAGTTATCTTGTTGAATGTCTTCAATAGATTGAAATACAACTGCAAAGCAGTTTGAGTAAGCAACAGAAAGTACAGACAAACTTAAAATATTTACACTGAAAATACACACACTGGAGAATGCTTATTTACTTGCTGACATGCACACTCTTCCTCCTCCTCCCCAGTCCAAGAGTGGGTGAGAAAAACTTAGCATATTTGCCTTTTGTGGTAACCTAGTAACCTTCTCCTTTTTCTCCACAAGCTTTCCCTTCGTACCACACTCTTCCTTATTGCCAGCCCTCCAGAGTAATTGCAGTATGTCTTTATATGCCTTTGTTTTCCTACCTAATGCAGAGGAGTTTGGGTTATTTTCAATCTTCGAAAGCTTGTAAACAGGATCAAACAGGAAGCTGATCATCAGCAAGAGGAAGGCTAGAAAAATAAAAGCAAATGCGTATCAACAATTTTATTTTAAAAAGAAAATACATCCAAAACATGAAACAAAAGCCTGGGCTCTGCTAGACATCCCCCTCCCCATTCCTTTTTATTTAGTTCATGAACTCTTTTTTGCAGAACAGAGGCTGGTGTAAATTAATGTGTGACCCAACACACATCACATGGAAAAGCTGCCATAGAAATATGTAATAGCAAAAAAAAAAAAGTAGACATTATTAGAACTAAAGAAGCACCTCTTATCATGATAAATCAATACAAAGATTGAACTAGGATAAAGATATGACTACATATTCGTGTTTCTCTAGAGTGTTTAAACAGCTCACCTACACTCAGTGTTTTTGTATCCCTAACCCAACATGCTTGCAGAATTAGCAGTGCAAGTACAGTGCTGGGAGCAAGAAATCCTCTGCATTTGCTTCTGCTTCCAGCTGACACCCTGTGAGTAGGAGGGTTACTCACACATTTACGCCACGACTTAGACACTGTCCTGAGGTTCTTGGGTTGCACCTGATCTTCCTGCACAGGTGACAGAGTGGCATCTGCCCCAAGAACAACACAGCCCAGAACTTCAGTGACTCACATTCGTCCGTGAAGTCAGTGTGACTTCCCAAACCCCACCTGGACCTCCACAGTTCAGGAGCATGAGGCACCTCAGATCTTTGTGGGCACCTGCTGCAGTTGTGGCTGCTGCTGTGTTACCCCAAGCCTTCAGCAGAGAGGGGAGAAATGCATTGTAGCACAAGGTGTGCAAGTGTAGGATGCATAACATAGGAATAAGCATAAGCAAGTCTGAGCCCATACTTGTGATGACACCCTGTGCTCACACAGGCCAAAGCTCACCTCAGATGTGAAGTGGTTGTCCTCCCAGTCAGGTTTGGTATCCTTAAATTGTATTACAGTATATTATTATCAATCTAGTCTAACCAAAACAAATGATTTGTAGTATGAAATATATGTATGAATATAAATAGGAATTTCTTTTATTTTTCAACTACAAAACACATATAACCAAATTCTGAAATCAACATCCTCAATATATAAAACCAGGCACTTTTTCCTACTGGTTTAACTTGACAGAATTACTTTCCCAGCCCTACAGCTCAGAGACCTCCAGGAAAAGTTACAGCATATAAGATACCACTAAGAGCAGGCTGGTGCATGAAGGTTCAAAAGACAACCATCGCTGGTTCCCTACTGAGCTCTGCATGCAGGCAAACTCTGTGAAGACAAACCTCAATTTCCTATATTATTTTTGAGCAATCAGATGAACAAACAGAAATGCGTCCTCTATATATTTTATATAGAAATTTCCTTAGTCAAGAATTTCTGCTCTTAGAAAGATGTATATCTCTACGGGCTTTACAAATCTGTGCTGAAGAAGGAGAGGGGGAAAGTCATTCCTCAATGCAGGTAAGTTATCAAAATCTTCTTGTACAAAGAGAGGTCAAGTTTTGCAGGACCTATTAGGCTGTTTACCATCATCACAAAGAACCGAAATATATCAATTGCTTAACTCCTATTACTTGGTTATCAAATTAACCATTCATTAACTAAATAGCTTCATAAAAAACTAGTCCTTTATCTTCCTCCCCTAACTCACATATTAATACAGCAGACACAGACCACGAGCTGAGAAAAGAACAAGCCTCACTCATTTCCCTCCTAAGCAGGATGAAATCCCAGGACAAAAAACGCAGGTCACAAGACAATCAGAACAATAACATTTGTTTACAGAATATTCCTGATTATGTTTTTGCCTTTCCCAGCAACCTGGAACCGAGTGCTATCCCTGACCTCTTCATATCAGCAGAACACAAGGAAAAAGTAATACTCATTTTGCTCATTCTTTTGTTTGCTTCTACCAACTTCGACCAGTGATACTTTATCATCCTTGTCTTGTCTCTGATATCTCCTCCCTTAACAAACTCTTTACAAAACTTGTGATTTTCCATGACCACAGATATTTCTAGGTTTCTGAAGAGGCTTTGCTTTCTAATTTCTCTGTACTTAGCAGTTATCTTCCACAACCAGGCCTGAGCAGGCACAGGTACCTGTAAAAACAACAGTAACATTAACAACAACAACCATCATCACCACCTGAATTTGAATCTCTGTTGTATTTGGGTTAGTTTACAACACTGTGTCCCCCAGTTTATTCCCATACAGACTTAAGCATTTTCTTCTTGTAATTTTATCTACATACGACTTCCTAGCTGGTGTCAAGCAACTTCAGAAGGGTTGTTTTATGACTGTTAGAAAAGACAAAGCAAAACTCAGGCTAACAACTGCCTACAAGCTTTGAAGGGAATAAGAAGATTCTTTTTTTCAGGAGCAGAGCTGAAAATATCGGTATGGAGAACGACCCTTTGAAAAAAATCGGATTTACTTGGACTAAGCAAACTTTAGTTAATTAGTTGAAGTAAAAATAAAGATGTGTTTTTAAAGATAAAAACCAACCTAATTCAACTGTTCTTTAACAATGTAATGAAGCAATCACCAAACATTAACAGAGACTTCTGAAATTGTGGTTCTTGGCTACAGTCTTGAGTGGAGAGACAGAACCAGTAAAAAAGGGCCTGTTGCCATGTGAAGTAATCTAGACCCTGCTCTGCAATTAAATTCACTTTCATATTTACTGTAGTTTCCATAGGATGGACCTAAGAAAAATTCTACTTTTAAATTATTTCTTTGACTTTCTCTCTATTTCCATAACTAATCCTACAATATTTTTGTTTCTACAGCAACATGGTTGGGAATCATTATTTGGGAGGATGGCGAGTGCACTATTCCAGAAGCAGACACCAGCTCTATGTTCAGGAATTAAACTAACCCTTTCCAAAAAATCTCAATAAGAGAAAATTTTAGGTATAAAAATGGACTGTAGCACACACCCTTACAAAGACCTTTACAACATTAGAAAAGGAAATACAGGATATACTATATAATATCTCCTAGAGTAAGTGTTATGTATTGTATTATATTTGACTGAAGTATTTTTATTTAAATGTTGTCTAAATTTTAATAGTGGTGAACTTGGAGCAACAGCCTTGAGAAGACCAAAGTCCTGCCTCTGACCACAAGCTCCCCACAATCATCTCCAAGCAGCCCTGCCTCAAAAAGCTTCCACTATCTGCAAGTTCCATTATCCTGTTCAAGCTTTGCCTCTTTACTGAGGCCACCAGGAAGATGACACACGGTGACAAACATTGTGGTGACTCTTCTGTGATGATGACAACGTTAGCTTGGGATATATTTTTAGGAAGCAAACAGAGCAAAGCCCCAAAATTACTCTAGCAATTATCTGCTCGATATTTCTCAGTGGAAAAAAAAAATTTTAAAAATCAAACGCCCAGCCCACCACACAGTTTGCACAGAAAATGCAACCTTTTACAGCAACTGTGACTTGCAGCTCTCCGCATTTCACCTGGTGATTAGAACTCCATTCAGTGAGAATGAGAGAAAGAGGGGAACATAAGGTTTTTTGCATACACTTCCATTTTTACAAGAACTCCTCGAGGCTTACAGCTGTTAGTTTTTAACTCTCCAAGTCTTAAATCTGCCTATTAAAGGTTGAGCTGAATTAGTCAAGTGGTATGAAGAAAACTGTATTGCTGCATCTTCTGCAGGTGAGATCTTCAGTATCTAGCAAATTCTTCTTCATTCTTAAAAAATGGAATGCATACAAGAAAAAAGCGTAAACGTTTTTGAAAACCTATTGTCTTCAGAGAAGACCCTGCCTCCTACTTTCAAACTCTGAGTTCTCATTTCACAAGCCAAAATCCAATCCATATTATGGCCCTTCAGAACACTGGTTTTGACAGTGTGCACCAGGAAGAATCACAGGCTGGCTCTGGATGTTTTTTCCCCACTCCAAAGCAGTCAAAACTAGTTGAAACAGAGTGGGCTTCGGGGTTGGTTTAGGGTTCAGTTTGTTGTTGTTGTTTAGTTGTTTTTCAAATCATTTTTCTGCTAGAAAAATACCAGGTGGCTTGTGCAAGATTACCTCCTCAGTATCTACCTGTTCATATGGCTGAGCTGCAAGAGGAAAGTCAGGAGGGGTAGTAGGTTTTATTGGGGTTTTTGTGGTTTTGGTTTTTTTTTTTGTTGTTTTTTTTTTCTTTTTTTCTCTCTATTTTTTTTTTTAATCTATTTGCCGACCAGAGTCATTTATCCCCTATTAGATAAAGTATAATAGACTATACCGAAAGGGTCACTGGCCTTCCATTTAATGATATTGCCGGCACCAATCTACATTTTCCCGACAGTGTCCCTCAACACAGAATAAATGGCTGATCTCTTCACAATAACAGCTGATTTCTCTTTATTAAGCTAAAAAGGTCACCATTTTCTACGGCTGGGCCGCCCTGCACTATTGATAATTTTATGCATAAACAAATGGCAAATTTGTGCCACATAAATATGCATTAGCAATTACTTTTTCCTCGGGCAACGCTCGCCGCATGCAAATGTGTCCCTCACAGGGCCTGGTGGCTTTTGTTTTAGCTCTTGAACAGCTAAACAAAAGAGCACAATAAACAGTTTAAAAATTGCCAATCAATAGGAAATGCTAATGCAAAGGTAAGTGGCAGGAAACTTGCCCCAACAAATAAAACTAAATCCAAAAAAAGCCAAACAAAAATCAAGTAAAGAAACACATAAATAAATGGAAAGGACCCTCATTTTCTCCCCACATTCTATCTACCACTCTGTTTTATTTATTTTGGTAGAGACATGGCTAAGGTACTCTTTTCACGGCAACAGTGGAACCCAAATGCAAGCACCTAAAATGTACACATGGGTTGGGTATGTTTTAAGCTGGACCCACATCGGCATCCAAAGGAGGCAAAAAAAGGATGTCTGTGGAAATTCATAGTGGATCCATGGCTTGGCTTTTTCTGGCTGCACATTTCCATTAAAGATTTTTAAAGAACTGCTACATTTGAAGGAATCGCTGAAAAAAGCTTCAACATCTTCTGTAAATAGTGATTTGGGATTTTATTACTGGGGAAGTGCCCAGAAAATACCAAGTTATCTGTGACTACATGCAGATGTCTGTAGTAACTGCCTAATAACTGTTGTCACTTGAGAAAGTTGAACTATGTATAATTTCCTTTACCCCAGGGACAGAAAGCTTGATTTTCCCTTGTCTTATGCTTGGATTACTCAATTCCGACAGCAAGTCAAAGTTGTATAGAAGACGCAGGATAAGGGGAAAAATCAGACCCAGACACTAAATTGGTATGACCATAGAAACCAGAACTGACAATTTTAGGAGAACTGATGATTGCTTTGAATTTTCCCCTTCAACAGAGGAGCTTTAGTGCTGCAGAGGACAGAGTGTGACACATACAGTGATTATTATTGTTTGTAGGCAGGCTACTACACATGGGCAAAGAACCCAGCTCAGTAATGCAGGAACAACACATTGTGCACAAATATATGCTAAGGACATCTCGATGACCCAGCTAAGAAACCTGCTTTCTTTCCACGCAACTTCTGAGGCAGAAACTTTATTTCCACGACTAGGATTGAGAAGTGGAAAGGCATGAGGGATAGCCAGCAGTGTAAGCTGCACCTCATTCTACAAATGTTTATGAAGAAGCCAAACTGAAAACATGTAGGCTTACCTTCCAGTCTTACAAAAAAAAAAAGGCAACCAAAAAAACCCCAACAAATCAAATCTAAAACATAATTTAGTTTAAGAGAAATTGAAGAGACTAATCATGTGCTTCAAGTGTTTCCCGTATAGGGGACATCATACAGCAGGTAACCCACGTACACAAATTTGTATGATGTTACTGTCCAAGGGTTTTATTTTAGCAAATGGGAATGTTCATGTCAATGTAAGCATTCAGCAGCAATCCTACATTTTTCCCACCCAATCAGCTGTCACAGAATGACAATTTCACAGAATTCATTTCCATGAATTATACTAAAAATCAACAAGCTGATAAATATAATTTTTTTGCCAGTTAATTCAGTTCATTTCTTCCCTTTCACTTTCCCTGATTTTGGCTTGGATGACTTTGTAACACCACTTTACAGTTGGACTTTTGATCCTGACAGAACCTGATAAAAGTGTTAAAGGCTATAGCGGCAGTGGTCATTTTTTTTAACTATTCTCTTCCTAGGAGCACTCTTACACATGGTCCAGTATAGGAGAAGCTGCATCAAGCACAGAACAAGATATGCCCTCACAAAGAGAAAGTCCTCACTTTAGGCTTTTAGCCAAGAGCACTCCCACACCAGTAACATATTTTAGCCACAAATCCACAACTTGCAATTTCTCTAAGTGGTGATAAGATGATCAATTCAACATAGTACATATGTGAGATATATAGAAATGCCCTCTTGCCCCCTTGCCATCAACCTTTCTCGGCTCTGCTTTTACCCTCATAATGCACCACCAAAAAAAAAAAAATAAAATAATAAAAAAAAAAATATATATATATGTACCTTCTGCTTTGGGTAAGTCACAGCTCACTCAACAACTGCATACCCATTAAAGAGAGCATCCTCAGTTAAGACACTCTGCCTTCTGCAACTGGCCCTGGAGCTGCTCCTTAAACATGCCCATGCTGTCAAGGGGCATCCACCTGCTCGCAGACACATTGCAAATCCCAAAGACTTCAGAAATAACATCTTGCAGAAATTTGCATACCATTTTGTTAAGCTGAACGTGATTGAAAGACCCATGGTTATGCACAAAGTTCTCCTAAGGTCATCAACAGAGTGAAAAAAGGCATGAGCAGGTATGCTAAAGCAAGATCAAATAAATTGTTTAAATGTCACTGCAAAGGTAGTTCTCACGAATGTCTCTGTGGCCAGTCTACTGCCATTAACATAGTTAGAAAGTCTATAATAGGAAGAAAATTATTACTACATAAAATATTCCTACAAAGAGAGACTGCTGCAGAATTGAAATGAAAAGATGTAGCTCAATCTGTTAATGCCCATCCCACATGTGTGAATGTGATGAACAGTGGAGAATGAAGTGACTGTTAAATCTCTGTTAACAAGGGTATTTTAAATAGTATACATGGGTCCTTCTGTATTGGTACCATGTCTTAACAAAATTTGATAGGGTTATTCATGTTAATCCCCAAAACTAGCACTAGCACTATCAAAACAAGACCTCCACAGAACATACCAAGAGATGGCCATTTTCTACAACAGTGGGTGGAGTTGTTTTTGTGAGAAGGATGCAGCTCAAGAGAGTGAGAGAGGAATAAAGAAGAAACTATTTTTGTCAAATTCAAGCTCTCTAGCTCTCCCTCCCAATGAATTCAGCTTCTACTCTTCTTTTCTAGTCTCCGTTTTCAACAAAAGTTATTGTCACTAGTGGTTAAAAGAAGTTTTTTTCTTTAAAAAAAAGACAGAAATGAACACTCAACTACAATCTTCATAGAAACATGCTTTTAATATCAGAGATGGCATATTTTTTTGCTTTGTTTACAGCTTTTCTGGAAATCATTAAAGTTAAAGCTTTCTGGCAAGAGTGAGTTTCTTTAGGAACTTTAATACTGCACAGAGCTGTCATTGATAGTGTCTAAATACTTACTGTGTATATTTTTATATGGTTATACACTTGGACAAAAGATAACTAGATGAAAATACAGAT
The DNA here is from genome assembly GCA_013397775.1 of Eulacestoma nigropectus. NCBI lineage: Eukaryota > Metazoa > Chordata > Aves > Passeriformes > Eulacestoma > Eulacestoma nigropectus. The sequence continues at coordinate 364,008 of VZTE01000950.1, read as the reverse complement.
GCTGACACATCTGTATGATAGGCTTTTAGAGTTTAGCCATATACCAATTCTTTCCTTGATGCCATGTTATTAGATCATTACACGTGTGCACACATACACACACAGACCTGAGGATACTCAAAAGCAAGTAATTTCAAGCATTACAGATTAATCCTACCTCCTCCCCCCTCCCAGACTAAGTACTAGCACTTCAAGATGTGTCCTACTAATGCAGCTACACCCCTCCTCTTTGATTCTTCATCTTCTCCCTTCAGTTCATTGCTTTCAGTTGTTTTGAATTGGGAAACATCAAAAACTGTCAGCAAGAATTTAGCATGAATTAGTATCAGAAAATTAGTGGGTTTTTTAATTAAAGAAAATGTGATGTTTTTGTTCTCCAAATCTCCTCCTTCCTCTTCTCTCTCCGCCCCAAGAATAATCAAAATGTGCTTCTGCAATCAATCTTCTGAAAAGCAAGCTGGATTTCTTCTCTTTCCTTCATATTCACTACCAGTAATAGCTCTATGATTAAGACTCAGCTGACAGTTCTCATGCCACTGAAGTTGAAAAAAATCCAGCTCACTCCTCCAGTAGCTGAATTAGTCCTGTAGGAAGGGGTGGGGAGAAGGTGTATGGAGAGAAACGCATCTGATCGGAAGACATCCACAGTAAGGCAACACTCCCTGCTCAAAGCTACCAAAGCACCCATCCCAGGCAACTACAGCCTCTCAGCAGATAACAGATTTAAGTATTCCACTCAAAATAGTAAGAAAAAATTCTGAAGGTTTCCATATGAACCCGGCAGAATTGACCAAATGTATCCATCTGTTCGCTTTCATATAAGCAATATGTATGCTGCCAGGATTGGACCTCTTCTAGGGCAGGGCCCTGGGACTTCAATTACATCTGCCACTTCCCCGCTTTACAGCAGCCTCAGCAGCAAAGCAGGAATTTTTTTTTTTTTAAGCCTCAAAATAGCATCCTGAGGAAACACACAAGAAAATTACTATTTCTACATTTCCTCCCTTTTCTACCTGATGACTTTGCCTCAGTACCTAATATTAATATCAAATGGGATGTTCTGAGCTGAGAAACATGGAAGCATTTCAAGAAAGCTTTTTAGTGTCTCATTTCCATCTCCTTAGCTCAGAAGGGACTATTTCATAAGCAAATTTGAACACCTTCAAGCAAGTCATGATGAGAGTATCCCGAATCAAATTAGTTACCTTGCCTCTATTAAACTGGCAAAGCAGCAAATCCTCATCCCTCCCCGCAGTACATAATCACCAATCACAACAGGCAGACCAGAACCTCCAAATATGGCTGCACCTTACATACCCCAAACTTGAATTATAGAATACAGATTACTTTTGAAAATTTATATTGCTGATAATGTTGCTTATTTCAGCTATGACAGTTTTTTTTTTTTCCTGATGCAAGCATGAAAATCTGTTTCCTTGAATGCAAAGCAGTATTTCTTACTTTAGCAGCTGTGGTACATGCAACAAATCAGTACAATAAAGGCAAAGGTAAATTTTGAGTAATTCACTAAATCTCTGGAGTAGTGGTTTTCAAAGGACTGAATTCTCACCAACCTGTGTTGTGAAGTCCCTGTTGTTTGCTTTTCTCTCTAAATATCCAGCATATCAGCAGGAATCACACTACTACTGATCAAACCTCTACCACCCCTCCATTGGAAAGGTCAGACTCTTAGTTGTGGTTGGCCTAATATATATAGTATTTATAAGAAAATAAATGCAGTGGCCAATACACAAAAACAGTGAGTATAAAAACTGAAAAAATGAACTGCTCAGCTTCATACATTGCTATTCGTGACCTGAGCCACACATTTTTTCTTAAATCACCCTCACTCTCACTGACATAGCTTTAAATCATTCTTAGATGACCTTGAAACGTGCATGGAGGAAAGCAACTCTTGCCACTTGCCCTTTACAATCACCCATCGGAATGCTGTCCAAGACTGAGGAAGAGGGAGCACTCAATTTGCACATATGCAGAAAAGACCTGCTGAAAATCAGTGTAACAGACTGAACGGCCTGATATGTTGGGCATGCTACCCCTACGCAGGTCCGCGTGCCTCCCTCGTTGTGCCAACCTGCTTCACAAGCCTCTTCCAGCAGCTCTTCTGAGTCATCAGAGTGCTCCCAGGTTTTACACTGGGAAGCGCTACAAAGGCAGTGAAACGTCACACCCTTCTGTTTGCTGCCAAATTGTAAAGGCAGATGAAGCAACTCAACTTCATGTAAAGATCTAAAGCACAGAAAAGCAGCATGGATTAAAAAAAATGGACTAATGGCCTGGCAGGAGCTGAGGAGAAACAAGTATGGGTGAAGATGAGAAAGACAAAAAATAATACAGAACACACCAGGACTGCCAGAGACCACTACCCTCATAACTGGGAGTAACTGCTGGGCTTCTGACTGACTCAACCCATCTGCTGCTGTCCACAGCTGGCAGAAACCAGCAGGAATCTCTTCTAAGTATCTGTAAGTAACAGCCCTCTGATGACCTAAGTGAGAGGGAGAGGGTGGTAGACCTCTACAACATTTTCAGTTTAATACTGTAAAATTCTCTGGTTAAAAAATATTGAACCAAAGTGAGCGTTCAACAAAATAATGTACTTTAAGATTTCACAATAATTTCTTATTTAACCACTGGAAGCCCAAGCTAAGATTCAGTCTGTGTGCACACACATTGCAATACTCTCTAATTATATGATCAAATTCCAATTTTTTTCTAGGAGAATATCACCCCACAAGAGCCAGCTCTGGGAATGAACACGAGTTGCATACTTACAAAGTTGTCTGCTGGACAATGAACTCACTTGTTTTAGGTACTGGAACATGAGAATTGAAGGCAGCAGAGATTTGCAAGCCAAAAGGAGGACAGTTTTGCAGGAATCCAAAATCTTTGCAGGAAGCCCTTTGTCGTACATGTCCCACTTTCTGACCTGGTGTACCTGAACATATCTATACTCGGGATGCTATATTTTGCAGTCAACTGATGCTTTATTTTAAAGATACAAACAGCTACAATAAAGTGAAAACAACATTTTGAAAAGTCAGATCTGACCCAGATGCATTTAGAAGCCTATCACAGGAGTTACCTTCCCAACACAATAAATGGAGGCAGAGGGGTACCTCTGGAGACTTGCACAGAGAATTTAATTCCAAGTAAACTCTGCATTTCCTTCTCTTAACTGACTGAACAGAGGCAAGATACCTCCTCTTCAGTTACCATCATGGAGAACTAATAGAAAAGGCTAAGGGCCTGTATCTACCTGCAATCAACCACTCCACTGAAAGCCCAATCCTTCTACAACCAGGGCAGTTTGGAGCCTGGATCGTCACATGGCTCTGGCCTTCTTGGAGCACAGTAGCATGACTTTGGAAGGATAGAAAATATTTTTTTCCTCAGGGTTCCACTAAAACAAGTGGCAAGGGTACAGCTCTGAGTAGGAGAGTTCAGACACTTTCATGTGGTCCAGAAACTCCCTAAGGCAGATAAATATTCAGGATTAAGCAGGCTTCAATGAACTGGATTGCTGCCAGGATTTAGGATGACTATAGCTATATAGGTAGAATTTGGCTGAACTGGGGTGTTTTCTTCCCCTTCAAAAACTTCTCATCTGTAAAACAGAGTACCACCAAGATGGTTGTTGTGAGACTGAAGTAACATCTTTACAACATACAGATAACACAGTGATAAGCATCACAGAGGAGTCCATAGGAAGTTATTAATTTTCACATGTATTGGTTATACCAATAATATTATGGAATTGCTGTTTTTAAGCTGGGGTTCGAATGTGTACAGAATATGCCTGCCACAGGGACATACAAAAAGGATTAAAAAAATATGGAATATCTTCTCATTCTGTCAGCACTGTCATTTCACTGGTCTGATATGTGATCATGTAATTAAAGACTGTATCATAATGCATATGCACAAAGGGGCTGAATTAAGGTTGTGCAGGCAAATCTAATTCTGGCATTTCCTATGCTTTGGAGTGCCTGACTTCACAATCTCAGTGTTCATTTATCCAACAGTTTCTGTGTGTAATACCATACATTATAGACACGTTGGGAACACCTTCCCCATTGCTGCGTGTTCTGATTTTGGGAGACATGTTTACACACATATGAACACACACACATTGCAAAAGCAGGACAATACAAAGCCATATCCTCGCCACTGACCATCTTTCCTTCTCATTCACTTGCATTGCTCACTGCCATTGATTTAACCACAAGAACAACAAGTTCTTTTTTACATACGCTAGTTCAGTCTGGTTTATCCTTGGGGAAAAGCACTTTTTCTCCCCTCTTACAATTTCAGTATTTTTTATACTTACTGAGCAGAACTTTCATTCCAGCCCTTAAACAAGTCACAGAAAGAGCTCCATTAAGGCACTTTGCTGTGCTTTCTTGCCCCAGCACTGCCTGTTTTGTCTGCCAAGCTCTGGCCAGACACTAATGCTTACTTATGCAGTTCCTGGTTTTTCCAGCCTGCCAGTGTATGCCCTCCCAGCCCTTGGAGTATTGCTTCTAACTGGGATCCTTGTAACACACAGGTAGTTTTACCAGCTAAGCCCCAAGGAAGATGCTTCACTCCCAGCCAGAAGATGTGCCAACTTAGTCCACGCGCACCATTTATTCCCCAATCACTGTCCATTGTTCTACATCTTTGTTACTCACTAATACCTTAGACACGTCTTTCAAAACAAACCCCAAAACCTCACACAATCAGCCTTAAGTACTAACACACTGCTGCAATACACATACGTACTGGTCTACAGCTCTCAACCAGGAGTTCTCAGATAAGCTTTTCCTACAGCCACATGTGGCAAGATGCACTGCTTGTTCAGGTTTTAGCATGTGCTCTCTGGTATACAAATACTGCACTGTTAGACCTCGTGAGGCAGGTGAGCATGCCCTCACTGAAGGAAAAATCACCGTGGTTTGTACTAATGATAGCCACAGTGAGCTCCAGGACTGAAATAATGGGAATTTCCTCTTGCACAGTTTCCTAAAAGCAATGTTGAGCACTCACAGACAGTAAAATCACCTTGAATCTGAGCTTCCTGAGAGGCAGTTTGCAGTCTCACACAGTTAACAGTCTAGATCCTTTCCTCCTCCTCACACCAGTTTTCTCTCTCAATTTCATAGAATACAACCTACAGTTGTCCTAGAATTTCAGAAAGTGATAATTTTCTGTAGAGGTAGTTTATCTGACATTGGGCCTATAGCACAGGAGGGCACTTGTAGCTTCTAATCATCCTCTCCATCTGTTCACCATAAGCAATGTTGATCTTCAAATTACACAACCTACACAATCCTGAAAGAGTCTTTTACTTTCCGGTAGGACAATCTGCTCCTTCCCTTTCCCCGTTTATTGCAATCTGCAGGATCCTTGCACTGCCGCACATACGGAGAATGAGAACATATCAATCCACCCTAAATGACCTCGAAAGGCTGAATCAGTTAACCAAAATAGGCAGAAACTGCAGCTTTCCAGTAGACTCCCCCTCCCTGAAGTTATCTGTAAATCCCATCCTTTGCAGTGCAGACTCCGCAGTAAGACTCTTATCATAAATGCGGTCCCAAACAATGCTGAAATTATGTCAGTGCACCTGTGAGGTCTGAAATACTGTTCTCAGTGGCCTGTCCTGAGGCATTCTGGCCAAGGCAGCCTGATCCTTCCCTCAGGCATGCAGCCTTGGAGCTGCCTCAGCCCGGCATCACGCCATCCACACCTCTCCCCACGCTTTGAAAGGTGTCTGCAACAGCATGGATGGGCAGGAGGGGCGACAAGCCAGCTGGCAGCACTGCGCTCCTTTGTCTGCCCAGGAGAAAACTGTTTCAAATAAGAAATGGAATGGGTGAGGCTTCCAGGAGAGGAAACAGCAACCATGATAGGAAGGAAAGAACTCAGGCACTCCGATACCTGACCACAGGTGCTCCCATGAACTCGGATCAAATGGGAAGCAGTTAATACAGTTAACACAGAGAAGATGAAGAGAAAAAAACGCTATCTGGCTCTCCAAAACATCACATGAACCTTTTATCTGAAAGATTTGTGATAGTGATAGAGGATCTTGGGATGTTTTCTTGTAGTAGAAATACTGTTTGTACTGCTCCACCACTACTTGCTTGGTATCGTCAGCCACAAGCCATCAAAGGCAGGAGGATGTGGTGCTAAGTGACATAAAACCTACTAAACATGTTTAAAAAAAAAAATCCCAAACAAAATTAAGCCCCCAAAAGTCACACAAACACCAAAGCGGGTTGATCTGCTCTGTAGCCAAAAGATGCTCCATAGCATGGAGCTGAGTCACACAGGGTAAATGAACCCAAGTAGGGACAAACAGAGTCTTAGTGATATTTGAGAGCTGACAGTATTTGGCTAAGTGGCTGCCATCACTGCGGCAGCTTTATCACACACCAGCGGTTTGGTAATGCTGTACACACCACAAAACTGATGTCGATGTTCCTAAGCATAAGCCTTTACATGTGCACTTTTCCTAAAGCACCATCTCCCACACATCTGTGAATGCACGAGAATTCCACTTTCACTGCATTTTTATTAGGTCTCCATCCCTCCTGCTTCTGGGTAAAGCTGGCAGAAGCACTGCTGACTTAAGGCCTAAAGTAAAACAAAGACATCATGATATTTTTGCTTTAATCCTAATGTTTATAAATCAAATCTTGGAATTTTTTGGCTAGGCACTTAAAAAAAAAAATAAAATCTGGCCTTATATTACAGAAAATATCTCCAGGTATTTGAAACTTGAGGCGTAAACAACCAAGGACACCAGGCATGAGTACAAAGGGATGACTAGCAATGTCTTACCCCACATATGTCCCCAATCTAGCAAGCGAACCTGAAAATGTGGCACTACAGCTTTTCCTCTGCTCTTAGTATCATTTGTTAACCATAATACAACATACTATTTTTAGCTACTTCTGCCTTACAAATTGAGTCTTTATGCATAAATGCCTGCAAGAAACAAAACTTTCAAGACATGCTTTGGTCTTGGGCAATTTTACTCCAGGCATGACAAGCAGTGTGTCCTCCTGACACGGGAGCAAGCTGTACCCTACCTACAGCCCCAGTGTTTGAAGTCTTTAATTCAATAAACATTGTGATGAGTAAGGGCTTGATGATTTACTTTCCAAATGTTTATTTGTCTGTACTGTTGTTACCTATTAGCTCCACCAACTAATGTGTCTGTGGATCCTCATAGGTTAAAACTGAATTTGGTTAACAACAGGTTTGCAGACAAGAAGCAACATAGAGCATGCATTTCATTATTCTTGCTTCATATACATATGATGTTCACACATCATATATCTATTTATATGATCGAAGGCTGCTAAACCATTCTAAAGGCTGCTAAACCATAGCTATACAAAACAATTCCAAATCAAAGCAAATAAGTATTAAGATTTCCAGATTGTCAAAATGCCACATTTTCTTTTTTTAATATCAAAAGAGCTAAAATTCAAAACAGGTCAGAGTGGATTTACTTTTCTGGGGTGCTAATTTTCACAGGTAGCAATGACTGACAGCTCCTATTGTCTTGGCAGGGAGATCTATGGGTACATCAGGTTTGCAAATGTGTCCTAAGCAAGGGTTTGTAACTGCTTGTCAGGCTGCACTGCAGCAACAGGAAAATAGTAAGGGGCATCAATGAGCCTTAGCTACAAAGGAACAAGTTCCTACATAGCAACCTGTTCAGTCCTTTGCTTAGGAAGAGCTGACTGATTTTAAGAACAAACAGGACATTAATAAATGCACCCTGGCATGGGAATTATCTCCAAATGACTAGTTGAAATTTCTGATTGTAAGTTTAAAAGACAACATGGCTTTCACAGTGCCTAGTAAAGGTGACTTAGAAGACATAGCTGTGGTGGGGTAACAAGTCTCAACATTCCTTCACCCCCAGTCCCAACGATCCTGCAGTGAACACACAATATCTATGTGTCTTGTGCTCAGTAGAGCCAAGTAAAGACTTTTCACTGCCTTGCCAGGGACCATGCCTTCAACCTGCTAGTTCCAAACACATCTCCCACTTTTAGAGCAATACATTAAAATTAAGAAAACTTAAACCCCAAGATTCAATACTTTCTGCTGACTATGCTGCAGCACTTGTAAGATTATCCTCTTTCAATATTTTTAATTAATATTAATTAATGCATAGAAAGTCTTCCAAGTCTAGTAAAACCACAACTTACAAATATTCCAACACTGTTAGGCAGAGCCAAAGTTCCACTGCAAATGGTCATACCTTTTCTGCTTTTAATGGCACAAAGCAGAAATAGAAAGAAGCAACTGGCAAGAACTTCAGGGACATAAACCTTAGTTTTCCAATAAGTATGAGTGTGGGTATTGAAGTGGAAAACAGCAGCAAGATAAAATACAAGCTCCGAAATATGTGTAAGAAGCTTGAATGTTCTTACAGAAGCCAGTGGAAAACACTCTGATATCGTTAACTGTGGTGGGATGTCTCCCTGTGCCAGGGATGCTGGTGGCAATACGATTAATATTCCAGGTACAAAAGCAAAAGGAAGTGGGTTTCAGCGTGGTTTTTAACTCAAGACCCTGGGGGGAAGGTATTAGTTCAAGGCTGGAACAAATCTCTGGAAATTAATGATAAATCAGACAGAGGGGTCAGTGTATTATAGGACACATCTAAAGCCATTATTTTATAACAGCTGATGGCAATAGCTGCTCAGGAGGGAAAAAACTAAAATGCTGATTTTACAGATATTTGGAGGGGGGGAATTAGCACTCTAGGGAAAAAGGGCAGAAAAGATGGCAGGATACAAAGGTCCACCAAGATTTATTGAAAACCAGAGGGGAAATGTAAGCTAAGGGGAATGAAAATTCAGTGCACACAAAACAGACACTACAAAACAAAATAATTAGAATAGTAACACAGCCTCTATTAAATAAAAATAAAACCAAAATTTTTAAAAAGGCAGCTCACCAACAAGACCAAAAGCATCACTGCAGTCCAAGAGTGAAGGTGCACAGAGCAAGCAAGCAGCCCTGTGATCACAATTACAGTTCAGCCATACTGACTAGACATTCCCCCCTGCCTTTTTCTAACTACCACTAGGTAGGTAATAGCAAGCTTAATACATCTGGATTTATGATTAAAGAGTACTTAGAAAAGATTGATTTGCCCTGCCCGACAGCAAACATGAATAGCCTGGAAAAAGAAATAAAGGGTTAGAAATCACACAGACTTCAGAAGATATGAAAAGGGACAAAAGTGCTGGCCTTAGTGGCTTTTATTGGAAAAAATAAGTCCACCCCCAACCTTCAGATTACATACCCCTTTGTAACAGAGGTAGGATAATAAAATGCTGTGTAGAATGACATCAACATGAATCTTGCCCAAGAAGAAATTATTGAATGCATAAGCAAACTTTTCCATCCTTCCATGCCTTGCATACTACAGTCTTTAAATACATGCATCAAGGCTATGAAAACTTAAGTGGAGCAGGTTAAAACACATTCATGGGGCACCATACTCTATTATTTACTTGTCAAGCATCACATTCACTCAAGAGAGGTTGGCTTTCAGAGAAGTCAGATAATATTCAATGTCAGAATCTAGTTCATAATAAGTGGTATCTAAATGCAACAAGACATTACACCACTAAGGATAAAAATCTCCTATTCAGTGCTAATCAAAATACATAAAAGGTGCTAAATCTTGGCACCTGGAAGAGGAATTAATCTGTTTCCTGAATACAGGCTCAAGAGTACTGTCACTGCCGGTATCAGCGTCCAAAATTCCTCCACTCCTCCTCACATGATGAGGGCCATGACAACCATCCTGGTGGACTGACATACACTGACACATGGTGACCACAAATCAGAGGAAGATGTCAAGTATTCTCTACCCGCCAGCTGTCCATAAAATAAAATGCTGTTGCTCTGTTGATGGAAAGGGAGGGCTCAGCTGGTCGTTTACTGAGTGATCTTCTACTTCGTTTAGAGAGGGAGCCGAGCAATGCACAGCGCACTCAAAGCTCTGCAATCCCCTACCTATCATGTGCTGCAACCAGCCAGGACTTCATCCTAAGCAGCTGTCAACTCAACATTTTCAAGAGCAACAAATTCATTAAAATTGTATAATTATGGCTGAAACTTTCCATGATACCCAGGACATTTAATCATACAGCTTGGTTTCAAATTAACCAAGTCTTGAATACTTCAACCAGTCTTAAAAATTCCAGACTATATAGCTATATATTTGTCAAATGCCACAAATTCTTCAGATTATTGAAAAGGTCTTATCCTTAAATTACTCTTCTACTTTTGAAATGCAGATTCCATAGTAACAAAACTTCAAGAGAAAAGAACTCAGAAGAACAAAATTAAAATGGACATACACATGCTATGAGACAGATCTTTCAGGAGAGGTCAGATGTTAAAAATTAAACAGTATTGGGAACCAGTCACTGTTAAATTAAAATCAAACTAAGCAAAAAACCCGTTAAAACCCATCAACTTTCACAGGTACACGGTAGCAGAAATATTACAGGCCACAACAGGATATGACCTAAGGCACCAATTTTATTGGAGTTGGCCAAAAGCACAGAACAAAACCAACTTGGATGGTGGGAAAACACAAAACGAAGTTTATGACCGTTTCTTCAAAATTTGCATCCAAATTACAACTGCCCAAACAAATCTCCAGTTCCTCATGTCCTTTCTAATTTGCAACATGAAAATTTCCTGCAGTACAACAACGTGTTTTGCCCAAGCACTGAGCACTAAAATTTCCTATTAGAAAAGCTGATGGCAGTTCTCATTATTTATTTGCTCTTAAACTCAAGTAGAAATCATTATGTAAAATTTCATATTTGGAAAGGATAAAATATATTTGAGACAAGTTGGGATAAAATAAACTGGCAGTTACCTGCAGCTGCTCATGGGTGTATGAAACATTAGGAAAAATACAAGAGATAGAATTTAATGTGCAAAGTGAAGGCAAGAATGCCAAAGGTAAGTGAAAAAAAAAAAAAAATACACAGGGTTTGCATTTTCTCCCATCAACATCACTGTAGGGCATGGGATATATATGATAAAAATACCTACAATTCCACAACATAACCAAATTTTACCGCTCCCTTCTCATTCATGTTGTTACAATTAACAACATGCAAGACATACAGCTGATACCAGCCTGGTGTATCCCTGTGCTCCTTATGTGGGTTTTTCCCCACAGTAGAACTGGTTGTATTACTTAGTCCCTTTCCCTCCCCTCCTTCCATAGTGAGCCTCCTCTCAAATCTTAAATAGAAGCCACCAGTTTTTCCTTGCAATCTGATTATCAATTTGCACCTCAGCAATGGAAGGCTAGAACTCTATTGTTTTGTTAATTGTCAATTTGCATCTTTGAAAGGTGTTGTGCATTTACTTCTTTTGGCAGGTTAGGACTAATTCTGTATGTTAACATATATGTGGGTGGTTTGGGTAAAAAAAATGTTTTCTTTTTAGAATGCAGTTGATTTAAAATGTGCTGCTTTATTTATTTTCTTTTGCTAAGTTGCTAAGTTTTCTTGGACAAAATCTTGTTCAAAAGCTAGTAGGGACCACTCTGCCTAAGAAAGAGCTAAAAGGATAAAGCTCCTTTTCTAATAGGCTTGTAGAAGTTTACTTAAATATTACTCTCTAAAAAAGGAAAAATCATAAAGGAATATTTATTTACACTTTCCATTTATGACAAACAATCAGTGCATTCCTGTGAGTGCCGGTCTTCGGACTCAGCAACCACAAATCTTTTTTTGGTAAATAAAAATCCTTTTACTCCTGCAAAGCCCCTTTCCTGTGTTACGGATGCATGAAATTGATTGAGTCATGAACAGTACAATTGCTAATTAGTTTTCAAATGCAGGATGGTTGGAGATGTGAGCTTTTCAAAACTGCAAGCTGCAAATGAAGAGGTGGCCAAAGTCCCTCCTGATGAATAACACGTCAGGCCTCATCTGCATGGAAGAAGTTTTTAAAATCCTCCAAGCTACAAAAAGTAGGAAAATCCTGGAAAAAACAGACTTACAAATGGATTCCTAATTATATAATGGTTTGAGTTGGAAGGGACCTTATAAAGGTCATCCAATTACAACCTCCCTATCGCGGGCAGGGAAACCTTACCATGTTACTCGGAGCACCATCCAGCCTGGCCTTGAACACTTCCAGGGATGGGGAATAATGCTGAAGTGACAAAAAACAAGTAGAAATTCCTGCTAAAATATCAGACAGCCACCAAGACAAACACTCGAGCTGAGACTACAGTCTATCCAAACACAGAAAAATCAAATAACTACAAGAAGACTTAACAAGATAGAAAGGCTTAGTTTCACAGAAGTCCATATGTTATTATTACTTTTGCCTAAAAAGCAGAATGAGGAGTGAGAGGAGGACTATCAGAAAATGATGTATTGTCTTTGTACACTTGTTAAGGTCACCTTATTTTCTTATGCTAGGATTCACCAATGTTAATTTTATCTGCCAGCAAGTGCTAAATTTTCAACTGGGAGCTAATTAAAAAAAAGGAAAAAAAGTACACCAGCCCATTTTAAAACAAAAAATGAAACAATCTGAAAATTCTGACAACTGGATCTCCTGCTGAGCCACAAAATCTCACAGAGTGAGATCAAAAGAGGAGATTTCATGAAATTTCTATTACTAGTCCTAAAGAGATGAATCCAAGCTCTATTGGCAAAAGTATCTCAAGTAATAGACTTCTACATACTTTAACTCTGTGAACAGTTGCAGGCCCTGACCAGCTTTGAGCACTTAGAACCTGCAGAACCAGGACCTAAATCAGTCGTGCTTTCTCAACTTTTATTTCCAAAGAAATCTGGAAAGCAGTTTAAGAGGAACTGCAATGCTGAACGCGTGTTAAAACCATATAAAGGAGCAGGAAAGTATTTTATTATCCACATCGGAAAACATTCTCAGTTTTACAGACTTCTCCCAGCAAGCTGAGCCTTGTTATAATGCCCACCAGCTATATGTTTGTGAAGATCAAGGACATTTATGCCCACGATACCAGAAGAAATATGGTTGTCCAGAGAACAGGAAGAGAAAGTGCCTCTGGCTTTGGGGAAGCCTCTGTCATCAAGTCATCCTGTTTTACATATAAAAGTAGGCCCAAAAGTTAAAAGACTGTCTTAAGTTTGAGCACTGGACAGTTGGAGGTGTGAGTAAAACATTTAACTTGGTTCTGTTCAGTCACTGCAGAAAAAAAAGTAGAATAATAATCAAAGCCTTACTATAATTTTAAGTAAATTATCAAAACCAGTTCCTGTAACTGGGGTTGAAATATTACAAAAATGGACCCTTGTGGAACTCCCACAACTTCCTCTTTTCATGTGACAGGAATGACAAAGGGCCCTTCCCTTACAATCTTTGGAGTAGACCAGGGTGAAGCCACAAAGATCGGATTTAGACCTAGACTCTACCACAGTGTCAGGATTTGACTCTCTTTCCTAGAGAGCTCTTTTTAAATTGCCAGTTGGAAAAAACTTAGAAGGCAGTGGAAATACTGAAAGCCTTCTCCCAAGTAAAAAAAAAAACAAACCCAAACACCAAAACCTCTCAAAAAGTATTACAGGCCTTTAAATGATTAATCCAATCACATGGGCAGATCCACATAAATCATCTAGACAAAAAGGCCTGTTGACATCCCATTTTGACGCTAAAGATTAGGAAGGAGTAGAGAGATTTTTTAATTCAAATTTACTTGCCCATCCTTTCATGATGGCCAAACACAGAATACATAGCAAAGAGTGAATTTATACACAAAACAAGCTTCATTACATAAGGAAAACCTGAGATTTGCTGAAATTTTGATACCACAGACACAGATTAGGAGACCCAAAAGCAATTTTGTCAGATGTCCCCCATAATAATAAAAATAAATCTTTTCCTGTTTGATAGTTCGGTGATCAGACATAGCTTTGCTTTGGGTTTGACCTAAATTTCTCTTAGTCTTATTAAAGAATCAAAACTGATAAGGTAGTGCTTCAGCAAGTTCACATGCCTCACATTCACATATTTAATTATCTCACCTATTCTCTCTGTGTTATGCCCTGAAAAGAAGAGGGAAAACTCCTCAGATGGCACTGAGCGTTTAGCTGGTGGCATTCCCTACCAGGGACAACACAGTAAAAAGTAAACACTTGCCAGAATTGGGCACGTAGGGATCTTACAATCATCCTGTGCCAATACAGTGGCTGAAGATAGACAATGCTCTCACACAGATACACAAGAAAATCTCTCAGATACTCCACAGATGAATTCAGCATTTCCAGTAGGTTGTTTAAGTATCTGGGAACACATTTCCTGACTCAATGGTGAAGTATGAATAAAAGCTATTAACTAATCCTGACCTGACAGAAAACACTTTTCCCTTCAAACAAACAAACCCAAGTATCTCAAAGACCTCTCTCTCTCTCTCTTTTTTTTTTTTTCCTTCCTCCTCTTGACTGCTCCAGACTAACAGTTCAAGTGTATTTACTATTCTCCATGACTTACCCTCTGCCCCACTCCAGGGCAAGGACCCTGCTGTGTTCTCCCTCCTAGAGTAAATGCCAGACCTGTTCTCCCACAGTGTGCAATGCTGCCCAGGAAACAACAGTTGGAAAAAACCTCTGGGAATCTGACTCGACCTGAGGCAAATGGGAATACCACAGAGATCACCTATTGGAAGAGACCTGACAGTCCTCTGAAAGATAAAATTCTGACTTCCTCTCCAAAATCCAAGTAATAAATTTCTAACAATTTCACTATATCAACTATTTCACCAAATCAGAAAACCACCCGATTTCCACTGTTATCCTTCAGATAGGGATTGGCAATTATTCTCCAAGCACCAGAACAAAAGATTAGATGTGGTAAAGCCTGAGAATTTTTATGAGGGCTGTTTTAAGAAGTGTATCAGTGCACTGACAGATCAGAGACTTGACTCTGACCTCTGCAGAGCATGAGCTCTCCGGAGAAGCAACTCCCTCTCTCACATGCACAGTTCCTACTATAGCAACAAGCCAATCTCCCCGGCAGTGTAGGAACAGCAGCAGTAAATAGGGAGGCAGGACTGAGCTTTTCTGCTGATGCACTTTTAAGTCTGGTAAGGGCACAAAAGAGTTACAGGATTTAAGAAGAGAAATAACTGTGCTACTCTGTCTGCAGCCAGATTAACACTGCACTGGCGTGAAATTGATTCAACTTTAAAAAAAGTCATATTAGTGCAACAGCTCTATTCTAGCAGTTCTCCTGGCCCAAGCCGGGACAAGACATTTTCAAGATCCGACAGAAGGTGTCTAGAACACCAGGACACCAGAGTGCATTTGTTTCCTGTTACTTTTTGTTCTGTGAAAAACTCAGTAAAACATTACTCTGATTATATCCCCAGTTAGAAATACTAACTTCTGCTGGCATTAAAATAGCCTGTCAAAGCCAGTGGAAGTACCTGCCAGAACATGACTTCCATCACTTCCTTTCAGAAGTGCATCAGTGTCCTGTTACTTAGTTTTCAAGTATTTTATGATATCCATGATCTATAGTTATAAGCTCATTTCTAGCCAAACTTACAATCAGGAATTTTTGACTTTATTCTTCTGATCCTTTCCTCTCTTGGATTCATTCTCCTGTGTCTCAGTTATAGCCTAACAGCAGTATTGCCACTCCTCTGATTTATTATGCCATCTCTGCTTCAGAGAAGGATGAAGGAAACTCTATGCTAAACATGAGTGTCCATCCTCTTACAAGGTCGAGTTTTAACCCCAAAAATCCTGTGTTATTCTAGGAGCAGACTAATGAAACATGCACTATTTTAAATAACAATATAGCTCTGACTGCTTTCTCTTCTGTCCTTTTTTCTCATTTTTGGGGCATCTAATCCAGTCCCTCAGTTACTGCTTTGATAGCACCTGCCCATTGCACACACATTGTAACTAAGGCTTCAATGACATCTCCTCCCTTTCCCACATCACTGAGATTCATTCAGAACCCTAAAAGCTACACAGGTTATTTGCATATTTGCTCTCTTCAATGTCCATACCCCTCCTTCTTAGCTCTCCTTCCTCTCAAATACTTGCCCAGTTATTATATCCCCACTTATTTAACCAAGATCTATGTAACTGAGTAAAACAGGAGAAAGAGGAAGGTAAAACCCCTGGAGACAAACCTCTCCCTGCCCTCTTAAGCACTAACTTCACATCCCCCATTCCTCCACCTGGAGACTTTCTGGGGACCTGCAGGGAAGAATGTGTTTCCACTGGAGTTCATCTAAGGAACAATCAGCTTAAGCAGTTGTATTCAAATAGTATTAATGTTTTCAAATCGACTTCCTATTTTCCTACTGGAAACCCTGCCAAACACACTCTTCAACAGACACTAAAATAATTTGGATAGTTGATATGCAGTCCAAATTTTTAGTGGAAAACTGCCAGATTTGACATCTGTGAGAAAGTGGGTAATTTTTATTATCCACAGAGAGCATGCACTCGGTCCGATGTTTTCTACCTCTACACATCTCTTTCTATTGGAACTGCTTTATGGTTTTACATGATCAGTGGACTGCCAGAAATTATTTAACCCCTTCATTGCTACCAGCACCCAAGACCCCACTGTCACCATTTTAACAGTGCTCATCTTATTGTCAACAGCGGGATGTTCTTATTTGTTACCTCTGATCCCTTTAATTTACAGCAAAGCAGATTTTTAAAAAAATTTTTTTTGAGGTAGTATTTTCTGATTGTTATTTGCCAAGTATGCCTAGTCTCTTCTACGCAAAGGGTTAATTCCCTGCTTCTTCTTGTCCCATGTCTTACTGGGGAGAGGGTCCCTGAACACCTGCTGGGGGAAGCAAGGATGGGAAAATGCCTTTGGGAAAGTAGACCTTCCTGCTGAGGAGCCAGCCCAGCTCCAGCCTGGAAACGTATTTTTCCTTGCATTTCATTTTGCTTAGGGCACCTTCTAATTTATTAATGGTTATAAATATTTGGTTCTGCCCCTACCCCACCTAACAGATCAGATCCTCCAGGACACTGAGGTGCATGGAATTGTGGTAATTTGCATAAGCATATAACCTATATGACTTCTCATGACTTCTAGTCTGACTTCTTTCAAGCAACATCACTTCTGGTTTAAAATGGATTTTACTAGCTCATTTGCAAGCTGTAGGAAAAGCAGAATATGAAAAATAAAGAAGAGATGAGATAATATGCAGACCTTTTACCATGGTAGGGGTTTTGTTTGTTTGCTTTGGTTTTGGGGTTTTGTTTGTTTTGTTTTTAATTAAAAAAAAAAAAGACAAGTTTTCTGTTTGAAACTGCCTGCTGAGGTTCCTTTAAATAAATGAAAACAAATAGTCCCCGGCTGCCTGGGATGCACTAAAGCAGCTCATCCTCTGAGTGATTTGTAATGCTGAGATGGTTTACCTCACTGACTACAAAAATTATCAAAGTTCACTTTGTAAGTGCACATGTATATTTTATTTCTCAAAGATTACCAGTTTTCTTCTTATCCCCACCTTGTCCTGCTGGGAACAGGTGGCAGAACTCCTGGCACCAAAGCAATCTCAAAACCTACACTAAGCAGGGATAATTTGTTGTCGCTGTCTTAATGATCAAAAAGGAAGATCCTCCTGGCAGCTCTTTTTTCTTTTGTTCCTTTTTTTCCCCCTTTTAAATTTAAATACTGTATTTGAGGCCAAATCCAAAGCTAGTGAATGAGAACTCCTGTGCTACTCATGGATTTTTACTAGACAAATACCAGTGGTTGGGTCACAGTGCCTCTGGAGCACAGATCCAATCAGTGCTCAGTCATTCCAACAAATCCAAGCACCAGACAGAGCTAATGGAGAGATCTTTTGATCTTTGGCATCTTTTCTGTCTCAGAAATGAAGAGAATGCTGTAAAATTAGGAAAAAAGTGGCAACTGAGAAGCATCTTATTGCTGCACTTCTAGAAGACATAAGACACAAATGCATATATTTTATGATTCCTCACTCACACTTAAAAAACAAAACAAAACAAAACAAACCCCAAACCAATAACTTCTTGCTGTGTTATGTCTAATTTGCCTAATGCCTGAAAGACGGCAAGTTTAGATTAGAAGTTAGGAAGAAATTCTTGACTCAGATGGTGGTAAAGTACTGGAACAGATTTTCCAGAGAGGCTGTGGCTACCCCATCCCTGAAAATGCTCAAGGCCAGGTTGGATGGGGCTCTGAGCAACCTGGTCTGGTGAAAGGTGTCCGGGCCCATTCCAGGGGGTTGGAACTAGATGATCTTTAAGGTGCCTTCCAACCCAAACCATTCCATGATTCTGTGATTCTAATTACGACTGTTCAAAACCAGGGTCAAGGAGATTTCATTTGTATTTATTTTATTGTCCTAACATTGTGCAAACAGGAGTAATTTTTCATATTTCATACCTAGATTTATCTAAGGATCTCACAGGACTCAGACATCAGTGAACTAAAGCTCTGGTTCTGCAGATGGAAAGCTCTATGGCAAATTGTTGCAACCTCTAATTGCTCTGTTGCCAAATGCCTTGAACTAAAAACCAGAACTGATAGATGGGAGTCTCTCATTGACTTGAGTAGAGTTTGGATCAGGCTGTAAGTCTCCAGCAAATTTCAAGATAAGTATCACCATTATCAATTTTGCAGATTGGTAAATCAAGCGGAAAATAAATAACATGGTGACAGTACAGCAGAAGTGTCTCTAGGAGCACAGAACCTCATCTCCTGGACTTCTGCTTGACTGAAAGAGCTCTGGAAGCTGCTGCTGAGCTCCTTGTTTCAGAAATGCCAGTGAGAGGAGACATCCCCAGAAAGTGCTGTGTTCTGTCAGCTCACGCTTCTTTCACCGGAGATTTCCAGAGAACCTAGCATATACAATTTTTAGGCCAAGTGGCAATATATTTGGCAGTGGCAGGGCCTGGAGATAATTCATGCCCCAGCAACTACAGCAGTTGACAAAATTAATAAGGAAGATGAAGATTGGCTTTCAGGAATGAGAATGAAGAAATCAATTCCAGGATGGAAAAGAAACTGAGTACAGGGAACCTGCTGTAATCTGTATGTTGTTCTTTTACTCGGTTTTTCAGGAGAAAGGGACCTGAAAGGACCACTGACTTCTTTTGTCTGATAGCTTAGTAGTTTCCTACTGCACAAAATTATGCAGAGATGTACCAATCAGAAATTCTGAAAGGCTTCCATCAACAGCGCCTTTTTCTTAAATCCATAAAAGAACATCTACAAAAAACAAAGTTATGTTCTTGGCAAACTTGCAAACCTTCTATATTAGCAACTTTAGGATTTGGGCACAGCATCACAGCATTCACCAAGAGCTGCCAGGGTGTAGTGCAGCATTAGACAGCTGACAGCAGACTTCTGTAGCAAAGCCCTCCAAGCTTCCCTTACTACTCCTTCTCCAGGAAGTCCCATGATAGCTCTGAAACCTTTCTTTACTTTAGAATTAATAGTATTCAACTGCTGCCAGAAGGGAGATGCCAAAATGCCACACTCTTCATGGACACTCCCTAATACTTCAATACAGAATTGATGGGTTTTCTAAAATCATAAGGCTTCAAGATAGTTTTAAGTTTCAAGGGACAGTTAGTCATTAGGACTTTTTTTAAATGCTAGGAACCAGCAGAAATGCCAGTAGAAAATATGTAAACAGCCAGAGTTAAAGAAAATTGGGGTTTGTGATGAAGTCACTCACATTTAATAATGAACCCCCTCTTTTTAAAGTATCTATATATAACTGGTAAACAACAGGACTATAAGATTAAAGCTAAATTAATTACAAAATATTTTTTTATTGCAGAATCATTCCTTTACTCCTAAAAAAAGCAAATAATTAAGAACAAAGGAACATTAATCTTGCACCGTTGATATTTCCTTAGCTCCGGATGTCTAACACTGTGTAGATACACAGATTACATCTTTATACTGTAACAAAGTCTTCCACTACATCATCACCTCCTTCTACATATTAAAATAGTATCTCCCCAAGAACATCTTCACATGTGGAATCTTATAATCTTACGTGTTTGTATTAACTTTGTTTTTATGATAGTTGAGTATACACAAGCATGGGAGTTTCAAGATACCTCAAATAAATGTATTTGTGCATATTTGTACACACACACACAGTGTATATGGATGAACTTGAGTTGTATGAGCAACAAAATGATACACAATAATTAGTTTTGTGCCCACATGGAGCTCCCTTACCTTCAGGGGTACTTCATATGATCCGTATTTTTGTACTTTAAACAATACTTTTTAAATTACTTTACCAGATACCATCACACTTGTACTACAGCCATAATGGAAAAGAACAGTAAGCATGATAAATACATCAGCTAATGGGTAGTAGGCTGTACAGCTCTGCAGAAAGATTATTACAGGCACAATGCCACAGATTTATTTATGGCTTAAAGCAGTGCATGTCATAAACATACATAGTTTTAGAAGGTGGAGTCATCTGACCCAATCTGGCAGAGATTTCACATGGGAATGGCAAGGACTCCACATTACCCATGAATTAATGCTTTTATTGGCAAAAACTGTCTCCTATGTATATTCCTGAATGAGAACAATGTGAAGCAGTTTCCAGGGATTCACATAAACTCTCTTTCCTTTTGAAAAACTGGCTGAGTAACAGTCACTTCTTTTTAGAGTTCTGTTTCACTTCTTAAGTCCATCCAGCAATGCAAGCCTGCTCATTGGTCTCGTTTGGCCACTTTAGCAAAGAGCTTCAAAATTCAGGGCTGAAACACAGTTGTTTAATATTGAGCTCCTACAATAGCTTAGCAAAACAAGGTAACTCATGTATGCATCACAATCGCATGGAAAATGTAAATACAGAGATACAGTATTGTCTCTGTATTCAGACATTAGTAATGTTGCTACAGGTTTGAAATGAAGCATCTTCTTTTCCAATGAACCATGGATAAGGAAGGAAAAGCTCACTGGCAGGTCAGTTCTCCCCACCATGGCAATGGCTGCCCCATTCAGTTCACATATCCTTCAATCAGCAGCTCCGCCTGCCCTGAGTCACTGGAAATCCCTAAGTCAGGTTTTGAGCACACACTGTTCCCTGCTGCATCTCCTGAGACCACAGAGCCTGGGCACATGATTGTACATGCACCAAGTAGGGTCCATGGGTTTGATTAAATGTGCATTAAAAAAGCATTACTATATTCTACTGACATCATGTTTCTGAAGTTTGAGGATTGGGTTCAGACTTTAGCCTTTCAGCTGCCCATATGATGACAGGGACTAATAAGTAACACCTCTTTCTAAGGGTGCTAAACCAGAGCACTTCCAATATCATGAAGATTTCAGCTTGAGTCCCACCATAAAGTTGTAAAACACATGATGCAAGCACATAACTACCTCAGTGTTCATAAAAGCAGTCTTGTCCCACTCTTACCACAGTGAAAGCCATCCTTCTCATCCCTTCCTCTTCTCATTTCCTTCCAACCATTTTACTTTTTTTTTTTTCAATTCTACACAGCCAGGCTGACTTGTCTCTCAAGGCAGCACCACCCTCCAACACCTAATAACTATTTTCAGAAATGTACACCGAGTATCCTTCATAGCTCTACTCATAACCAAAAACATACTATAAGACTTCAAAAGCCTTCTATATTATCTTTCAAAACTCCTTTTTAAATTCTCCTCCATTGAAATGACTACAGAAAAACTGACAACTTGGACCATTAACATAATAAAAACACTAAATCATGCTGAATACTATTGTAACATTCTTTCCTTGTTTTAATAACTTGTTTGACCTAGATAAATTTTTTGAGAAGCATTAGGCAAAATCAATGAAAGCTACTTGAATCTTATAAAATAATTAATTAGAAATGTGCATTTTGATAGAACATACCCAACTATTACAACAACGTCAAAGGAAAACCATGCCCAGTTCAAATTCATACCTAATGATGCTGCATGAAACAAGAGTGGCTTCACATGCAAAGTTGTGGCCCCACAACTCTACTGACATGAACAAGCAATGCCCAGAGATTTCCTCTAACTCAAAACTATACATCCTAAGGTTTAATCCCTGTCTCCATATGGGCTCTGTTCTCAGCCTTCATGCACAAGGGGAGGACTTTTTGTTGCTCAGGCTAAGCCACAACTGAGCCACACACTCTCCACAGAGCCCAAAAATCTTCAGCTTTGTCATTTATGCCGTTTGGGACAGATCCTGCCTGGGCTCTTTACCTCACAAAGGCAGTTCTGAAGGTGCTTCATCCAGGAGTATGAAAGCCAACTCCACCTCCCATGGCAGAATGCTTAAGTCCTCTTGCTGCCAAGCTCCATGAGTAGCAAGACAATGAAAACAAAGTGTCATTTTTGCCTAGAGTACAGGAGGAGTATTTCGTATTATCCTCCTCTGTGGTTACTGAGCCAAACATGCATTACACAAAAAAAAAAAAATTATTTTTACTCTTGTTCTGTTTCCATGCAATGAAAATAATACATAATATTGGCTTGGCCTTAAAAATACTTTTTTTATGAAATACATTCCATTTGTACTGACTTTTGTGGAAGGTGCGTGGGTGTGTCAGAAAGAAGAATTTAGTCCCAAACCCTTACACTTCCCTGTATACTTAACAAAGAAACAATTCAAACCTTGTTTGTTTAAAGGAACAAGTCCAGCTACAGACAGTTTGTAGAACAACACAAAGAAAACACCTGAATGCGAAGATCTCAAAATCTGGGCAAGCCAATTCACTCTTACTCAGTTTGGATGCTGCTTCAGCAAAGCACAGAACTTAAATATGACATGAAGCACTGCTGAAGTATCTTTCAGTACTACCACAGCAAAATTAATAGAGTAAAATAAAGTTATCTTGTGCGGCGTGTCGGGACAGTCATTATCTCCACACATTTCCTTGGAAGTCTGGAGCAGAGCAGACTGTTGAGCCAATGTAGGGAGTTTGGATGTTTGTGTCCAGAGGACCATTATGCCTCAGCGCCTTGCTAATCTTTCCCGGTTTTCCTTTCTTCCAGACTCCACAGCACCTTTGTTTCCTTCCATTTATCCTCCTCCTCCCCTCCCTCCCTTCCCCTCACTCTCTCCTGGTGGCCATTAACTACGCTGACAGTTTGACAGGCTGAAATAAGGAAATAAAACACTTAAACATTGTTTCCCGATGTATGCATTCATCTCCTCTGCCAAACACAGATACTGAGGAGATACTTCACTCCTCCTGTCAGCTCACTAAATTATAGCCCAGCTCTCACAGCAACAAAACTCTCAGGTCTGGCACATTCAACTTGATCTGTCTTTCTATCAGAAGGCCACGCAAAGGCCATTTCCATGTCTTTACCAGGAGCTTCTTAAGTTTATACTCTTTATTACCACATTTTCATATGCCTAGGGTTGAATTTCTGTTAAAAACAGAATCTCATGCTTCTTCTCCTGAAAACGCTCACATTATCATGACAGCTCCACTTCTTGCTTGGATTACAACGAACCTACTAGAGGAATAAAATAAACTACATTGCATTAAAGTTTGTGTCATTCTCATAACCCATTACAGCAGCTGAGTAAACCAAAACCCAGCTTTGCTTTGACCACGTTTATTAGACTCTTTTATTTAAGCATTTTCTCCTGGTTGACAGAAAACATGCTGCTGGAGACTAGAGGCATCCCACCCTTTATATAAAAACCACTGCTCCCAGCATTAGCTTGCAGGAGCCAATGCTGTGCAGCTCCCCAGGGGAAAGTTGCAGTGATACTGTCACTGCTCATTACCTCCAGTGGGTGTTGCTGTGAACAAGCCTATGGGAAAAATGCAGGGGGAAAAAACCAAAGTATTACAGACACTCATAAACATGTCCCATGTCTGGAAAGTTTGGCTGTTCCATACGACCAAGAAAGGAAAGCTTGGTAAAAAACTAAATAATTGTACTTCCTTGCCATTTACCACCATTTTCCACTTAGATAAACACGAGCATTTTGTGTGTTATCTGCTGTGCTGGTGTAAGGCTGCAATGGAGCAAAATTATCTTTTTGTAATTTTGGCAGCTCCTGAGGTCTATGCAGAGCAGCACAGCACTGTGGCTGCGTCTTCTAGGGATGCTTGAGGGCCATATCCATCGCAGAGCAGACCAACTTTCCATCTTACCTTTCTCCTTCACTGAGGAGCTGTGACAAGCAGGGTCCTGAGGTCCCAGACACTCTTAACTTTACAAGAGGGAATGTCACAGAACAAACACAAGTGCATCAATGGCCCAGAATACATTGTCACTTTTTTCCCTGACTAATGGAGAAGGTTAGCTCAGGTTTCAGTTACCAGGTGGAGATGTAGCAGAAATAGCTTGGCAGATTTTGGACCTCTGAAACAAATAAACAAAAGGCCCTCTTTACACTCCAATTATATAAATCACAGCAGAACTGTACTCTCTTCCTTATCTCCTGCTTTCTCATGATTTCAGGGATCTCTAATCATGACCCAAAGAAGCAGCCTTTGAAGTAACTGTGTGATTCACTGACACATGGATTTAAATGGAGGTAGGATGAAAAAAGCCCAAAAAACAGCACAGCAATGTCCATAAGGAAAAATCTGTGTAAGTGATGTAGTTGAGATTTCACTCTCTCTCTAAACATTTTTTCTGTTTCTAAGAGTTGCTCTTAAACATCAGAAAATACTCAAATTCAATCACCCTAAAGAGCAAGCAGAGCCTGAGTGGAAAAGTAAAAAATTTGTTCATCTAGAGACAGTAAAGGCTTAGCTACTGCTTTTCCATATTGACTGTCCAAGAGAGCAGTATTTCAACTGGTTACACCCATGCCTTTTGTTATCCTCCAAAGACTATTAATAAAAGCAGCAGCAGCCTGTTAGGTGCTGTTACTTACTGAGAGCGTTTGAATTTCATGAATGAAAATGAAAGAAAACATCAATAAAGCAAGAGGAAACACAAGTTCCTTACTATTTCCTCCACACAAGCACATAGAAGAGTTGGTCAGCCAAACCTACCATTAACCCTTTACTGACAATCTGCATAGAACTGCCTACAAACATCTAAGATTTACTGGGGTTTCATCAATGGGAACTATAAAGAGTTCTCAGCACACTGCTGGAAGGCACCAGTCTTTTTCCACTACCACCATTTCATACTGCCACAGAAAAGAATCACAGGATCAGAGAATGGGCTGGGTTGGAGGAGACCTAAAGATCATCTCGTTCCAACCCCCATGCCATGGGCAGGGACACCTTCCAGTAGATCGGGTTGCTCCTTGGCGATCCCACCCACATGAGACCAATGAAAATCCCCCAATATTTGTCAAGGAGATATTTCCATCAGGAAGGTAGACTATGGCTCAGGGCTGTGTCATAGGTGGGTGATGCTGGAAAATAAAGGGTTCTTTGCAAAGAAAAAAAGTCTCAGAAACATAAATTATTGCCCATTCCATCCTCCAAATAGCACAAAGCCAAACAAAATTCAACTTGATTACACTTCCATAGTGCCTCAGTAAAACTGTCACTCGTGTGCCTTATGCCTTCCATTTCCTTTAAGGGTCAAGATGGCTAATACAGGCCTAACCTTCATGATGCATCAAAACTTTTAAGTTTGCATTGCTCACAGTTTTTAGAAGACATTCATTTCATTTTCCCTTCTAGTTGTACTTTTACATCAAAACAAACAAAAGACAAGTCATCAAAAGTAACTCAAACCATGATAAATACCTGCTTAAGATTTGATTAGGAGAGTTATGAGTAAGCTTTTCAGTGACAATTCATTTTGACAAACATTAAATTCAGAAAGAACCATTCCTCACAATCAGTAATGCCAAAAAAGTCAGTATTATCACTCCTGCAAAAATGCTCTGCTTGTATTATCAATGCTAAATGGGTTTTCAAAATCAGAATGGTAAGTGAAATTAAACAGGGCTTTACAATCCCTGTTGAAATCAACATTACTTTTCATAGCAAATGTCAACAATTTGTAGTATTAATTACAACCACCATCATCCTCAAAAGACCTGAGAGGACAAAATCCATACAGATGGAGGGGCATAGAACCCCAAAAAA
>VZTE01000950.1:276367-337885 GCA_013397775.1 Eulacestoma nigropectus | reverse complement strand
AGGAAAAAAACCAAAAAAAAGGGGGGGGAAAAAAACCCAAAAAAAAAAAAAAAAAAAAAATCAGTGCTCAGAGTTAAGATGAGTCTCAGACAACAAATTCTCTGAAACCGCAGGAACTTAACAAGCATACAAGCATATAGATTTCTTTCACTTATTCCTTAGGACTTCTCTCACTGCTTTAACTTCCTTTTTCCATGGCTTACCCCTGCTGCTTTTCTCCTTCTCTTTTTCTTCTACTTCTTTTTATCACAAGGTTGTTCTGGTCAAGATTAGAAAAAATAAGGTAGAACCAGTTAGCTTCTTCCTACTCTCTTCATACAATGAAACTTTTGGATGGAGGGAAGAAGCCAACCTCTTCCCAGGTGAAGCCACTGAGCTCTCTGAGACCCTGGAGGTCACAGCAGCCAGTGATGGGGATCCTCTTGCAGGCTGGTGTCTCTGGGCACTTGGTCCCTGGGGCAGTGCTGGACACCCTGAGCACACCCCAGCTCTGCACACTGTGTAGCTGGAGAGAGCTGCACACTTCAGAACTGGTTATAAGATGGATAAAAACCCAGAGATGCAAAAATGTGTATATACAAAATAAAGCCTCTTGCTGAGAAGACTGTTTCATATGTTTACAAGTATTTAAATTAACATGACTGATGGAGTAATGAGAGCCAGGTAGAAGATGGCACTTCCCTCTGATGCTAGGATAATTAAAAGGGCAAGGTATTAACTAGCTTTGGAAAGAAAAAAAGTTATCTTGGTTGTTCTGGGGATTATGGTCCTGTCTTGATCCTACCTTCACTAATCATTGCATTTAGTCATTAGACACTTTGCCCATTCCCTAGAATCCACATCTGCTGATTACTGTTTGCTGATCTGCTCTACAGAAAGGATTTGAAACACAGGGATAGTGCTAAAATGCCCTTTAGAAAGGCCAGATAATGCCATTTCTGGTTTGTACTACAGGAAAGAAATTCTTTCAGAGATACTGGTGTCAGCTACATACTCATCATCTTTTTACTAATGTGTTCCTCATGCATAGTGGAATCCTGCAGATCAAATGTTTTATTCATAAGTCAAATAAGTATTTACTACTTTTTAAAAACACCTGAGGGGAAAAAAAAGCCCAAGCGTAACACCACCACCTCCCTCCCCTCCCAAAAATAATTCTGAATTAAACATTACGTGATTACAAATGCTGGCACAATGGATAGAAAGCACAAGTCACAGAATGATTATTGATGAAGCAAATAATATTAGTATACATCCATCCAGTTAATACATACCTTATTAGCATACATTTATCTGAGATGAAAAACCATGTAAACATGCTATATTTTATGCAAAACACATGCAGATCTCAAAGCTTCTGGAAAATTGCCATTACAGCCTTCTGTACTGCAAAATGTAGGTACTCCTTTTCATAGTCACTGTATGCAATAATGTTTACAAAAGTAAGCTGTTGGAATAAATGAACTTACAGAAGTGATGTGCCTCACTCACAGCACATAAAAGAAATAGTGTGACAGGCCCCTGTGCTACAAATTCATCAGTGGTTATGTACTCTAAATAATGTAGCTGGTAGCAACAATATAATTTGTGTTTTGTATTACTCTGCAAACAATCCAATTTATAAAATGCCTATTGTGTTTACACACACGAAACTATCATAAATTCTGGACACTAAACAGTGTCAGCAGATGAAAGCCAACTTCCCCGCAATATTTTGCACTTGGCATGTTTTTAAAGAAAAGGCAGTCACAAGAGAAGGCTCCTCTGAATTCAGCTGTTTACTCATGTTCAGGACTGATGACAGCAGCAAATGTGTAAGAAATTTAATCTTTCCTCACAATGAAAAGATATTATTAAACTAATCTGGAAGCACGGCACCTATCCAGAAATGTTGCCATTTTAAACATTATGCTTCGTTATTAATTACAGAAGAACTAATAGTGGACGAAATACCCCATCCTAGGGAGAATCCCATTGCATACAACTTCTTACCTGCCTTTTGCTGTACTGACAGGAAAGGTAGATCAGTGATAAAGAGATACTCATCCTTATCTGTCACCCTGAATCAACAATTTTGAGGAAAAACGTCTCAGGAAGCCAGGTGACTACAAACATGCAGATTTGTCCTGATGCTGCCTTGAGTACCTGGATGCTTTTATGCACAGCCAGCTGCTGCTCTCACCAAATTCACACATACTAGCTGCCTCCACTTCTATTCCACAGCGAGGCATCCAGAAGCCACCACGTCCAGAAGCAACCCAGTCATCCCAGTTTTAGAGTAAAACATGTTTAAAATACAAGTAATTGGAACTCAGCCCACGCTGATCTAATCGTCGGGACCAGGCCACCGCTTGGGGAAGCTGGTCTTCCTGGGGGATTGTTCCCAGAGAAGCAATGGTCCGGTGGGAATGCTGGCCAGAAGGAAACGCTTTGGGCACTCAACAGCAGCTTACCTGCCTTTACTAGGGGTTGGAATTACAAAGATATCCATCTCCATGATGGCTGATTCCTGATATTTTCTCATACACAATCTTAGTACTTCTTCTTAAGGGCCTGGTTCCATTCTTCTGAGCAACTCAGGTCTAATGTGAATACCAGTAGAAACTCAAATTCACTGCTGGGCACAGATGCTTTCTGTTCCAAGACTTCCTGCAGAAAGCTGTCCATCCATTCCCATGGCTCACTCAACTATCACATCTTCTTAAAAGAGGAGAGCTTATCAGGACAAGCTCTCTCTCATGAGATTTTAAATATTCTCTCTCTGTTTCCAGGGCAGGAACATTGCAAGACATATTGTTATTGCCTCATGTTGTATGACAGCTGCTCTCTTGGCCAGTACACAGGGGACTGCACCAGGGACCTCAAACTGAGCATGAGCAACTACAGCTTAGAGCAAAGAGCAGAGAATGTTTGGTAACTAATGCTAATGAAGATTTCTATGTGAGCTTACGAAACAGTATTGTTACTGAGGAAATGAAAAGAAAAAGTAAAGATGTGGTCTGCTCACTAGACCAGGTAGTGCCCTGTTCAGTACCCTAACAGCAGAGAGAACCCAAGAGCTCAGAAGTGTAAGATATCAAGTATATTGCAGTCTACCCATAAAAGTACAGTGTTCATCTACACAAACCTCATTTTATTAGTGTTTTGTATCTATATATATATCAAAGGGGGCAGGGAAAAGAGTCTTCCTTGTCATTATAAAAGAAGAAACATGTCAAACGTTCAACTGTACTTTGGTTGATGTGACAACTTCAAATATAATACAGCCCAAGGTGCTCGTTGTGTCAGTCATAAAACTGGTACAGGACACACCGATTTTTTAATCTGTGTAGTACAGAAAAGGTGCCTTAGTAGTGAAATCTCTATTTAAAATATTACTTGTTAAGCAGTTATTACAGCATTAGTTTCAATATGCTTCCCTTAATCAATATCAAATAAGTTCATTCCGTCATTCCACTCTTTGTCCAGTTGATTGGTAAGCAGAGTACCTCCCCTTTAGTAATACCTTTACAATTAATTTTCAGTCTTTGAGTGGCACAAAGCTGTCTCACCCCAGCGAACC
This sequence comes from Eulacestoma nigropectus, assembly GCA_013397775.1. NCBI lineage: Eukaryota > Metazoa > Chordata > Aves > Passeriformes > Eulacestoma > Eulacestoma nigropectus. The sequence continues at coordinate 334,323 of VZTE01000950.1, read as the reverse complement.
CAAGGAGGAAGAATTCTGACTCACATATTTTGAGTTCTTCCCTGCTTTTATCTCCCTAATAAGAAAAATGTTTCCTGCAGTTCTAAGCAAATGCAGTTTACTGTCCACTAACATTGATGGTTCCAGGAGAAAAAAAGGATTTGGCACCATTGTTTCCTCAGAAATGCAGCAGCAATCACTATCAAGGCCACAATTCTGACCACAGTGCACTCACACAAGCCACCTGGATGGTTCACAAGGAAGGAACAGGACCAGAGCAAGCACAATACAACATCCAAATCCTGAATTCCTTTCTCAAGTGACTGAAAAATATTTTCCCAATATACTTAGCTGTTGCCCTTTGGGTCCTTAACCTGCAATTTGGGGAAGAAACACTGTCATATACCATCCTTAAAATATCACTACTTCCATTAAGCTCTAGTGCTGCTTCCTACTTCTGTGCTATCTGACTCCAAGGATCCTCTCTCTGTGCTGTTATTCCTGCACTGATATCACCAGTTGTCGTGACTGAGAAATCCAATTATCATCACACTTCTGAAAATAAAGTTTAATTATAGGCAAGTGTGATGATTTTATAAATTATGATGATTATCGGAGTGAACTGTAGCATAACCAATAGCATTAAGAATATAGCTGAAAATTCTCATAGGGCAGGGCCCAAATCTTTGAAGTTGGTGAAAAGATTCTCATTGATGTTTAAAGTCTTTGGACTTTAATTAGACACAATGACTTCAAGTAATTACTGCAATTCAAATAAATATTTTATCATTGTTGTTACAACTCCTATTAGTAATAATACAATTAGAGTGCATTAAGGATTCTTTGAATAAAGGTACTAAAGGCAAGTAACAAGCATAATCTTAGAAATAATGTAATATGTTAGTCTGCTATCATGATATTCTGTCAGCAATCTTTTGCAACACTAGAAAGTTGTCCCAGTTATTTATATAGTATTTTTCTATTCATATTTTTATATCAGAAAAATTGCAGTAGCAAAGAAGTCAATAAAATATTTAAAGTCTAAAGAGTCATCTCTTTGTTTTAAAAACAGGACCTCTGAGCTAGAATAGCAGCTTTATTTTTATTTATTTGCTTATTTTTGCTGTCTGACATTGTGTTCCCCTGTTGCTATTGAAAACTTCTCCAGCTAAGGAAATTCAGTGTAGATTAACTTTCACTTTATTTATTCCTTGACACAAAACTGTGATGTTTTCTGGACAATGAAAAAAACCCAAACACCACCATATCAAAAGGAAGGATCTGTCTTCTTATTTATCCCATTTTAGTTAATGAGAAAATGTAACTGTGACTCTACTGAGAGTAAATAATAAACCGTTGCAGATGGTAGGACTAATAGTGCATGGTCTCATAGCCATTATTTAGGCTATCTAGTAGGTAGTACATTATCTTTGGTTTTCTTTCTTTTCTTTCTCCAGGGCAGAGTCATGTAGTTCTGCTACTCATTATTCTTGGAAGCTGTAAATTTAAGTGTAAACTCATTGCCTCTGCAGGGGCTGCAGGTGAGTAACATGTAATGTCATTTAGTCAATTATTTTTTCCGACTGAATTCTGTAGAACTGTATTTTTAAAAGATTCTCCTCCCCCAAAATTATCCTCACTAACTCCAAAGTGTTTGGACCCACTTTGTAACCCCTCTGGTTTGGCCAGAAATATTACTTGCTGCATCCAAGGAACCCACATCTGGGTGGTCCCCAAAATGATGTAGGGCCACTACAGGATTTCATAATTTAACTGAGGGTGCTCCTGGGCAGTGGTGGGACAGGCAGCTCCAGGCACCATTGAATTTATTCCATCCACTTTTATTAGCAGTTGCTTCATAACTGCCTGCAGTTCCTCAATTACAGCTAGCAAGCCTACCTCAACAGCTAACAAGAGAGGCATGTTCTTTTCTGCTTATGGGAGTTGCAAATTCCATAAAAAAAGAAAATTGACCCTTTTATTGATTCAGATGCTAACTCCACCTTCCACTTCTTTGCTTGGTCTTACTATTCAATTAATTTTTGTGGGTAGCCAGCAGAGACCCACATTAAATATATAGTATGGAAGTAATTATGACATTCAAACACAAGATGCAAGAACATACAGGGTTTCATCATGTCTAGTGGCTTGGGAAGGACTTCCAGTCCCTCATCTGATCTTTCCACATCCAAGCTGCACAAAAGAAGGCTGGGAGGAAACAAGTTGTGCGCTAAGGGCTGCTCATTTCTACACAGGTTGGCAGAACAGAAGAGGGAAGAGATCCCAGTGCAACTAAGCAACTATGAAGACAGACGTAAGCTACTAATTAATATAACCAAAAGTGAACCAAAGAGAAAAGGATGCAAGAAACTTCTGTGGAAGACAGAGCTGATGACTTCAAGGAGAGGAGGCCACCTTTGATACCACAAGAGACTTCAGGAAGGAACCAAAACCTCTTACTTGCAACCACTGAAATGAATAAAACAATCCTGATGAGTCCATTTAGAAACACCCTCATGGTCAACATTACTGTATGAATGTGCTGCTCTGGAAAATTAAATTTACAGTAAAAATATTTAAAACAGTAGTACACTTGTTTACGTTAAAAAAATAATCAGGGCAGCATTAGTAGCAATTTTGATATTCAAGCAAGTATTAAGACTGCTACTAAATATACTGAATAAATCTTATAAAGGCTGCAAAGCATCAGTGTCAACCAATTGGCATTAGGAAGCACTCTTGTTAAAACCTAACTGATAGCAAATGACTTACCCTGTTATATTGTCAAGCTTTAATAGTCTTCTATATTTAGTCAAGCTGATACAGTATGCCTGGGAGAGCCTTATGTTTTGTAAATATTAATCCTTCAGTGGATTCACTGGATTACCTGTATTTTATTATTCAGCATAGCCCAGCTGTACTGCATTTGGCTGAAAATTGACATTGCCAGCAAGGAAGAAACATGTAGCAATGCTGACTTCTTACCTAATATTTCCTTGCTTGGGTTTACACAAGGAAGAAAACAGCTGCAGGTCATATCAGCTGGACAGATTACTGTGGGCAACCAAGAATTCACTTATATCACAAAAACTGTCAATATAGCTTAGTCTCAAATTAGGTTCTCATAATCAACCGAACTCACAGTGCTAAGACTTTCTTAAAAGACTTCCAAATAATTAAATCACATTCTTGCCTCGGTCAAGATGTTCAAATTTAGGAACTTATTCCAAAGTTAATTTCCAGTTTTAACCAAATGTATCATAGCTGCACTTCTTAAACTTTGCATAATACTTTGGTTATTTCATATGTAAATCCAATCAATCAATAAGCCCAGTGAAGCTATATACGTATATACAAGTATATGACTTAAATCTAAATCAGAACTCACTGATATTTCTGATATTTATAATGTATATTTATAATCTCAACCTGTTAATCTTTAGACTTTTATTCACAGAATTTCACAATAAAATTTATTTCTGGCTATGTTAATATCACAGCGGTATTTTCTTCTTATAGGTTTGCCATGTATAAAAAAGAAATTGATTACAAAAAATTTATGATTTTTAAACATTGCACTTCACAGCACCAGATACAAGGACAAATACAATATTTCAGGTTATGTACATAGTCAGACAGGCATTTTAGAAATGCAAGGGATAAGATTTTGAAACAAATCAAGAGCTTGATTAACTTCAAGAAGCATGAGTTGAATTTGGTTTTCAGAGAGTGCTGAGTATCCCTCTGAAACACAATTTCAGTTCATGAGTTTTCTTCCCACCATCATCTGAATGAACAGAGAGATGGTTTTCCAAACCTATTTGGACCTTGAAACACAGCAGGACTTACTAGGTCCCCAGCAGAAGACTCCTTGCTTAATAGACTTAACAGCATTGAAATTACAGCCTTTTTGTCATGATATATCAATAAACTTTCATGTAAGAAACATAGATCAAGTAAAACATTAGCTAAATGAAATAACACATACATCCAGAACACTGGTAGCTCAAGCAATAAATTTTACAAGAAAAATACATTACAAAGCACTTTTTTTGCCCAAACCCATTGTTTTCCAACAAGCCTGACATTCCTAAATTATTCCCAAGTCATTTTTGAAATGGGATTTGGGCTTATAAATCACACTGCATCTTGAAAAATGTTCTGGGTTCCTCTGCCAAATAATTCATCATTTGATTGAAGCAAAACCAAACAGAAGCAAAAGAAAACAAAAAAGGACAAGTGACTTGGGAGAATGAGGATTACTATTTGTGAGTACACTACAACTCACAGGTGATTCAAAGCTGCAAATGTTCAAGCTCAAGTATATTTTTATAGCTTTGTTAGCTTACAAGAGTAGAGCTGCATTAAAAAACACATGTATACACATTAATGTTATAGGGTCAATAGGCTTATACTGACATGCCAAAACAGCTCACAAAAAACGCCAAACCTCAGACAGAAGTAGCAATTCTCAGACATGCATGGCACAAGAATAGCTTGTCAAGGAAATAAGTCTTGTGCTGACAATAAGAGCTTAATGAATACATCAATATATCACAGGACTACTACAGACTCACACACCGGAGTAGGAAAAATCATTGACATTTCCTGTATTTCATAGCAACAAAGGAAAAAAGGAAAAAAACCAAAGAGCAGACATGCAAACCCAAGGACACTCCTCCTTACTCCTGCCAACACACTTCAGTAGGAGATGAGGCAAAAGTCACAATCAGGAAAGCCACCACTCCAGGAAATAAACCAAGAACTGGGTTGGTTTAGTCCCATTCTTGGTGGGGAGTGTTCCACTCGCACGAGCACTTCAGTTCACACAAGCCACGAGGCATTTTGTCATTCCCAGGAATAAGATAATTGGAAACTTGTGGTCTGACTCCCTCAGTTCTCATCGTTGCACTTGACACAGTTATAGGACAGACAGATGACTTGGTCTTGTTCAGCTGAACCTTTTTTTTATCCACAAAGCACCAACTTTTAAGGACATCAGTCAATTAAGTTTTGGTTAACTTCTGGCATTTATACACCGTCATTTAAGAAAAAAAGACAGAAAAAACTATTTCCAACAACCTTTAATATATAATGATAAATTTTAATCCCTCCTTTGGATGAAATTTCTCTGTACTGTTCAGTTGGTGATCAAAAGCTGAACAGGGATCCTACTTGGATGGACAGGCACGAAATTCTTCAGGGGCAGGCCAACTGAATGGCTACAAAGTTCATGTACAATCACTGCTCTGCTTTCATCACTTTGCATCAAAAAGTTTCCAGCTTCTTTTACAGCCCCTCAGATCCCCATGCAACTGCAGGAAAGGACAGCAGCCCTCTCCCTTGGCTCCCCTTTCCTTGCACTCTACCCACACTGACCTACACAGCACATCTCCATTTAGTGGCAGCACATTTCACCTCCTTTACTCAAAAATAGGCTTCAGAACTGAACATGGGTGAAATATTTTGGTGGCTTCCTCATATCTTCAGGGTATTAATTAAAATCCCTCATTTCTCAAATATCTTGTAACATCTGTGCTTTGTTCTTCCAGGGGAAAACTCGTGCTCAAATCTGACCACATCAAAGACCACAGACTCACGGAAAAGTTCAAAAGAGCATTGCTCCTGCTAGCAGAGGCAGCTTTCTTTGCACAGCATTTATGGAAGGCTATCAGAAATTGGGATTTCAGACTTCTTACCCCAGCACCATTTTCAAAATAGCTGTAGGAGAGAAAAGGAACAACCTCCATTAAAAATACCATGGCTTGAGTGTCACAGGACATGTCCAAGAACTGCAGCTGCAAGTACTCAATGTACTTTGGTGTACAGCGGGTAAGGCAGGCTCCTATCTCAGAGGGCAGGAGAGGCTTGACAGAATGCCTGCAAGTGTTCCAAGGATCCTGGATGAAAAGTGCTCCAGAAGGGCAAAGCTTGTCTACTGCAAGTTCAACATCTGAGCATGCTTCCGACCCCTTTTAATTGGGAATAATACTTCTTTCCATCATTAGTTTAGGTAATGGTTAAGAAGAAAACCTTTTTAAAAAATACATATATGGCATAGAGAAAATTTGTAATTCAAATTGATATTTTTAATCTTAAAAGTATTTTGGTGGAATGGAGTGAAAAATAGAAAGAAGAACAAGTCCCATAAATCTGTCACTCGCATAGCACATCGCTCACAGCTTTCCCCAGCCCACTGAGAAGGAGAGCCATACAGCTTTAAAATGACTTCATTCCCATATTTACATATTTTTTAATAGGGCTATGATGAATCTTCTTCCGCTTGACTCCTATTTTGAGCTGTGATATTTTAATCTCCATTCTTGCTGCAACTTAGCAGATGAATGTGCAGTGTGACAGAGCTCAGAGGAAACAGTATAAATAAAGCAAAGTGGAGCTATGACATCTCACATTTTATAGCTTTTTTATTGTAGCCTAAGCATAAACAGAGCACAGCTGTGTTATACATACTGCTGTGAGCACTCCCCCAGCTCCAACCCCCCACCGCTTTTAAAGAGACACAGCCCCCACAGAGGATCCTCTGGGTACAACCACTGCTGTTCAAGGCATGGCTAACGGAAGCAAAAACACCCCTCCAACCCCTCCCATTGCCTCCCTTCGTTTTTCCCTTTTCCTTCTTCTACTGGTTTGCCCCCTTGCTTTCCTTTCTCCTCACCCAGGATGTGACCCCATGGTCCCCAGCATGTACACACGGCCAGTGCTGCCCTGCTACCTACTGAAGGATGCCTTTCTTCCCTCCTTGCTATAATTTGATCTGTTTAAGTACACAGACGCGCATGCAGAGCACAGAAAAAAACTGCAAAACCAACACTTTGATAAAAGACTTGTAACTAGCTGGAAGTACTCAAAATATTGCCATCTCTTAGTGATGGTATTTTATGGAAAGCACTCTCCCATTTCTCATCACTTCTTGATAGGTTTTTTTCCTCTTCACAGAAGTCAGTCAAAAAAAAAAAAAAGGAAAACATACTAACTTTACTCCTGCCTATTTAAAAAAAAACTATCATGACGCGTTCCTAGACAACAAAGCCTCTTTTCACCTCAGGAATTTATGAGATACCACAAACCTTCACAGCATAATCATCACCACACATTCCACAGAAAAAGCTGCCATTTGAAGCCTTAGACAAGAAAATCACAATGCACATGGACACTTTCAGGACTACAAAAACATAAGGGCAAACCCAATAGCCAGCAATTTCCCACATAGTCTCCAAGAATGCTGTTTATCCTTGAGGCCTGTTGAAAAGTTTTATGGCTGGACTAGATTTTAAAGGCCTTTTTCAACCTAGATGATTCTGTGAAAGTGCTCCTCCATCTCTAATTTCAATATTATAAACATAGGCACATTTAACATAAAATGTGTTCTGCTCTTCTTTTGTTCTTCCTTCTGCTACCCATTGAAAAAAAAAAAGCAAAAACCAAACCCAACACATCACGGCATTGCAATGGTGACAGTGAGCTTGAGAACTGCATCCAACTTGTCCAAATATAGGACCAAAAGACATACAGGGAAGTTCTTTGGCTGAGGAAAACCATGTTGCATGTCTAATCTCACCAACTTGCTGCTCACCCTGTCCAACAGTGAAGGAATTTCCAGGTATCACCAATGGTCGCCTTTGCGCTACAACCAAATTCTTCTGGCCATCCTCTTTTCTCCCTCTACACCCCACTGATTCTTGAGGGGATTTTCTGCTTCGTTGCTATGGGGCTTCACTACTCAAACATTTTCTGCAGCTTTTTTTTCCCTGTGTAGGGTTCCATATAGATGGGGATAAATCATCAAGCAATCCTCATACAAGCAAAAGAAAGTTGTTAAAAATAGCAAAATAAAACTATGTTAGATATTCATCAACAATTGCATTTAAAAATTAAAAAAAAAAAGATAAATTAAAAGCCACCCAGAAAGCCTGCTGAAATTGTTTACATGTGGGAAGTTGATTAAACTAACAACTTTTCAAAGCTGGGATCTTGGGATTCTCAAGTCTGCCTGAAGTCATCCCTTGACCCAACTCATGGATTACTAAGACACCAGCCTCATACAAAGATCTGGTTAGAAAACAGCACCTTTTTTTGGAGAAAATTAGCATAATTCCTTTGTTTTGCAAGCAGATTGTCACATCTTAAAAAAACCCCAAACGAAACAGGTGTTATCAAGATTTACTTGTCTGTTTCCTGAAAACCCCTTGAGCTGGAAAAGGAGCAGGAGAAACCAACCTCGGACCCAGAAGCTCAATAGGGCCCAGCAAAGCCATCAACAGGAGGTTCCTACAGCCTTCCCACCACCACCATCCAGGTAGGAAGCAGTTGTGCACGCCATGCTGACGCTACAGTCATCATCAAAATTTGCTCCCTCTGAATGAGTGAAGTCTGAAAGAGGAGGGCCATAAATTACTTTTACTGAGTGAGAAAATAGAGAAGAGGAAAGATTTAAGAGCCACAAAATAATATATTTTCACTATGTACCAACATCTACCTCCTGTTTTAACTATATTTTTTCAAATTCATATATGTCATCTTCCATAAAAATAGGAGCACCAGCTTCACTTCCCTGAGGATTGTTCGTTGGTGCTTTTCAAGGTTGCTGCAATGCTCAAATACGTAAAGAAGTGGTCAGTGCCACTAAAAATCAGTACTAGGAGTATCAGAATGAAAATAAATGAAACATTGCAATGAAGCCTGGAAATTCAGACTTCCTTACAGCCCTTTGTGGCTCTCTGAGCTCCACCTGGAAAAGAACATGAAGATACTCACAACCACGGTACTAAGAATGTTTTGAATGAGCGCGACAACATCGTGGTACAGATTTAACGACAACAGTGGGAACTGACCCCTTAGGTACTATATGAAACACCATCTCTGACAGGGATTCTCAACTTTGAAAGCTTAATCCAAGACAAATAATCTGCAGCTCCAAATCAGACCTCCCCCTTCAGAATTGGCCTAATGGGAAATTACAATCAGTATGAGATAAAACCTTCCAATTAATACTTCTGACCCCAAATTCCTTTGCATGAACTTCCTGCCCTTTGCAGAATTGTTGATTTCATTAGCACAATCTAATATGTCTCAGAAATTTAAAAAACAACAAAAAAACCAACACAAACCACCCCAACCAAAAATAATAAACAAACAAAATATGAACAAAAATCTCCAAAAAATCAATGAAGAAACCAAAGCCTCAAAAGTCATAGCACATGCAACACTTTATCAACACAGGTGTGGCAATGTCAAAGCATCACCAACTCATTCCCAGGCTGATGCAATGCTATGTAATGATGATGTAGCTCTCACCTACTGATTTTGAAGGGTAAATACAGCTACAACCCCAGTTTCTAAAGAAAACTTTTTAGACCACGAAAGGAATTTTCCTTATAAGCCTCAGCACCTCTCACCAAGAGCTTTCGGCCAAATCAGGAGGAAGAGGCTCCAGGCAGGAGCTGGGGGGTACCTGCTCTGACAAACAAAGAGACAGAGCAACGGGCTTTTTTTCTCCTCCTTCTTGTTTAGTTTTCAGTCACAAGAAATGAATGAAATGAACCAAAGAAAAGAACTAAGCTGAGAAAAAACAAAGTAAAATTAGTAACAGGCTAACAGCATATACCCACTGCCTGGGGCAACATACGGCTGATGGATGATGACAGCCAACAGACAAATCCTCATTCCCTGTCTACTAAACAAATTAGTAATCTCATCAATATCGTCACTACATACACCTTCTGCAGCAGCTGCTGCTGCAACACAACTGCTACTAAGCTTTAGGGGGAAAGCCTGCCTTTGTCTCATTTAAATGCCTTTGTCTCATCTAAATGCCTGTGGCCATTTAGGGTTGCCACCCTTTGATACGTGCAATTAACCTGATAACAAGGGGGTTTTTGTTTTTACCTTTACATTTTCTAAAAAGCCTGCAGAGTTGTGTTTAAAGACAATGGCCACCTGCGTGGCACACTCTGAAGTCCTAGGGGTTTGCAGAACTTGAACCTTCAGGGCCTTCCCAGCTATCAGGGTCTTGCCAATTAAAGTCTGAGTTCAGAGGCCCTAAGCTTGAAGAGGACAACAGGACTTCTCAGTCTGAGATCTGGCTCTCAACTCTCTTTTGCTCATTACTCCAAAAGTTTCTCTCTTAAAATGACTACAAACAATGAGTTTCAAAAATAAAGCGATTTTTAGATATCCAATACATCTTGATTCCCCCCTGCACCCAAAGTTTTCTGAGCCCCATATAGTACTAGCACTTGCAACATTATCAAAAAAGAGACAGCATCATTACCGTCACTTCCAAAACTTCGCAGAACAATAATGGGATTCAAACACATTCCAATCTGGAAAGATCAAATTTCAACAACACTCAACAAAAACCAGGGCAAAATGATTTGTTGTAAGAAGTCTGGATTGTAAAGCATCCCAGCAAACACACACACCAACAGCTACAGTCAATTTTGTCACTTCAATTTCACTTTAGCTGGGGGAAATTTGGGGGAAAAAAAGGGGAGTTTATAGCCTTTGGAAGAAGGAGACGCAACTCAGGAGGACTACAAGGGTATTGTGAGGTTAAAGGTCTTCAAATAGTAAAGCTGGCTACATTTTTTTATGTCAGCAGTTACATTAACAAACATCAATAACCTGCATTATTGAATATTTGCTATTTATTTCAAATTATCACCTTCCACTTGAAAATATGCAATATATGGAACAACTTCTTTCTGAAGCAACCCATTGTATCTGTGTACAGATCATTGAATTATCAGAGAATGGCTTGGGTTGGAAGGATGCCTAAAGATCATCTAGTTCCAACAAAACCCTGCCCTGTCATGGACAGGGATGCCACCCACTAGAACAGGTTGCTCAAGGTCCAGCCTGCCCTTAAACACTTCCAGGGATGAGGGGTCTAAAACTTTTCTGGGATCTAAATCGCTCCCAATTTAAAGCCATTTCCCCTTGTCCTATCACTATCAGTCCACATAAAACATCACTCACTTTTTAGAAGGTATTGGAAGGCTGCTTTTTCCATCTCTCCTCCAGGCTGAACAGCCCCAGTTCCCCCAGCCTTTCCTCATAGGAGAGGTGCTCCATGACTCTGATCTGTGGTAGCCTCCTCAGGACCCATTCTAATAGTCCTTCCTGTTCTGGGACTCCAGAGCTGGATGCAGCACTGCAGGTGGGTCTCAGCAGGGCAGAGGGGCAGAATTTCCTCCCTCCCCTGCTGCCCACGGGGCTTTGCATGCAGCCCAGGATGCCATGGGCCTTCTGGGTTGCCAGTGCAGAGACTGCTGGCTCATGTGCAACTTCTCATCCACCAGAACCCCCAAGTCCTTCTCCTCAGGGCTGCTCTCAATGTGTTTTCCTCTGTTCATGTCTGGGATTGCCCCAGCCCAGGTGCAGGACTTGTTGAACTTCATGAGATTCCCTTGGGCCCAATTCTTGAGCTTGTCTAAGGTCTCTCTGGATGGCATCCTTCCTTTCTGTTGTGTCAGCTGCACTGCTCAGCTTCATGTCATCTGCAAACTTGCTGAGGGTGCACTCAATCTCACTGTGTCACTGATAAGGATATTAAAGAGCCCTCGTCCCAAAGCAGAGACCTGAGGAATCTGTGTTAATGCCTTAATTACAGGAATTCACCAAATATTCACTAGAAAGTTTCATGGTTGCATTAGAATTTTTTGATCCACAAAAAATCTAAAGGTGTTCACAGCAATGACTGATGCTTAATCCCACTGACTCAGCCTTTCTAGTGGTTAACAGCTGAAATTTAAAGTGTATGTCAGGACCAGTGTCTTCTCTTGGGGTCAGCTAAACCAACAAAATATGTGTTTTCTCCTGTTTGCTTCCATAAGTGATTCCATGACAAATTCACAGCATTTCTTTGTGCTCTAGTATACCATGCAACTTTCTTCTGTATCCTGTAACAGTTGGCACAGTGTTGTGGTTTGACACTGGCCAAACGCCAGGCACCCATGAAAATTGCTCGCTTACCCTCCCCTGCCACAGCTGGGCAGAGGAGAGAAAAATTGAATGAAGGCTTCAGGAGCTGAGATAAGGACTGGGAGAAAACACTCCAAGGGCAAAACAGGCTCATCTCAGAGGTACAAAGTGAGTTTATTACTAACAAAATCAGAGGAGAATAATGAAAAGTAAAAGTAAGCCCTTAAAAAACCTTTTTCCCCAACCCCTCCCTCCTTCCCACTGACAGCACAGGGAGACAGGGCATGGGGGTTTTGGTCAGTTCATCACCCGAGGTTTTCTTCTGCTGCTCAGGGAGAGGAGTCCTTCCCCTGCTGCACCGTGGGGTCCCTCCCACAGGAGACAGTTCTCCGTGAACTTCTCCAGCGTGGTTCCAATCTCACGAGCAGCAGTCCTCCCAAAACTGCTCTAACGCGAGTCCCTCCCAGGGGCAAACAGTCCTCCCAAAACTGCTGCACCGTGGGTCTCTCTTCCACGGGGTGCAGTCCTCCAAGGACAGGCTGCTCTAGCCTGGGAGCAGGGGCCCCTCTCTCCACCGGGTCTCCCACTGGATCACAGCCTCCTCCAGGCATCCACCTGCTCCAGCATGGGCACCTCCCCCATGGGCTGTGAAGGGATCTCTGCATCCCCCGTGGATCCCCATGGGCTGCAGAGACACAGCTGCTTCAGCATGGTCATCACCATGGCCTGCAGAGGAATCTCTGCTCTGGCGCCTGGAGCACCTCCTGCCCCTCCTTCTGCACTGACCTTGGTGTCTGCAGAGTTGTTTCTCTCATGTGTTCTCACCTCCTCCCCTTCTCTGGCTGGAGTTAAAATTGCGCCCCACTTTGCTTTGATTTCTTCTTAAATATGTTATCACAGAGGCATTACCACCATCTCTAATTGGCCCAGCCTTGGCCAGCAGCATGTCCATCTTCAGAGCCATCAGGGATTGGCTCTGCCAGACATGGTGGAAGCTTCCAGCAGCTTCTCACAGAAGCCACCCCTGTGGCCTCCCGCTACCAAAAACCAGGTTATGCAAAACCAACACACAGCGACACACATTCCTGGAACTCCTTGAGTCACAATTAATATTGGATTTATGTTCTAGTTCACTATTTCATGTGCCTAGTAGTGACTTCAAGAACGAAACTTAAATACTGAAAGATCTTCACCAGCCAGACTGAAATATTTCACCATTTTAAACCACAAACTCCCATTTACCTATTTTCCAACGTTAAATATCTTGCTAAGTAGGCAGTTACTGCTTCTCCTACACAATATAGAAGAAATGAAACAATACTTTCAAAAACTTATCAGGTTACAACAGAAATAAAAATTTTGCTACTACATGTTGTTTTCTCATTATCTCTCCTTTTTTTTTTTTGGTTTTGTGGTTTGGCTTTCTTTTTTTGGTGTTCTGTCGTGTGTGTCATTTTCATGTCCCATCCCCAATTATTTAACCATATCATAGGCATATTCTCTTTAGCACTTAATCATAGACAAAAATGTTCATAAATTCTATCACAATGAACATAATCCTTTAGTTAAGTGCCAATTAATTATTAAAAACATTCATTGAGGATTAACAATCATTAAATAGATACAGTTCTATTATGTAGTTGTTAATCCTCAATAAATCTACTTGTAATAGACAGCGTTTTAGTAAGAGAGCTAGTCTACTTAAACTAATGCTTTATATTTAATTAGATAATTATTGCATGTTAAAAAATATATTCATTAGTTTAATAACTATGTAATAAGCATATTTCTAATAGAGAGATTAGCAATCCTCAGAAACGAGATTTTTTCAGTAATCATTTGTATTAGCATCCAAGAGCTACTCTCCAATGTGAAGGACACTATGCTGCATCTTTCCTGCTTACACAAACACAGGACAAGAAGGGGTTAATGCTCCTCAATCCACCCTTTTTTTGGGCCTCAGGATGAGGACAGGGGAGTCTGAAGTTCACCTACATACAAATCCTATATTACCTTGAAGTACCTGAGATTACACCTCTCCAGAATGGAGTCCAGCCATTCCTAACATCAGTATATGACATGGCCAAACAGCAGTCTTGGTTTTAAGACAGAGGGCTTGGTCCGAAAGGGGTAAGTGGATCCAACAAGATAAACCTCTCTAACAACAAAGACCTCACTAGGACTTTCAGTTCCTTTGAATAAGGCTAAATGCATATCCAGCTGTAAAGACATGCATGTCTTGCCATTTTATTTCTCATACTTCTTTTAGTTTTGCCATCTTCTTTAAAAAAAAAAAAAAATACAGTGGGGCATATCCTGTTGTTCATCTGGTACCAAACTCCAGTCAGGCACAATGCCTGTTTCTAGGACTGAAGCTATGGAAGTGATCTACGGCATAAACAGCACTGAGTGGCTCTTTCAGGAAATAAGTTTAAGGTCCCTTCCAGCCCAAAACATTCTATGATTCAATGACAAGGTGATCACTAACTCCTCAGTTGAAGCTGTGAGGGCTATCTCGTGAAACAGTAAAAATAAAAACTTATATCCTGCACCTCTGGAAATCTATTCTTCCAGCTGATGGTCAGTATCATTACCTGACAAAGATGACTTGTGGGATGGAGTTTCAGATGACCCTGATACACCCCTGTAATCAAATTTGTCTTGCCTTTTTTCCCATGCACTTCAGTGATGAGCTGATTTTAGTGAATGCTCTCTTTGAAGAGGTGTTATTTCTTGAACCAGAGCCAGTGCATTGCAGCTCAGCAATAGTAGACTTTGTTTTCTTATGGTATAGGGAATACATCTGTAATTCTGTAAATCTGTGACTGCTTACACTCCCTTTTGGAATCAAAAGTGGAGAAAAAGGAAGACAGTAGTCAGACAGAATCAAAAAGCACAGATTTTGGCTACTATTTTAAGATTTGTATTGACACTGTAAGTGATCTATGTTCCTTCTTTAAAGTGATGCTACAGCAGCTCAAAGTTAACTTCTTTATGTTTTTTAAAATGTCACAAAAGTCCACTTAACTTGGCAAAAGTAATTAATCTTTAATATGAAGATGGAACTGCTCTGGATTTATTATAACCCTGCTACACAGTTATAGTGACTGGACCGCTCATTTTGATGCAAATATTCATTTTGTACACTTCCTAAATGTCCTAAATTTTAAGAGTAACATTCAGTAATAAAAGACAGTAAACATTACAGTATGCTACGAGTACCAGCATGTTCTGAATTTTCAGAATAGCAAATGCTCCGACAAGATTAGTAAGAATTCTTTCAGGATCAGTTGTTTTTTTTGTAATTTCTGCTGTTACCCCAGTGATGGGAAAGAAACCTTTTCTTCTTCAGAAGACAATCCTTCCCCGTTTCTGCAGGGTCTGATTAAGACCTAGGTACCCTATTGTCCTGCTCAGCTCAACTACCCAGTTATCCCACACTTCCTTTAATGTTTTTTAAGATAAACTTCCAATTTGAGGATGGAAAAAACAGGGAAAGAAGTCCTATAAAGTAACTGGTGAGTAATATCTGCTTGAGCAACTGTCTGCTTAATACAGCTGTCAAGGAAAAGTGAATTTCCCAATACCACCCAAAGGGGAATTGATACCTAGTCCTGCTTTTGCACAGTGTTCTGCCTGCTCAGCTGAACAAGTGACTTCACACAAACAGCAAGCCTTTGGAAAGAAGGGAAGGAATGAGGAAAGGGAGGAATAACAGGGCTGCCTGAATGGCTGAGGGAGGCGGTATGCACACCGGCTGCCCGGACAGCCCCAGCATCCACCACAAGGGATATGGAAACAGCACAGTTACCCCTTGGGACAAGGTCAGGGCTGCATAGCACTCACACCAGGGAGGGAAGAAGTTGCGTTAGTCTCTCCTGGCTTGCAGCACCACAAACACTCTCTCACTCTACCTCCCTGCCAATAAATTATCCAGAGTTTTCCCAATGAGGAGGCCTTCACCTTTTAAAAGTTTGACAACGCAGAGGGGAGAATAAATGCTTAAACACCATGGCATTGGAAAAAAGAAAAGAAAGAAAAGAAAGAAAAAAAGATTGCAAGCCTGGGACACTGCTGGAATAAACAAATGGCCTTATGGTTACAGCAGCAGAGAGAGAGAAGGAAGAAGCCAACTTTCTGACTCCACAGACCCCTACTCTGGGCAAAGCTTCCCCACAAAGCGCGGACCATAAGCATTTATTCCAGCAGAGAGCCAGTCCCCAGAGCCCAGGGGGAGAAGCCAGCTGGAGACACTCCTGTTTGTGCCTCGTGGAGCAGCCAGAGTGCCGTCTGCTCTTCCAGCAGCAGCACAGGACCTCAGAGGTGCAGCGACAGCTTCTCCACAGAATGTATGGCAGAGGTCTGGTGGCACAGGGGCTCGGGCCATGGGGGGTGCTGGACCGGGCCCCCTCCCTCTGCCCAGCAGCATCCCCACTTTCATGCCAAAACCAAGGACCTGCTTTGAGATGAGAGCACAAGGACAGGGGAGATTTATCAGTTACAGCTGTTTGACTGGTAATTGCAGCTGGGGGTCCGTCATCTCACGTCACACAGAGCAGGAAAATGGGTCAGATATAATGCGTTTGGTTAAGTATCTAAACTGAAAAGGTACTGTTTTCTTTTAAATTATATAGTCTTTACTAGCAGTAAGGTTACTGGTGCAAGGCTTTCTAGCTTTAAAACGTAACAGGGACATGCCCTCTAAGGGTCAGGCTTTCATTTGCTGATGTTAATTCTCAGCTGCCTATTATTCGTCCTTCATTGTAGCCTCTGTCTTAGCTGGGCACGCTCCTGATTCCCTGCTATATCCAGACGGTCCATGTAAATAGTGTTTATGTTAAGGAAGTCATGTTCTGTGTGACTGGAGCACATAGAAACTGATGTTGTTGTCACTTTAGATTAAGCTCTCATTTTAGCTAAGGAGGCAATTGGAGCAGGCAGCTGAGTGGCCGAATGAAATATTCAGCTCATTTCGTTTAAAGCTGCCTCCGTCTCCATTGTTCAGGCTGGTAGGGCTGATTAACCCTTGCTGGTGCTGTCACAACAATGCTCACTCTGTCTTGAGACCCAAACACTCAGGCAGGTTTCAAAGGTCAGCAAGGTGATATTTGTCAGGGTTTTTTCCTCACAATTAATGAACTTTAAGGAAAAGGCAAATTAACCCTTCAGGCTTCCGCCACTTTGTAGATAAGAGAAATAAAACAATACTTAGCAATGGTCAAGGATGTTCTCCATGCTCAAGGCAAGCAGGAACACTGCTCCCCTTAACCACAGATTGGCACCTGACACCTGTGAACATCCTGCTAACCTTGAGCTAACCCCAAGCACTTCATGAGCTCTTCCTCATGCAGAATTACATACTTGGGGGTTTTTTTGCAGAAACTGTTGACAGCAAATAATATGCCAAAATAAACCTAAGGTCTAGGCAAGAGAAAGCCCTGGCCCACGCTGCTGTGAGCGTTCAGCTGTGGCCTATGCGTGCAGACAGTCTGTGTCTGTCTAGAGCACGGCAGCCCAAGGTTTCCAACACTGCTGCCACAGGGCTGCTCGCCTACAGCCATCCCAAAACCTCCTTTGGAAATGCCTCGGCCACAGCATCATCACTGCACTGAACCGAGCACAGCCTTTCCTCTCAGGGAGCAATCTTAAGGAGTGTGCTAGGATGCAACAGTTACTACAGGAGAAGCAGAGAATGCTCAAATATGCAATGCCCGATGTCCCAAAACCAGAGAAGAGAATTATTAAATGGTCTCCCTTCAGCTTGACTTGTTGCAAAGATTCTATTTATGGAATAGCCTAATGCTGTTTCATGACAGACACTTTCAAACCCAGTTCTACTTGTGCCAGCATCTGCATAAGTGCTCTGTCACTTACTGCCTTATGCTGAAGGGCCTGATGCTTCAGAGAGCTCAGCAGTACCTGGTCACAGCACAGGGCTTGGGCTCCTTAGTTCAAGACAGAATTAGAAACAAGACACAGAATATTCTTGGCAAAAGTGTTAGTAACAGCCCCAAAGACTGTAAGGTAAGGCCATCATAAACTGCAATATCAAGCGTAATAGCATATTTTTAATGCGAGGTTTGGTATTTCAAGACAACACCTCAAGTACAGGAGACAAATTTTCTTACAATCACACTGACAAGTACTGTACCAATTCTTCCATTTCCTCTGTATTTTGCACTAAATTGCCAAAAAAAAGGTGAGTATCTATTAAAAATATCAGTAGTTATACAAACTACAGTTATACTGACAGAAGATAACCACAAGTAACTCTTTTGTGGAGCTGCTGAAATCATAACTCCCCACCCCCCCAAGACACTGAACTGTACATATATACTTGTCTCTCTCTACTGCTAAGGCATTTCTCTAGGATACAACAGAATTGGATACCACTGATAAATGGAAAAACCTCGTAAAATAATACTTATACTACCTAAATTACTAATTTCCAATAGCCTTGCAGCTACATTTTACTGTGACATTTTACAGTACAGTTCATATGAGAATATCCTGTAAGAGCACTCACACTAATACTCTCTACTTGCATATATAGTATAATATTCCAGCTTTGCTGTAATGACTTCTACAGAGTCAAAATCTCATCAATTGCACTTTTGCTTTACTGGTTATCTAGATAAATATGCAGCTGTCCATGAATGACTTGTGAATGCAGATAATAGTAAGTTAACAGGAGAATATAAACATTAAACATGATATCTTAGGTGTAATTATTGTACACACAGTTTAACTACTAGCACTTTTTTTTTCCATTTGGTACATTGGAGAGTATATTACCTGATTCCAGTACTCTCTCTATATCTGCTTAAAATTAGGGTCCAATTCAAGAAGATCCTTCAGTACTGTTTAAATACATAAGGGTTTTAATACCTCCAAATAAAATATACATCTGTCATAGTGAAACAAAGAAGTGCTACATGTTATAATGAGACCTATTTCTTCAAAGACTAACCTCTTAAACCTCACAAGCAATGAATGAAATATGCCTTTTAGTAATCCCTTTTGATACTTTCCTGAACAAGAAGTCATGCAAGAAGTACACAGATGTAGCTAAGCTCCTATAATCAGTCTAAATATGAGTGGTTGTAAAACCAAGTTTATGTTATGCATGAACATATTTTAGACCTATGCACTGGGACCAGTGAAGTGCTTGACATCTGGAGCTAGACAGTGGTGAATTGTAGCATGCACACATCAGTCTCATTTGCATAAATATCTCTTTTCAGAATCACCAAGGCTCAAATACCCCCAGCTTTCCACCAATTTAAAAGCATCATTCATTTGAAATGTTAGGATAAAGCCCAACAGGTAGCTTACCCACTAAAACTCAGCTTTGACAGTATTGTGGTTTCGTATTTCCTCCTCTCACCACATTTTAATAAAAAACTCAAACAACCCATACACAAGCAAAACCCACACACAAAAACATACCCTGCTACCCTGATACCTGACCACCTGCATCTCCAAAAGACCCCTATCTCAGGATGGCAAGAATGAAGACGAATGGCTTCTATAGAGGGGAGGAAATAAAATGCAAAACACCAGAGGTGCTGCAGAAAACATGACTAATTCCAGAGGTAGAGCTGTCCCCTGCATGAGTCAGCCAGCGTTCCAGCCCCAGCATTCCAGCATGGTGCTGTGGGAGCCCTGCAGCCAGAGGTGTTGTTTTGGCAAGAGAGTCTCAGGGGTACTGAGGGCCGCGGTCATTAAAACCGCTGCACCTTTTGAAGGAATCGAGTTATTAACCTCTGTGACCCCAGACAAATTTAAACCCAACTAACTGCAGATTTCTCTGAGGAATCAAGGCACGTGTTTGTAAATTGCTTGGATATTCAGCATGATGAAAGATGTTACATAAATGACAGTTATTAATATAATAGTGGCAAATGGGTCAGGAGGAAGATTTCAGTACTGATTTAAAGGCTGTTGTTTCTAGCCAACATCAAATATTGGTCAAGTTTGGATACAGATGTCTTGAAAGAATAAATATGATATTCACCTCTTTAAAACTACAAATCCATTTGGAATTACAAGTTGTTTCTCTAGTTTGAAGAAAATCTTGGAATAAACTCTTTAAAGAAAAATTTCAAACCAAAATAGTAATAATTCCTTATATTTGGTACAGTCTAGGATTAAAGATTTGAGTTTGGACTGCAATATTGTCATCTACTGATTACAGCCAAAGAAATCCCCCAGCTACATTCGTAAAGCTAATTTTCCCAAAGCAAAGAGAAAAAGCCATCTGGGAATGCGTGGTATCCCCATTGCCCAGGAAGATGTTGTAATGATATAAATTAAACTAACATTTTTCTGAAAAAAACCCAAATAAATAAAAGCAACCTGAAACATGCACCACAAAGTTTCCCATTGCAACCCAACTAGAGATCTTGTGTCCCTACAGAGCATTCCACTGGCATGGATGGAGGTGCAGAAGGGTAAGTTCATTCGCCAAAGATCCTATCCCAAGTTTTATTAGCTTCATTAGGACTGTTGCTGGCCAAGTTCAACAACCATATATAAACAAAAACATGTGAACATATCCATCCACAAATGCCAACTTCCCCGCAATTCCAAGCACCCAGCAATCATTTACAGATCATGCATGGACAGGCAACACTTCCCCAACCCTGTTCCGAAATAGATCTTAACCATCAAGCAACAGCACCACTTCACAAAAAGAAATGAAGTGGATTTGCTCCCAGATTTGAAGTCAAAGAAGATACTAAAAGTAAAGAGCATGTAATTACCCAAATGGCAATTTGCCAAAGCAGAAACTACCCGAGCCAGTGCCTCCCAATTCAGAGGTGGAGGCCTTGACAACGGGGGTCACAAGCCTAACCAAAATTAAATCAGAGAAGTTGGGCTCACAAACCAAAATGTGACTCCTGGGCCTGTCAACAGGGGAAAACTCTGGAAGCTGTTCCAAGGTAAAGGTCTGGTTCTTGGTGGATAGAAGGAGTTTTACTTAGTTTTTAAGAAATAAGGCAGTAACTGGTTATACACACAGAAAGAGTGCATCTTTGTTCAACATTTCTCATGGAATGGTTATCCAAAAATACCAGCAGTCTGGTTACAATGGACTTTTTTGGTAGAAAATGGGGTAAGGAAGGAGATGTCAAAAGTCAAATACTGCTCATCAAATTATAAACATTAACTCCCAGAAGATTATAGTATTTTCAATGTAAAAATGAACTCCCAGGAGATTATGTTACTGTTAATGCTCTTAACCCCTTCAAGAGGCTCCCCACAAGGCAAAAAAGAGGAAAAAACCCACAAAAATCTCACATACCTATGCTCAAATCTGAGGTGATTCAGAGGGACATTTGAGAAGAACCTGCACTTAGCATCCTTCCTGTCACCTGAACATGGTGAGGGGTGTTTTCTGCTCATTGTATTTCTACCAAACCATGCAAGAAAGAAAGAGGCACTTCAGAGATTGTTCAGGCCAGCTCCAGCACTTTTCTAGGTCAATCCAAAACCCTATGCCCCCTAACGTCATCCAAGACTAAAGAGCAGTTTCAGAATTTTGTGACTATACTTCACCCCCAAAGCTGTATATCAGGATATATGGAAGGCCAAGGAATCCAGATTTACAGAACTAGGACTGAGGCTTCAGAAACTTTTTGGTTTAACCGGACCTAAGACAGAGTGAGCCTGGTCAATTTATGAGTTTTGGTGGAAACTATACAAAATGTGGTAGTGGTTTCAGCTCAGTTTCATTCTAGGGTTTGGGTTTTATTCAAAGCCTGAACTCTAAGGGAAACTAAAGGGACATGAAACATGAAACTGAAATAAGGTTTGCATGAACACTGAAAAGAAGATTTCATGAAGTGGGGAAAAGGGCAAAAGCCCCAACCAACAAACAAGCCTGGGGCTTCAAATTCACCATACATATTGTTCTAATTCCAGTCTTCACTACTGCTATCTCTGAGGTCATTCCTCATACTTCACGCCCCAACCGAGAAATTCAAGGTCCAGAGAAACTACTTTCATTCATGAAGGTTTCCAGATTCTTAGTTGGGAGGACATGGCTCCATATCATCCATTTTCAGTCAAGAGTTAAGACTAAAATAACAGCATTTTATTTATTTAGGTTTAAACTCATAAACATTTGTACCTCCACATCCTTCTTTCTTTTGAGATATACCTGGTATCATCATCCTTGACTACATGTGAAAACAATGCATCACTAATCTATAATAACCTCTTCACTTGGTTTGCAACGTGGATTTTTGTCTGGTTAAATGTCTCAATTACTCCCACTTATAGGTTATCCACATATGGACTGAGAGCTGAACCCATTTGAGAATTAGCTTTTAACAGCTGACCTGGTGCCTCAGCAAGTGTTTTGCACAGTCTCCTGGGAAAAAGCACATTCATGAGCAAGCCTGGAATCACAAACCTTACCCCAGGAAAGGCAAAGCATGTTAGTACTTATCACACACAGAATTCAACTACCCTACTGCTACAATGCTGCTCAGTGGCCAAGTGACAGAACAGCATTAAATATTATTTGCAGAGAGAGCCATCTGCCTGCCATCACACAGGAGGGTGAAATCGCCTACCAGCAAGTGAGAATGGAAAGAGATGACAGAGTTTCATATGAGAAATATAAAGAGAGAGGAAAGATGAAAGCCAGCAAAACCAGCAAAAAGTAAAACAAAAATTAATTATTTAGAGCTTAGCATCTGAGCTTGCTATTGGATCTATTAACATCATATCCCAAATAATTATAGGGTTTCCCACTACTCTCACACTAACTGCTACTGCATTTTTATAAATTGCTATGTTACATAAAACACTGTGTATTTTTAATGTCCCTGTAGTATCTGAGCAATTATATGCATTATAGTTCTATATTTTCACATCACTGAGGAATGATGGCTTCAATTCACCACCTCTGTGCTCATGACTCCCACATCTCACTCCCAACCAATCTTGTTCTATCTAAACACATATTTCAGCCAGTTTTGCTTCAACTTACAACTGTTAAAATCTTTTTCTCTGTCTGCTACTGAAGACTCAACAGCAGTGGCTTCAGACATGCTGATGGGACAGAATTTTTTCGTTTTTTTGTATTTGCCTTTAAAAAGACTATAAAATAGCTACTGGATATCTACAGTTAAAGTCAAAAGCATTAGAAAAGATCAGAATGCTTCTAGGCTCAGTATGTAAACTACTCAATAAGTGATTTTAAAAATGAACATCATTCTAGGTTTTAACAGTTAAAAACAATGAACCACCACTCCTTCCATCTGGCTGGTAAAACTATGTACCACCAAGTCCAGCTCATTAGAGACCATGACCACACTTACACCTCCTACCTAGCAGTGGCTATCAAAGAGTCTATAACAGCTTTAAGAGACCAACAGTAAAATAAACCCAGAGAAACAGCAATAAATTTAAGTATCTACACAGGTCCTGCTGCCATCCACACTCCCCTCCATACCCTCAGTGCACACCCATGAAAAGAGCCCACCTGCACCAGAGCCAGATTTTTAAGTGCTCCCTTCAGCTCATTTGTCGGCCTTTAGCTAAATCAGTAATTAGTAACTGCAGCCCTTGCTGCTTTGATTTTCCTCAGACTTGCAGAGGCAGCCACACAGAAAAGGGTGGTGTTTTGGCAAAGGACCCTTGGAAGAGGTGGAGTTAAAAGAGGCGAAGGTAGAGCCAGCTGTTGAGGCATGTAAAGCTGGAAGAACCTGGAAATCAAAATGGGTGGGTTTCATTTCTCCTATTGCTCTGATCTGCCCCAGCATGGAAAATCATGGCCCTTGTCACTCAATAAAGAGGAAATGCAACCTTGGTGTAGCAGTTCTTATTTTATCAATTAATTAATGCCACTGTGGGATCTCCATCATTCTATCAGGTGTGCTGATGCTCCAAGGATGTATCATACCGGCCATGGCAGAGACAGGAGATGTTCTTGCCTACCTAGTAATCCCATAGGTTTTCCACACTGTGGGATATAGCAGCAGTACTAACCAAAACAGAGTAAGGAGCTGCTCAAATTTCAGTTCCTGCCTAAGGAATGCTTATGTTGTTCCCCCATCAATTCTACCATGCACAGCTTGCTAAGGAGTTCACCCTGTTCTCAACCTGGAACTGTGAGGGAAGAACAGACTCAATAAAGGCTCAGAGGTTTTGTTCAAATGGGTATAGAGAGAGAATTTAAGCTTCACACATCCTATCTAAACGGTCCAAAAAGAGAGAAAGAAATCTAAAACTCTGGACTTGCACACAATTTTTCCAGCTCTTCCGTCTGTTACACAGACTAGACATTTTGCAGATTTCTTGGAGAACTTCCTGGCAACCACAAGCAATCACCAGGGCAGGATGCATATGTGTTAAACTGAAATCTTAAACAAAATCATCTTTTTGAGCTTCAAACTTTTTTTTTTTTTTAAACTGTTAGTTCTGGAAAATGGCTTAGTGTTATTTTATTTCACTGCAGCTAGTTCAGCCATTTCCCCCCACCAGAGAAACAAGAGGGCTGCAAAGGCTTAGGGGTCACCAATGGTGTTCTGTGGTGTACATGGCCCTTCTAGGAAGAAATTGCAAAGGGTTTTTTTTATAGACATCTTATTTCTATTATGGTGATTTTTCTTTGACTCTATGCTGTTGTGGTTCAGATCCAATTGAAGATTACAACTCGTTTTTTCAGGCACACCCAACTAAACAGACTCTTCCTAATCATTAGATCAAACAACCTGGGATCCACAAGGTCAACAGCTCAGTTTGTTCCAGAGCTGTTAATCAAGCAAGAATTAATACACTGAGTATAGGAGAAATTGTCAGTTATGAGTCAATAAAAGGACTTCATCTCTTTGTGAATCCCTAATAGGTTAACAGCTTTCTCTTGGATGGATGGTTGGTACCATGAAACATGTTAAGTGTGACCCCACATCACTAGTAATGTGTAGTTCGTTGTTTTTATGTTCAAGGACATTGTAGAAGTTCACAGCTTTCACCAAGCTTTCTCCTTAACAAATGATACAGCACCATCCGCTTTCAGGGTGTGATGAGGAATGGATTGGAAGTAACTTCTATATAATATCAATGCCCTCTCCTGTCACAGGCAGCACCTCACAACTACTGCCACAAGAAATACAAAATAATTCACAGTGTTGAAAAATCCAGGGCGTTATCAAAGTACATTTTTCAAAATTACTCAGCACCATTAAGAAACTTGTTATAAATTCATTAAACAAATCACCTTAAAAGCCCTGATGAATGTATGGGTATTAACCAATAAATGTGTTCTTATTATGCTGTTATTCACCCCATTATATAAGCAGGTAAATAGTGAGAGAATATCCCTTCCTTTAACTACCCATAGGCTTGGTGAATCTGATATACTTACATCCCACTTGCACTAAAGAAAATGAGGAGAGATTAAGCTGCTTGGAGAAAGCAACATAGAGAAAGCTGCTGCCTGTGATGGGATAAGACCTCAAGTGATAATTCTGTGCCCACTCTGGCTCTTTATAGTTCTCCACTTGTCTTGGGAGTTGGGCATTTAAAAAAAAAAAACAACCAACCAACCAAACAACAAGAACAACAACAAATAAACCTCCCAAAACCCCAAAACAAAACAAAAACCAAACCAAACCAAACCAAAAAAGGTAGAAAGTAAG
This sequence comes from Eulacestoma nigropectus, assembly GCA_013397775.1. NCBI lineage: Eukaryota > Metazoa > Chordata > Aves > Passeriformes > Eulacestoma > Eulacestoma nigropectus. Next base: position 308,746 of record VZTE01000950.1, on the reverse strand, counting down.
AGTCACCCTGTAGTCACTAGAAAAAAAACCAAAGGAGGAGCACCTTTTGTCCCACAAACAAAATTTCTACAAATACATGCATTACAAAGGACTGACACTGAAATGAGGAAATTCCCATTGGCAGCAGTCTTAAATATTACCTCTAAAAATCAAGGACAGAGCAAAATACCAGCAGGCCTCTGGTGGATCCAATAAAAGCTACCAAGGTCTCAAGCAAAAAAAATACAAATGCTGAGCACTCCTCAGTTCCTCTTCAAGGCCAGTAACTGGCCAGTAAGTAAACTTGAATAACTAATGGAAATCAGGAAATCTGTAATGAGCTGCTCAATAATTCTTTGCTAAAGGGAAAGAAGAAATAAAATAATTTATGTATATTCTCTGTGATCCCGCTGTAAAAATCTCAGGCAAAATACACAAATCATTATTTTATTTAAAAGAAAGAGGGAACAAAAAGGTAATAATCATAGTTATTTGATCTAATTATTCCTAAAGGAATCCATAAGAGACTAGAAAATGTTTAAAAACCACCAGTCCTGATCTGCTACCTGGGGAGAATAAAAAACATTCTAGAAGGAAACACAGGTGAAAAAAATAATGACATTAGCATCTCCAAATTGTTTAAAAAAGGATCTTCAGCCTAAAGAGAATCGACAGCATAGCTTTAAGGACAGATAAATGGCTGCCTCAAGGATCTGTCTTACCTCCTCTTTCTTTTTTAAGTAATACCTTAATTTGCATAGTAATAACCCAATTATGGTAAGATTAAGTGACAGAAATCTCATTATTACCGTTCCTACAAAACAGTCGATATTCCATTCAGTACCTTTTAATATTACACACCTTAAAACATAATTATTCCAATATACGCTCATTCATCTTTAATGCAATTTCTTTAATAATAATAAAAAAGACTCTTCTGTAATTGTTAGGGTTTTTTGGTTGAATCTATTATTGTTAAAACATGATTTTCCTCCTTCAGGCTGCTATAGAAACAAGCAAAGCCAACCAACTGCTTAGGGGCACGCTCCCTCCCCTCTTCCCAAGAGGGAGTCCACCAAGAGGCCTAAAGCACATATGTTAAAATATGTTGCAACAACTCTCTCTCTCCATCTCCCCACTCCCTGCTTCTTCCCACGCTGAGAGCTGGTCATAAGACAAGCTTGAAAACAAAATCAAATATATAGCAGCACCAGGCTTCTGAGAGCTATTTGCGTTCAGGGATTGCTGCTACGGGGAGAGGGGGAAGGGTCGTGGGTCTAGGGCTGTGGGAGGAGGAATCAGAGGCACGGGGCTCACCTGCTACAGGCGTTCTCAGTTCCAATTACAGAGATAATAAATGGGATAAGTGGTCAGTTACCAGATTAACAACAGAAAGGAAATGGGAGAAGGAGATAGGGCTGGCTCCATCAGACAGACACAGCTCCACATATGTTCTGCTTCAAAAACATGTCATGAGCAGTTAGAAGAGGAGAAATAGCAGCCACCACCTCACCAGTCACATCTAACTCAAGGTAAGGCTGGGGAGCCTTTCACAGGCAAATCTTCCATACCACTTCTTCAAATCCTAGATAGGCTGGAAACAACTGAGGGTTGGCAGCACTGAGTGTCTGTCAGGAGCCTATACAAATTCAGTCACTGCTCCAAGTCCAGTGCTTAGTGGCCAGCCCCTTCCACAGTCACTTATAGAGGCTGGAAAGAAAAGGATTGTAAACAGCCACTCTTTTATAGACAGTCCCCCTCCCAATATACCCAGAACAGCTCTCCAGGAAAAGCTGGTGGAACCCATGATTCGTAAAAACACACAAATTCAGCTCGCTTGGCGCTCACTCGATCGCTTATCCCACCATCACTAAAAGCAGTAAATACAAGATGCAATTTCACAGGAGTTATTTACTGTTTAATTTTTGTGAAAGCCTTCTGTCAAAATGGCATGAAGGAGAAGTAATTTGGCTAAGTTCCGATTCTCAAAGTCCTTTACAATCACCGAGACACTGCAGGTCCGATTAAAAAGGGAAAGTGTGCATTGCTGGAAACCATCCCTGGGTGGAAGCATTCCAGGGTTTTTTAGTGTTGGGAACACAGCTTGCTGATCTTGGAGGTGAGGCAGCCCACCTCCCACCTCCAGTCCCTGCGGGGCTCCACACGATTGAGAACTGCAGAGCTGCCTCTTGACACTGCCCTGGATTTTACAGAAGGGGAAAACACCACATGCCAGCACCAAGCCGGCAGGGAAACGACCATCCCTGGCACTGCCCACAGCCCTGCATGGAGGACAAGCTCCAGGGCAGAACAGTTGGACTTTTGCTCTGAAGATTTTGACCATTTCCCTAATGGTTCTGGTTATGAAAAGTTTCCAATTATACCATGTTCCACAGAAAGCAAATTAAAATAACTGTCTTTACTTGAAAATAAAATAAAGCAGTGAATATGCTAATGATTTTTTCTTACATTCTTATCTCATTTCATGCCTTTAAACAGAAAACCTTGTGAATCTTACTATGAAAATTATCAACAAAGACTAAACAGCCCTCCATCTTACACCAAAACTTGGAGGGCTGAGTTTATACCATCCTGACCCAATCTGACTGAAATTGAAAACTTTTCCTCTTCCATTAATAGCTTTTCCAATTCAGCAGTTCAAAGCTGCAATCCCTCACAGCCTATGCAAGGATTTGGGATCATTTTATAAATCTGTGTGGCAAATGAACATGAAAGAGAAACTCTCCTTATGGCTGGGAACTATCCTTTGGGGGGAAAAATGTTATTAGCTTTTTAGAGAGCATTTGCAAGGGTAATTTGCACTACAGCATTTCTTTTTATTGGCCTTGCAAGCAAGTGTTGAAACAATTTGTCTTATCATATATATTCACTTTGAATAGGGACCTCATGCGAAATGCTCCTCTTGAAACAAGGAACAATGGGTTCAAAAACCAACACTAAAAATGGATGAGTGTGGCAATAATTTATTTCATAAAAAATATTCAAAGGCAAAGAGGAAAGCAAGAAGGAAAGGATAAATGAATGAGGGAAGGAAAAGCTTCTGATTTAGTCTGTCATAACTTAAGGCAGCTATGCCAAAGCTCCCAGTTTGGTCCAGCAATTTCACAGGTATTATAACAGGAGAGTAAATCGCTACTCCTGGACATCATTTGTATTTTATTACTTCTTAAGAGACCTCAACCAAAACCAGGGCCTCAGCATGTGAGATTCTGCACAAACTAACAGCACAGAAACACCTTTACTGCCCACAGACGACTCCCAACAGACAGCTGTAAGTCAGGATTTCCATGAGCTCTAATGGAGGGCAGCTGCAGATGCAGCATTTGATACAAGGAGTACAGAAGTCACTGAAAATCCTTCCCCTCTTTCAGTGTGCTTTGATTCATGGAAGAACCAAAGCAGCAGATTGCTCCTGGAAAAGTAAAACTGAAACCTCTGAGCCACCTCACCCTGCTCTGTGGGACAGTTCTTCAATGCAGAACACTCTGAGCAAAAAGAATTGATCTCTTTTATGCTCTAGTACAACAAAATGCAGACTGCAGATCTCCAGTTCTGAAAGTGGCATTTCATTCCACCAGGGCAAATAACTTCCATTTTAAGGAAGGAAAAAACTATTCATGACAAGGAAATAATACCACATTTGCAGTGAAGTTAGATCATTTGAATTGCAAGTGCTTCCTTCTGCATAAAATCAGTACAAAAAAGACCAATGGAAGTATAGTAAGAAATAATAAAATCAAAGGTCGCCCGTTACATATGTTTCTAGTGCTGATTCATCCCTACAGCAAGAATTCGATTTGCAGATGACAGCCCCAAAAGGCAGTTTGCTAGTGCAGCTCCCTTCTCCTTCTTCTGGAGCTCAAGGGATTCCCAAGGGGTGGTAAGAGTCTATTGCTCACAGGCTAAAACAATTTACTTGTTCTGTTGTTGCAACTCTTCTATCTCCCATCTCAGTGGTGTGCTGGGTACAGTAACCAAACTTTAGGTAGCAATACTACTTACTCTGAATTTTTCAATTAAATGCATTTTAATTGAAAAAGAAAAATTAATGGAAACTTGCTAGTTTCAATAGCAAAGTTCTCAAGCCCAGAATAACTGAGTTGAAAAAAAAACCCAGAAAAACCTCCAAAACCCAAAACATGCCACAGGCCAGGATGGATGTTCACCCAAGCTGCAAGTTCAAACCCCTGCTTCAGAAGAGAGACCACAATTCCACATGTCTTGTGGGAGAATGTTAACCCCTGGGCTATGAACTGCTCCAAAGTGGTGTCTTTCAAGGTTAGATTTGACTTCTAGGAGGATGAGCTTCTCGGGGTTTTTTTTAAGTGAAGATTCCTGAAAGCTTTCTTTTCATTCTGATTCAGAAAAAGACAAGAACAGAGGGGATTTTTAGAGGTTATTGAAAAGTACAACGGGCCAATACTTTCAGCTTTCACAAATAAACACAGCAGCATTTAAATCAGTATAACCCCCTTGTTTTAACTATTTTTCAGCTTAACCCAACAGAAACAGAAATTATTTAGGCTTACATTCAATGAAAACCAAGAAGTAAAGCTCATCAGCAAAAGAGAGCAATTAATTTTTCAAAAATTCTCCTGAGATAAGAAAAAGACAAAATCCCCCCAAAGCCCCCACATTCAATTCTTAAAAACATTTGTCCATGTAAAGCTATTAACTCAAGTCCCATGTCCTTAGCTGAATTCTCACAGGCTCCTGAGAGATGTCTGTGATAGCTTTTCCTCACCTTCAAGGGCATTTCTCTGCATTATCACTGCACACATAGAAAAGGCCAAACTCTGCTTCACTTGCTCATGACAGAATTGCCACTTTACTTGCAGTAGTAAGGAAAGCAGTAGTAAGGAACTTGGCCTCATGTCATCAGCTTGAAAGCAATATATTTTATACATTGACATCTTCATCGATATTAACTTCAGAGACAGAAATTGGCTCTCAAACTGACCCATTTAGGAACATATGAAATAAAGCAAAATATGCACAGCTAAGGGTGTGGGAAAAGACAGACTTAGTAAAACGAACTAATAAACCCTCAAACCATTGTACACATTTTTTTGTTGATGCTTTGGTAAGTACCATCATAAACTGAAAAAGGAATTTCTGGGAGCTTTGAACAGCTATTTAAGTCCAAGGCTTACCTAAAATTCATGTAAAAAGTCAAACAGAAGCATCAAAGCACATGACTACACTTTTAACCAAGCCTGGGATACACTGTTCTAAGTGCATGAACTGTTTCTTTCCCACTTATCATGGCCACCATCAGTATTTAGCTGCTCTGCTCTGTGTGTCCAGATGAAGATGCATATGATGATATAGATGTAGCTACCATACATGAGTCCATCTGCTCGCTGCCAACATAATATACTTGTTAAATATTGCATTAGTGTTTAGCTGTGACATAAACAGGCCCCTATTCAGCAAGTTTATGGTTTTAAACATTTGAGTGAATGCTTATTGAAGTCCTTAAAGTTAGCCAGGTGTTTAAATACTCTGCTGAATCAGGGCCAAAGTCAAAGTGTTGACATGGTATGATGTAAAAGCTTAATATCAAAGGAATAATGATACCAGCACAAAGCTCATTCAGCTGAATTTCACTGTCATTAAGCTACACACATACATACAATTTCTGGAGACATCTGATCTAACGGAACGCTAAGGTCAAGCAGACTGTTCCCATGTATTTCCATGTGAAAACGAAATTACTGCTTTGTGACTACCAAAGGGGTCTCAAGAGTAAAGCTGTTTGAGACAGACTTGTCCACACATACAGGGACTTAAATGTTTATCTAAAAACCGAAACAAAAAAAATTTACCTATGACCCTGACAGATATGTGATAAAAAAATGTAGAAGAATTAGTAAAATCCTACATGACACTTCATTTAAATCTGCAAATGACTTGATAAAAATCTCTTTCTGTATCTCCCTTCTCAGATGATTTGATTACAAAAAGTAAGACAAAATCCCTCATCATTAAATGTCTCAAAGCAAACTGAAGAGCTGACAGAGAAAACTGAGCTCTGACTATTCTGAATATCCATGGTATTTGTACAACATGTTGTAATATTAACACTCTTTAACTACTCACATGTGGCTGAAACATTTCGGTTTGAATCACACAAAGAACAAGTTTTGATGTAATATATATATTCTTGCTAGTGCATGGCTTACATTATGATCTGGGGAGTTTGGCATCACACAACGTGTCACTTTCTATAAAATAAAATCTTGGAATTATTGAAGCCATTGTCATTTCATATGACAAAAATATCAATGTTAAATGTGCCTTTAAAACATTTATCAGTTCCGTGTGTCAAGAAGCAAAAGATGAGGAATATTTCATGTGAGTAAAATGCAGATAAGTTAACTTGACAAGAACATGTATTCACTTAAGAATGGGTTATGTCCCTCTTGGCATGGACATCATACTGTGCAGAGTCTCCAAGAATTTAATTAGAGCTGTAATATAGTAATTAACTACTGTATATTGAAAGCTTTTGTAATTTTTTTAAATCTTTTTTTTTTCAATAGTGGGTGAAGAAAGAGAAATTATCATGACTAAAAAAAGCCAAACCAACAGCACAGGAAAATATAAGCTACTGTAAATCCACAGGCATTACAAGGTGTGTGGCAGGCTTTGTTATCTCTTTGTTCCATCACTGACCTCACCGTGGACCTGAACTACTTACGATACCTTCTCTGAACTAGAAAAATGATGCAATAAAGTCTAATTTATTTTTGATAGCTCTCCATAAATAATTTCACTTCTTTAAAGGAAATACTCCTGCTTCCCAAAATCAATGGGGTAAATTCTCCCAGACTCTAAATAGGTATATTCCACAACTTCTCAACCACAAGTCATTAGTATTGCTGGGTTTATACAGAAAATAAAAATAATTCCAAACCTGGGTCTGAACACAAAAACCAGGGACTTGAAAGCACTGAAAACATTTTCTTTTACAAGGTACCTGTCTCTAAGGCCTTTGTTTGGCTTCCACAAACACCAATACAGAGTCTTGTGGAGATTCTCTAAATAATCTAAACAAAGTGACACAGCGGGAGTGAGCCTAACCTGAGCCAAACCTGAGATCTCTTTTCTCCTATTCATGCCAAAAGCATGAGAAAGGGAGAAATTGTTCAACCACACATTGCATATGCTCCATGAATCTGCAAGTTTGCAATGACTCCAGGAGATCTTTATACTCAGCTCTGATCCCCCAGACAATCAGTAAATCCTGGACTTAGTCCTTTCCTCAGAACTCTTCAAAATTTCATGCTTATGAAAACACTATCAGGATTCAATGGATAGTATAATGGATCCAGAGGAAAAACAGAGACATGTATTATTCCAAATTGATCCTTATTTGGGTGGGTGATCTTAACCATTTCTGTTGTAATTTCTCCACACACAAAACAGGAATAATAGTAACTTACCTCTTTGATAAAGTATTTTTGGTGAGTAAAAAGCACCATGAAGGTGCTGAATTCCATTACTAAGTACTATTATAGTCTAAGTGGCATTTGGCAAAAATAAAGAGAATATAAAAGCATCCATGCTCAGATTTATTGTTTGAATTGGGAGTATTCCTTTGGACTGCCTTTGCCTTCTTCACCCAGCAGTATGAAGCAGAAACAGAGCAGTACAGAGAATGAATGTTAATATGTTCAGATAAATGCACCTGTGAAACATTTGCGGACATGACGGTGACACACACCACAGAGGAACGGGTTGCCACATGTCTGCTGAGCTGTGTGGATGATTCTGAGTGGATGTTCTCAGCCTGCTGAAACTGCCTCTGAAAATCTTTTAAACTGTGATGACTCAATCACTTTGAAAAAGTAGCTCCTCCATGAAGTTTTCAAAGCCAGAATCCTCACTGACTGTGGAGTCTTACTTCATAACTCGTCTGCTGGGATGGATGTGCTCCAGCCCTTACTTGGAATGCCAAACAACAGACTTAGTGTTGGTTGGTGAAGCAAGAGAAGAGTTAGAAACAAAAAAACCTATCTAGTTTCCCCATGATGATTCCCATTACTCTTTCTATGTTTCCTTGAGATCGGATTTCCCAGGACAAGAAAAGTAGGAGACCATCAACAGAGAGAAAGACATCCACTGCCACCATGCAGGGAATTTGAAGCTTGCTCAAGGCACTCCCCAGCCAGCAGGAGCCCCAAGGAGGATGGACAAAACCCCAAAGGGACAGACTTCCTGAAGGATGCTGAAGGAGACATTTTCAGTGTGCAGGGACACCTGAACTGCCTCTGGGCCCTTATGGGGTAAAGGCTGTTTGGCCTGGGCCCAAACTGTGTCAGCATGCCTTGTTGCAACAAGGTGAAGGCACGGACAGCAGCCTGGGATCACGGAAAGGGGGTCACCCCTATGACCCATCCTTCCTGAATCCCCACTGCTCATTCCCTCAGTGCCTCAGCGCCCCTCTCCATCTTCCCCTCCCACTTCTGCCTCCCCCTAACCCAGCTGTTTTCCACCTAAAAAAAAAGTCCAAAGAAAAAAATCCCACCTCTTATATACAAAACAGGATGTACAGGAAAGTAAAGCATTTCTGATTTCCTTCTCAGGGGATCAGGAGCAGGGCTGTTCCCTTGACTTTACATCGAAAGCTAATCCTTCCACCTCCTCCTCATAGACAGGCAAGTTCTCCAGACTCTTCCTCATTACATAAGGCACATGCATAATCCTTCCCCTCCCACAGAGCATCTCAAGAAACACAATCCTCCGCCTCCCCCTCAATCACACCAAGTCTAATCCCAACACTTCTGACATTCCCAGCTAAATAGCCATCAGTACAGTGAGAACAAATTAAATGATGCACAAACTCTGCACATGGTTTAAACCACAGCCTCACAACTGATTCTCTCAGTTTTCTACTCAGCCTTCATGTTCTGCTTCATACTTGCAATTTCAAACTATTTTTCTGCATAAATTCTGTCTTGTGTTTTATTTTTTCTCTGTCGTTTCTTTTGTGAGGGATGAGAGGGAGACGGGGTGGTTTTTATTAGTGAATAGCAGATTTTGTTTTGTTGGTGGCATTTTATGGCAATGTTTTAGAAACAAGTTCACAGTAAGTTCAGAGGAAAGGAATTTTCAAAGAAAATCTAGCACAAAGCATTGTGGGGAATGATATGGAAAGTTGACAAAATTATGATAAACAATGAAAAAAACAATTAAGTGTGGGGAAACACTGCATCAGTGTTTATCACACTGTTAACTTTTCTTGTGGAAAATGCTTTATGGTCTGCAGTTTCTGAAAGAGATCTTAACCCAGGCTATGGGAGCAGAATGCTGCATATATAATGGGTTTGAAACATATTTTATATATATATGGAAAAAAAAAGAAAATGGCAAATATGTCTGTATGAGATAAGGCTTTCAGAACAAAATATAATACATGGAAATCCTTTCTTGAAGTGCTTTGTGGTCTTAAGGAGGTAGGAAACTTAAAACAGTTACAGTAAAAACAAGTTTAAACAAGGTGTGAAAAATTGGGGCAGAAGCAGAAACAAAACCTGAAGTAAGCAGCTAAAAGAAGTAAGAGAAGTGATGTCTTACACGGTCATGGCTAATCTATTTACAGTTACTTTAAAATCCATTTAAGAACTCAGTGGCAAAAAAAAATAGAGAATGTCTATGCCCAGCATTTAGCAAAGGTAGTTAGAAAATGAAGAATAAGTGAAGAGACGAGCACTCAGAACTTCTAGCTCTAATTCCAGGCTCCCTTTATCAAACCAGCTAAGCTGTACCACCTCTTAGACCAGTTCCTTCCCTGAATAATGGGGTGATAGCATTTTCCTCTCAAGCATGCTATCAAGATGAATTAACTAAATTATATTAACTAAGGCTCTCTCACTGTCCTCCTGCAAATCTTCTATCAAGGCTCCTTACTTTCCTCGATGTCTACAAAGGCTATCTTGACTGCTTGGCAGCTGGTGTATTAAGATACCTGCCTATTATAACTGTATCTACATTAGAGAACAATTTGGTGCAACAGAGGCAGAGCGCAAGGTCATTGCAGTTGATACCAGGGCACCTCCATCTATATTATCTGGGCTCAGGTTTACTATTGACTAGATTCAGCCTTGTGCGCTGTACTGAATCTTGCGTGTAGTCCATTTTTGTTTCGAGAGACCAGCCACTAGTTTAGATCCTTGTATTTCTCTCAGTGCTCAGAGTATCAGTGGTATGTTTCAGCACAGGAAGTCCTGCTTTGTTCTCCTCCAGAGGAATCTAGTCCAACACACACCAAAACCATTCTTCAAACCAAGCTGACATATGCTAAGTAAAAAAGACCAGGGAGATTTTCTTCAAAACCGCAGGATTGGTGCCAACCAAAATGCTAAGACCAAAATGCTAGTAACCAATGCTGACTACTATAATTTTTCTTTATACATTCCCTCTATCTCCTTATCCATATGCTGGTTGTTTTCTTCTTTTAGTCTTCAAGATACATGAAGGTTTTACACCATGTAGGGTTTTGATGGTGAAGGCACTCTATGAAAATTTCTCCTGGCTGCAGCTTACAAGGACTCACAAGCAGCTGAAATGGCACAAGGTGAAGTGCAGATAATTGATGTGCAAAGGCAGAAAGAAACATCTCTTTATTAACTAGTTTCCCCACTGCACTGGGAAGTAGTTTAACACAGTAAACTTTCGGGATGCAGTCAGATGTTGTGCTGAAGAATTTTTTGGCTTATTATCTGTACTATAAAATTAAATTTCTAAACAATAATGCATTTAAATATTACTGTTAATAATTTGTCTTCTTCTTTTGCTGGTATGTTTTATGTTCCAACTTACTATTTTTCTGAAAGGACATTTTACCTATGGATACAAACCTTGTTGCAGGATTTTTCCCATCTGTTGAAGGACCAGATAACAAATATATCTGTTAAGAGTATGGTTAGCTATGTCCTATTTCATATATGAAACAATTACTTGGAGAGTGACTGTATAAAAAACATTTGATACTGAGAGTGTTGAAAGTATTTAGTAAGTACAGAAAAAGGACAACTCCTTGATACAGGCCAACCAATATTTTAAGTAGCAACACTTCCATTTTGTTGTTACTGTGCTTTTAATTGCAAGAGGTGTTGACTTCTATTCTTGTGGAGAAATCAGTCAGGAATCGACAATAATGAGGAGTATATTCAAAAAGGTTACTTCAAGCACCAGGAAGCTAATCTTCTTTGGTTATTCATAACTACTAAAGAGATAAAAGCTTATTCACAGAATAATTCAGAGCACCTAAGCTAAACACTGTCTCTGAACCACCTTCCACCCACATCCTTCCCCACTGAGAGAGGAACAGATGAAAGCCAGCCTTAACTTAGTCTTTCAGAATAAGCCCTGTTTGTGAACAGCATTTCCATATACTTCATCTCTTTAATCAGAGGGTTTCGAACACATTGTTTTATTTTGAACTCCAAGTCCTTCAATTTTGTCAGTCAAACCCCACTGAAATATTCTCAAATTTTAACACTTCATTTGGCCTTGCCATTAAAAATGCTTCAATAAAGTAAAGTAGAAGTATTTCAGCTTTGAGAGGTATTAATTTGTATCCATTTGCAGAGTAATATGATTTACTTTACCTAAATTCTTGTGGACTCCTGCTACTGATACTCAGCTAAGGTCCTCATATATACTATTTCAGCTTAAGGTAAATCAGAATTGACCTGAGGTTATTACAACCAGATTTTAGAGATATTTTGCTGTTATTACATTGTAGGCAGTCCCTGTGGATTGGCATTCATATAATAAGTTTATGGTTAAATAGTGTCTTAATACCTTAAAAATGTTCTAATGCCCTAGACAAATATTGTTCTAATACATTATACCTTAAAGGTAGATATAAGGAACAGTAAAATCTTGGAGATGCTTGTGGTGGGAGCACTGTGCAAAAGATGAGTGGCTCTGTGTTAAGAGGGATCACCCAGCAAACTCAGTGATAAGCAGTCAGCAATACCGTGCCATTTAAGTCTTGGACATACTATTTTTTAGTTTGTTTCAAATTTTGGATCAAGTTATTTTTGTAAATAAGAATAAATTATCATATTTAAAGTAGGTAATAAATTAACCACTATTAATCTCCTAGGGACGCAAGAATCCTTAAAAAGCAGAGGAATTTTTAAAAGTCTTTTACTTTCATGTTTCTAATCATTATTATTGTCTTTCTTGCTTCTAAAATCAAACCAGTTTTGCTCATCGTTTCTTTGAAACTCAGAACAAAATATTTGCAGAGACCAAAATCCTTTTGTGACCCAGAAACATCAGTACTTTCCAAAAATATAATGACATGCTAACCTATTAATTCAAACCTGAAGTTTTACCTATTTTTCACTAAATCACACCAAAATGGTCCATTGTGGCAATCTTATTGAACGTGTTGCCAAACTTCCTTTATTAGAGACATTCACAAGAACAAAACCTTCAATTAATTAAGTATTAACTAATCATCTTACTGTCTAATCAGATAGTTTGCACTACTTAAAATAGTTATTGGATCTGCAAGGCACATTTTTTCCTATTTATTTTATTTATTTTATTTTTATTTATTATTATTATTACATTATATTTTCCATACGTAATTCAGGGTCCAGTTGACTTCCAAGTCTTCTGAGAGACTCAGTATAACACTGGCTTGGTAACTGTGAGGGTTGAAAAATCTGGCCCTAGGTGTCCATCTCTGTTCTTCTCCCACAGTGTATCTAAACTTTCTCTCCTTTGAATTATTGTCAGAGCTGAGCTTTTAATGCATGACCTTGGCTTGATTTATGAGTACATTTAAAGAATGTGAGGTCACTCAAGCTAGCAAACCAGCTGGCCTCCATGCAAGAGAGTACAACAAAAACTTCAGGAAAAAAAGTCTCCCTGGACTTACCAAACAATGTATAAAATGAATCTTTTAAATTTTAGTTTAAAACACATAAATAAAACTATACTGACATGTTTGAAAATGCAGACCTATTTTAAATGGTAGCCACAGATGCACCAGAGAAAATGGGATTGTTCCCCATTTTGTCCTTACACAGCAGTATACACAGTCATGGCTACTTTATTACCAGTCTGAAAACAAGTATCTGAGAGAAAGAGACTCCCTTTAAACTAAAAATTAATAGAACTCTGTCAATTCTGTGATATAACACATCATTTGGAACAGAGGACAAAGAGCCTTTCCAATACAATACACCAAGTCGTTAATGCTGCTGTCTGCAAAGCTTTAGTCAGGTGAGTATTATACGGAGACTGAAGAGACATCCATATAGGACACCAGCTCCGATACATCATTTCACTGGCAGATTGTGAAAAATCAGGGTTAATCTATAAAGACCACAGGGCAGACTAGAGAAAGTCAGTATTTATGGGCTCCTCTGCACTCAGCAAAGAAAAAGAGACATAGTATGAAGACAACATCCGTTTTCTACCTCCTTCAATTCACAGATTTACTTGAAGTATTCCAGTGAAGTGCAGAAACCTTACAGTAAATTTGCCTTAGTTTTTGCAACACCCTCCTAAGACAACAGTCAGAGTCTGCCAGTTTCCTGATAAATCAGCCAAACGTGGTCAGCCACTCTGGAGCTATACATTGCCATTCAGGGAGACAGAAGAGGAGGTCTAGACAACCCTGCTTCTCCAGGGACAAAGCGCTGCGAAGAACATACATATTTACACAGACCTAGTGTTGTCAAATACTGTGATTTTACCATGAGATTCATAGCAGGCATTTCTCTTACAGTTCTGCTCTGCTTATTGGAGAATATCAGCTCCGATTTAACAAAGAAATGGAGCTACAAGCTGTGATGCTTAAAAAAACCCACCCTTGAAAGTGTGAACCCTGACAACTCCAATGCAAGAAAAATATAGAAGGGGATTGGGTTTTTTTTAATCTTACGATTTCTAAATGATTTTGTGGCCTGCTTCAACTGGTAATATTCACACAGATGGGTTAAATGTCATTTTGCACTCTGAATTAACTTCCCTAAAATCTGTTCTCCAAGCCTTGTCACTCACCTGAGTAATCCTCCTGGTTTTAAATGGGCCTCCATAAGTGACCAGACTAGTTTACTTCTGCACGCTGATGAGCGTTACGTAGGAGGTGCTGATACTCCCACATCCCTTTAAAAAGAAGATTAGGCACTAAGATAAGTGAAAACTTCTGTTCAAATTGGCTCAAATCCTTCTCCTATTTAAATTGGTGGCAGAACTCCCACTTACTTCAAAGGTCCAGGACAGGAACACTGTATTAATTAGGACAGTGCAAAAACTCTCATTACAAAACTGAAGCATGTGACACTCACCTGATTTAAAAGAAAACAAAACAAAAAAACCCAGCCTTGGATTTGCATCTCCAAGAACACTGGGCAGTAAGACCTGGGTACAGAAGTCCCAGGCATTTTGGATTTTGAACTAAAACTATGTAAAAACGAGATATGTTTATTCATTATTCATTTGTTATAAGCTTGAAAGTAAGGCCCTTTTAAAGCAGGTCTGAATTTGTTGGAATTCATGTAAATGAGAATAAAACTTGACCAAACAGTAGGTCGTACTTGCCACAGCTCTACTTAACACTGAAGAGGGCTGCAGCTTTTTAATTTTAAAGAAATTTTAGCCTTTGCACTCTTTGCAAAAGGAAAGAGCCCCCTTAGCAGGATGCGAACTGTAATTCCAGTGTTGCCACATCAGGCTCTTCTGATAGCAAATCCCCAGTGCGGGGCAAGCACAATTCATCTAATTTATCCTCCTGGCCCATTCCCACTCCTAGAAGATGATGACATTAGGCTGGTGCATCTGAAAATATCCTCTCTGCCACATCAATTAAACCTGAGAACTGGACTTGGCAGGGCAGCAGCAATGCCTGCTCAGTCCTGACAGTGCACGGGCTGAGCCCGAACTGCTTCTCCCCAGACCAAATAGCAACACATCCAATTCAGCCTTTTTTTGAAGAGATCAGGGACCAAGCAGGCTAATGTCAGGCTGAATATTTTTAATATTTATAATGAATAAAATTATATGCTTGGAATGCAACATTCAGCATAACAGCATTAAAAGCTAAATTTTTATTTGGATTATATTCATGGTAATAATAAGGAATGTAGGGGGGGTTTTGTGACATAGGTTAAAGAGTCTGTAACCTCTAATTTGACAGGAACTCTATTATCACTCTCTGGAAAATTAGACAAGATAGAATATTAAGACATCCAAAAACTGACACAAATAGAAAACTAGGTCTCTCACTTGCTCCGCTTTCTTTAAACAAGGAAGATGATTATATGCTGTTTGACATTCCATTTTCAGGGCAACTAAAGAGATGCCGGGAGTCACACTTCATTTATTCTTCCAAATGCCACCACTGAAAAAAAAAAAAGTGTTGGTATTTGAAGGCACCATACTCCCACAAACAGCGGCCAGAATTAACCTTGTCTTCCTGATGGATTCATTTGTGAAGTCCCTCAGTTTAGTTTCTCAAGATGAAATTAAAAATACCCTCATGGCTTAGTGTAAGCACTAAAAGCAAACACTACATGGTGGGCCAAAACCCCCAGGGTGTAGCCTCACTGAACTCATTGTATTAGACAAGTCAAGGGGAAATATGTTCTTGTAGAGATTTCCAGCCTCAAGATATTTGGATTTGCTTAAGGTTAGCGTCTGAACTTTTACATAACTATTCTGACTGAACCTCACAAAATTTTGAGGTTCACATCCAGCTCTGAAGCTAAGAGCAAAAAAAATTACTTTTCCAACTCTTTCATGATTCCCAGTAAGATGTTTTGCTTTACAGTGTGAATAAAACAATGTTGTTTTAGATCTTGTCATCCCAGAGAACAAAGGCATAATGTTGCACACATTTCTGTAAACAAACAAACAAACACACCCCCCCCATGTTTTTGTTGGAATTTTATCAATCCAAAATAGGCAAAAATAAAATTCAGTTTTTGAAAATCTACTCAAAGCTGACACAAAAAATTAGAATCATTAGTGAGTTTTTAGTCTGTTCTTACTCAGGCAAAAGTCCCATTGAAATAAAGCCAACATTACTTCAAAATCTGAATACTGTTTCATTCAGCTTTTCAGCACCAAGATGAAGCTTTAGTTACAACCATCTGTCATGGGTATAATCTCATAGCACTGATACCCATTTCTCTTAAATATAACCTTTCTTCATAATCTCTTTATCTACCTCTGGGGTATATACAAAGCTCAAAAAATACAAAGGAAAAATCACTATTTTCACTCTTATTGTACATGAACAATAATAGTACTTTGCACTGTAATAAAAATGCATCCCATATAGCTTATCTAGGCTGAAATACACACCTCAATACAGTATCTTGAAGACAGAGATTAAGACTTGTTTTGGCACATCTTGAAAGAATGTCTGAACCAGAGGGATGGTGGAGAAGAAGACAATGTTGCATTTTTAGATTTCAACACATTGTGAGGTTTCTCAAATGGCAGTTCCTCCATTACCATTAAAAATCCACTATATATGCATTATTGACTATTAATAAGATGAAGCTTACAATGTACTTTCAATGGGAAAAATCACAGAGACATGGAAAAACATTGTTAGAACTGTATCTAATAATAAAGCATAATCATCCTTGAGAGCTTGCATTTCTCAATATCCAAATATTTCACACTGCTCTTGCTAATGTATGACAAAAAGCTCAGAACTCTGGACAAAATAGAGAAACAGGGGTTGATGGTGACTGAAATGAGGAAACAGCACACGCACCGAACTGGGTGTCAGCCCAGTTGGGGCAGCATTTCTAACTGGGCTACTGAGACACTTCTTTCTCTCAGACCAAGTACTGGGTCGTGCCAAACTCAACTATCCAAATGCCTGTGCAGTTCAAGGTGTGGACAGAGACATTTATCTGCCCTCTGACCTGTTTGGCTGGAATCCATCCTGGTCCATACAACCACATTAGCAGGATGCTCTGTCCACCTGCAGTGCTGCGACACACTAATTTAGTTTGTTACTTCCAGACTAGTCTAAGCATGCTCTTCCCTGCAGACATGCCCCTCACTGAAAAACAACAGGTCAAGGTCAAAACAGAAATTTCAAGTAGTGTTATATTAAGTGCTGTATTGATTGGTTGTTTTTATTTTCACACATAAAATCCTAAATAATGTATTATCTTTCAAACCAAAATCTGAAAGTCATCACCAACTGCCCAGAACAGAAAGCAGGACAAAGTCGTTCAGGGAAAGAAGACTCCTGATTTTTGACATGTCAAAAATTTTTGACTCAAACCAGATTTTTTACATCAGTCATGATTTTTAAAGACATGGAATGACTATACTGTTAACGAAATAATTTTTAGAACTGAAAGGCCTGGTTTTTGTCTTCAGTGACAACACAATACTAAGAGGTTGGTTTGGGGTTTTTTGCAAGGAACATCATTTAAAAACAGATACTTCCATCTCCTCAAGATAAGCAGTGACAAAAACACAGTGCTTCGATTTCAGAAGTCCATATCAGACATTATACACTTCCTGAGGATTCTGGGAAGTGTAGTCTCCTTGCTTAGTTTTCTCCTAAAATATAATAAATTTAAGACAAACCATCTAGGTATTTTTGTTGGTAAAAATGAGGCAAATATTGCCTCCTGAAATTATCTTCACAACTGAAGGGAAGAAAAACCAAGTGAGCCTATTCCTCTGGTGTAAACAGATTATCCCCTTGTTTAAAGTGATGAAGTTGTCTCTCCCTGTTGCACAAATATATAAAACAATGTATCTTATCGTGTGCCAGCATACTGGGTAATATCTCCAGGGCTGGCTATCAGCTGGTTTAATTGTAAGATGGTTTTACATTAGGCATAGGGAGAGGGGGAATTTGGTAATCACCGAGAAGAGGGCAGGAGGAGAAAATAGGTCAGATAGCTTACAAACATGCCAGAAACAGAGACTAATAGTTCTACTTTTTATTCTAAAACAAAATTAATGTTGCCCCAGCAGCATGCTATTTAGTACATCCATCTAATCTATTAAACAAATAAGAAGACAAAGGATTAGCTGAAGATAGTACTCCTATGTATTTGTGAACTAGTTTCTTGTAATTAACAAAATTGATGATAAATATAATTTTGTCTTTACTTTCTCTTCATTTTCACATACAAACATGCAATATTATATATCAACTAGAATAAAATCTGCTAAACTGATTATAAAACTACAAATCTATGATTTATTTATATGTTTAGTAACAGCATTTTCCCTTTTGCTGGTTCCTTCACGACCTAAAAAGAAAGGACAAAACAGGAGGAGATATGCACAATTTCACCCACCAGAATTTCACATTAAACCCCACAATGTGCACAAAGCAAAGCAAACAGTGCAAAAAACATGAAAGGGGAGAAAATGCTGGACAACTCTGAACAAAAGCAATCTCAAGTACAAAGAGTTGAGATCTTTTTAAGATCTTTGCAAGCAGAGAGGAAAATAAGTGCCTCAAAATGGGGGCAAAGTGAAGAGGGTTCCTTATAAACACTGACTTGAAGCCTTCAGACATTAAAGACACATTATAGACTAACGCTATAAACTCGCCCAAACCTCATCTCTCTAAATGCTTGAATTAATTTTTCTCTTGTCACTGGGAATTAAGTTTACTTGGTCAATCAAAACTGTCTGATTCTCTGCAAGAATTTGCAGCCTTTAGTACAGTTTGTAAGCAGCTCTGCAGAACAGGGCCTTTGAAACTATAAAAGAAGACAGAGGTAAATGGCACTACTGCAGCAGGGAGAGTCCTGCAGAGAGGAAACCCAACAAAAGATGCATTATGCTATTAACAATAAGAAAACAGATATATGATTTCTTCTTATTTCTAATATTTATTTTGGCTTGCTGCCCGAAAAAACCCAGTAAGTCCTCCTGCATCTCAAAATCTGACTGGAGTTTAGACATAAAATTAAAAGACTACAGGTAAAATATTTATTTCTCTAAAAATACTATTGCTGGCATTTGAAAAATTCTCTTTTCCCTGCTTTGCCTCACAGGCACAGTGGACAAGTGTGTTCAGTTTAAGATTCCCAAATTTATCATATCTGCTGCAATGACAGCATACTCACATGATGACAGTAGCCAAGATATCAGTGCTGATTCATATCTGCATGAAACTCACTCTTCAGTTCATAAAATTCTTATCTTTTTTCTAAGTTTGAGGTCTGCTGGAATCTAAAAGCTCAAAGTGAAAAACAGCCTGTGTCTATTCTGGGGCTGAGCTGGAAGAAAAAACTGAGTTCCGCAGCTTTCCCCCAAAACAGTAACACATTCAGTTTTATTTATAACTCTCACCTATTTTGGAAATTTTTGTGAACCTGGCCTGACATTCAAATTGGTAATTCAGCTTAAAACTAGGGGAGGCTCCTCTCCTTTTATGCCTCCATACAATTGCTTTGAGAAGGTTAACAAAAAACAAAGATATTTGTAGCATACCATGACATGACCTATGAATGTCACAATGTAATTATTACATTCTGAAAACCAGAGGTAAATAGACAAAATCTACTATGAACCGCTCCTTTTAAGCAGCAAACTGAAGAAGGAAAAGATAGTGTCTATATGTTGGAGATTATAAAAGGTTCTGAAAACTGCAGTGTGACTTTGGCATTGGTGACACAGAGTTGCGAATATTTTCAAGGAGGTCCCATCAGACCTTGGAGCTAACAATCCTCTTTCAAATCTGTCTACTTCTTCCTTTTAATCTTCCTTTTCTGTTGTTTTTGCTTGAGAGAAAACAAGGCATGATGCTGTGGGAGAGATGCCAATACTCAGCTCCTGCTGAGAAGTGGAAAAAAAAAGATGTGTCGGAGCTGGAGCTGCTGAATCCTGCTCACTTTGTGCAAAGGAATTAAACAGCGTCTCCCTTCACTGCCTAAATAGGGCAAATTTGGTTTACCTCAGTGAGAGAATGTCTTTCACTGAGGGTGTGAAGTAAAATGACGTGTGTTTGAGGTAGAAAAGGATGTGTCAATTCAACTCCGTTGCTGCCATAAGCAGCATCCAAGGGAGATGGGAATTGCTCTGTTCTAGGTGGTGTGTCCCTCCACACCTGCCTCGACAAGGAGATGCAGCAGCTCCTCCGTGGTGGAACATCTCGAGTGCTCAGACCATGAGTCACAGACACACTTTTGATGACAGCAGGAGCAATTTGATATGGACAAAAAACCAAACCAAACAAAAAAAACCAACCAACCAACAAAACAAACAAACAAAAATCCATTTTGTCTCATTTTTGAGGAAAGATTTGGGATACTGTATAAAATGGAATTTTCAGAATTCAGCTTTTTACCTTCTCCACCTGCTTTAGATTTTTTATACAGCATTTTTAACTGAGAGGATGACACAGGACACAGGAGACATCTGAACAAAGCTATTTGCTCTTCTTGTCTCCATCACAGGGTGTGGCTGAGAGTTCAGAAAACTGGAACTTCTACCACACGGCACAACTGCCACGAAGAACAAGCACCACATTCAGTATTTAGTCTTAAACACTGTTTTTCTAAAAAAGAACCTCTTCATAAATTATAAAAAAATCTAGCAATACCGGCATCAGTTGTAGTCTGAAGGTCTCAAATTGTTTTTACATAGGAAACCAAACATCATGATCCATATAAAAAAACCTAGAGTGCACAGAGAAGTCAAGTATTTTCTCCTAATCTGATGTTTTTTCCATGGTCCCACAGTTTCTTCATCTCCAAACACTGACTCAGAGTGTAAGTAATTCTGAATTTGGGAGTTTTTGAAACATTACTGCAGAAGAACTCGCCTTCTGTGGAAGTCCACAGCATCTGCATTTACATTCTGAGAATATTAACATTATTCTGTTCCAAAGGAGAACTGATCACCTTGCTCTAAACTGGGTCCTTTCCAAGCAGTGAAAAGCATAAAAAGTGATTGTGATGCCTAGTCAGAAACACACACACACACACACACACAGAGCACAGAGCTAACATTTCGTTTTACGAATCCAGGCTAAGACAATAGAGTACATCCAAAGCCATGAGCAGCATCCTGAGTTTTGGGGCACCTCCATGGGCCAGTGTCCAGGCTCAAGAAATGCCAAACTCCTCCTCCCCATCCACAGGCATGGTGACAATTTGCATGGATAAGCAAAAGTATTCCACAGCTGCTGGATTTCACATCCAACTTTTCCACTTACCACCCCCCCCCAGTCCCAAGGCAAGGCCACAGCAGAAAAGCAAGCAGGTCAGACAGCACCATCCCACAGGCCACCAGCTGAACTGCTCGGAGTTATTCTTTAAGAGGGTTTTTTCATCTTACTATTTATGTAGGAAGTTATATCCATCTCTCTCTCCTTTCCTTCTTTCTCCTGCCAGTTATTCATTTAACTTTTTGGAAGCAAACAGAAAAGGGAGCCAGTACTTACAGGAAGGGCACCTACCGTGGAGATTTTGTCCTCACTCTGACAGTCATCCCAGCAGCAGCGTAAAGCTCAGATAACAGAGCCACAGCTCACAGCCAGGCTCTTTCACCTGGATTGCCAGTGAGCTCTGAGCTTCAAGGCTGACAGCTAAAGTCAAACCCCTCCTGCGTGACACACAGGGACACAGGAGAAAGGATTTTACCTCTGAAGACCTTTCCCCAATTCAAGCCCTCTCCTCTGTAAGCCACGCAGTGGGAGCAAATATGTGTATCCCCAGGGATTTGCACCCTTCCACGCCTGGCCCTGACCATCCACAACGGGATGATGTCTCTGTGAGAGGGTGGCCCTGATACCAGGGCCATGTTACGTGTCATGGAGACAGGAGCAGAAATCAGAAAAAAAAGTTAAATACATTCCCTCTTTCTCATACATGTGCGAGTTATTTCTCCACAGCAGCCAATATACAGGCGCCAGAATTGCAGTTTTCTTCACACTAGTTCAGTCCTCCTTTTTGAAAAGAAAGGCTTAATCTGAAGCTCAGTTCAGTAAGAAAAGAAAAACAGTCCTTCAGCTGCAAAGATTTTCAAGCCATATGTACTTGGGGGTTTCAATTTTTCTGTGCATTGTTTACCCTGTGCCTGGTCAAACATTTTTTTTCCCTTGACTTTTCCAGGCCTCTTCCTCACCAGCCCACCAGTTTGTGCTCACATGCCTGTTTTAATGAGCCTTCCTTATATCCCTCCCTTCAGACCAAGCTGTTTTAATATTGCTGGTTTATTAATTTCTTTTTAAGTTCTGAGCAACTAAACAAACTTAAAAAACAATTATTTTCAGGACTAGTAAGAAGAAACAGTTTCTCAATGTTTTCAAAATGAGCATTTGATCTATTTAACAAAAAACAAAACAACACATAACTATAAGACTCTTACCTTTTGAACAAGCTATGCAGGAGAAATCTTAACTTCAGTTATCATGCAATATGCAAATTTCAAGATGATATTTTAGCTGATGTTTAGTTGAAGCATGTGGCAGAAAACCTGGCTCACAGCAAAAAGCCAGCTTGCCAGTAAGGCTTGTGTGCCTGCTAATACAGAGATGTAGACAAAAGAGGTATCCGAGGTTCTGCAAAACCTAAATGAACAGACCTAATTTATCTAAGTCCTTGACAGCCCACACAGTACAAAGCAGAGGTCTTAAGGCAGCAAGAAGGGGAAGTCTTTACAAATACAGCACAATTTTTGCACCTTTGTATTCTGCAGATGGGCCATATTGCTTACAAAGGTTGAATGCTTTTGACTAGGAATGAAGACTACCACAGTTGTGATTTTGATCTGTTTGCCATTAATAAAACTGCTGAAAGCAATCCTTGCTTTTGCCTGGTCCTCCTTTGGAGCCTCCCATCCCAACATGCTGCCATTCTCTACTTTACACTTGTTGCATAATCTGCAAATACCAAACTAACTAGAAAGAGCCTGGGGTACTCTACACACAGGTCCCAGTGATTCCCCGCCTCATGGAAGCTGGCAAGTATTTATTCACGCTAGGGACAACAGAGGTTTTGAAAAAAGAGGTGGCTGTCCTTCCAATATGGTTGCTAGTGTTGGAGAGTACAATCAATTTATTTATCTGGGGAGTGAGCATATGTCGGGAAGAAAAAGAGAAACAAATTCCTGGTTTTTAAAGTGCTGCAAAATATCTGAGGAAGCTGCAGGTTAGCACAACTTCAAACTGTTGCTGCATTAGTTTTGCTTTTACTGTGGAACACCATGGGGTAAAATCTTAGTCTTCCTCTGAAAAAAAACCAAAACAAAACAAACCTATACTGGTATCAGAAAAGGGTGGGGGGAGAAAAATGACAGCCCCTGGCCTGCCCTTTAACCTTTCTAACAGAGCTGGTGGCCGCAATGAAGCTTAATCAATGCAATGGAAGTGACATTTCACAGTCAAATCAAATTAAATGGAAATGAAAGGAAAATCTGAGGTCCAACCTAAAGGCTGTTCCCTCTTGCACCGAGGTCATTGCCATGGCAACTAAATGCTACAAATGTGTAGAGTAAATCCTTAACAAATCTGTAGAAAGCATGTCCAATTGAATATGATAGTTCCTGTCACTGTACTTTGTACCTTTCAAAAGAAAGGGAGACAATAAAACAAAGCACATCTTAGAGCCCATGTAGCAGAAAAGAAGTTCTGCTAGCAAGTACAGGGCACAGCAGTGGACTTAATCTTCCTTTTCGGTTTGGACATGGAGAAACCGAGCAGCTTTACTGTACGACAGCAAGTGGGGAGCTATGGACAGAGACCATATTAAGTGGATTAGGGCATGGTGTGTTACATTTTTCAGTCTTGCTTCAACTGGAGGGCTGATGACTGTGAAAACTTCCTTGTATCATTACAAACGCATTTAACCGTGGCTGAGAGCAATTCCTACTGCAGAGCGCCCGTGGCCTCCAGCATCCCACCCAGCTTCAGCATGTACTTCCCTCACCCTTCTGCCCTGCCTGAAGGCTGCTTTCTCAGAGGGCTTGGGATGGTGAAGGGCTGATCAAACCTGCTAGAAAAAATCAGGGATGCTCCCACCTTTTTGCTTGCAGCCCTTTCTCTGCCCAGCTCCAAGGCAATGAGGCCAGAGCAGCTGCCCCCTGACCTACCCACAGCACTCTCTGGGCACAAAGGTTGCTGGAAAAGGGGACATGAACCCATTTCACTCCCTATACACTCCAGCATCACAGGCAGCCCTCACCCCATTCTCTCTGCGTCAGCTCCGACTGACACATGGGCAAACTCCACACCTCTGCGTGCCCCTGTGGAGAATTAAAGGTAATTACCAATTCCTACTGCCACTCAAGGCGTATATTTCACTCTTCAGCCTAATAGCTTCTGACAATGAAGGGCAATTTAAGAACCACATCAAAATACAACAGCCGCACGCTCACACTCACTCTGCTATTTAATTTCAACGTTTCCACCTGTGTAAGCAATGAGATGAGGAGCAGGAAAGGCACCACACAGGATATGGAATTTTTCTGTTTCTTCCAAGATGTGGAAGACTTTTCACACTGAGCTGTGACCTTCCCCAAACTTGTCATTTATCTGAGCTGCATAAGGTGGCAACCATTATCCTCTTCTTGAACACAGTGAAGTTCTGATTCTGCTGTAGTGATTCAGTCACTGTGCATTACAGAAGATCTCGAGAGATTCCATGCCCTGGGCCAGCACAGGCTGGGAGTATTGCAAATCTGATCCGAGGTGACATTTTCTACTCAAATACAGACAGCCCCGGGACATCACACACCTTCCTGCATGAATAGCAATACACACTAATGAACTAATTTCTGGGGGGAAATTGTTACTTCCTGAGTGGGTGGGGGAGGAGACTTCCCTGACACTTCAACCAGAAAAGGATTCCGGTTTTCTTGCGATCTTTTGCTGGTTTTTTTGGCTTTTACAAACAGTGCTACTTCACATGGCTATACACAGAATCTTCCGCCCAGGTCATGAACTTAGGATCTCTGTGTGATTCATCTCACACTGTATACATGAAATCACACACACTTCTCTGCAAAAGAACAACCCAGAGTATCCACACACCCCACCATGCTCACAGGAGAGTCTCAATTATACGTAAGGAAATAAATTTACTCTGAATTAATTCTGGGGTTATATTGACTCAGTATTGCTGGATATTCTAATTTAGACTAGCCAAGCCCTCCTTTTTATCACACATAACAGTGATATTTACAGATCGTTTCACATTTCTTTTACCCTTTAAGTGCTGCTGGATGTTTGTGGTCACTCATTCGTGCTCCCATGAGTTGTAAACACACTCAAAAAATCTGGCTGGCAGACCAGGCAAGATGGTTATGCTGGAAAAGTAGAAGTGGCAATTTGCTGTAAAATATACATAAGCTCTGACTCAGAGACACAAAAGGCCAAGGAAAATTGCCTTTATATTACCACTATTGTGTTTTTTCTTGAGCTTCCATGGAAAAATAAACTGAAAAAGTACTTCAGAGGACTAGGTAGATCAGAAAAGCAGTAAATGAATGTATGGAGAGGGGAGATACAAGTACAAAGCTGCAGGCACAAGCACTTGATGCTCAGACCAGTGTTTTACCCGCACAAGTGGTTTCTTAAACTTGTCAATAGAAATTGTTAATACCAACACTAAATTTTAGAGAGTTTATAATCTAGAAATCTACTTACTCTCATAGCAAGTCTCTGTGAAATGTAGCTGGACTGGCAGTCCGGTGAACACCATCACCCAGGTCCCATCAGAATATTTTACCAGAGTAAAATACAATGTTTAACCCTTAGGTCCTTAATCTTTGCTTTGGGTTAAAGGAAATGAAGAGGGTTTGACGCAGAATGGGACATTACAGAACAGACCCAGGGAAAAAAGAGCAAGGAAAAGTGAAAGGCACTGAATACATAAAGAGATTAAATGCTGGAAACAGAGCCGTATTCCTATCATATCAACACTCCTTGCACCCAGTTGTTCTTATTCAAGAAAGAAGCAAAGGCCTGTGGAAACTAACAGCTAGTGAATGACCTACTCAGAGCTTCAGAATTATATGAAAGGAAACTATTTAATAAAATCTCACCTTTGTTACAGAATTCAGTATTAATAACAAATACAACTTTTTTTAAAATCCCTGATTTTTTACATAAATATCTGTGGGATCTTCCTTAATATGCCTGGTCTTGCCCTCATAAAAGAAAGAAGTGTCATAAAAAGCAGAATCTGCAATGTGATGGACA
The DNA here is from genome assembly GCA_013397775.1 of Eulacestoma nigropectus. NCBI lineage: Eukaryota > Metazoa > Chordata > Aves > Passeriformes > Eulacestoma > Eulacestoma nigropectus. The sequence goes on along the minus strand of VZTE01000950.1, from coordinate 282,567 downwards.
CTGACAAGCAAATAAGAATTCTGAAACAATTTTAATGTATTTTTTCAGTACTGTTTGATACATATTTTCTCATGTTATTTCTTTTATATTATTTTTGAGATCTAACAACTGCTTTTAATAAGCAACTGCTATTGCAAACATATAATTATACTAGGCCACAATCCAGCAAAGCACTTAAAAGCACAGATTAAAGACACTGAAAACAATGGGATTATTTATGTGCTTAAGGTTAAGCATCTGCTGAAGGACTCAGATGGATCAAAGCCCCATTTCTATTACATCTACTGACAAAATATTATATATGTTAATTAAACGTAAAATATATGTAAATTAACCAGCACATGAAAAATAGCACTTCCATAAATGTTTTTAACCCTATATAATTTGTAATCATAGAATATTTCAGTTAGTCAAGATGAAAAATAACTGCTAATATCAACCATTTTATCACAGAGTGACAAATTCCTGGAACTGAACAACTGCAAAATAACTTGCCATGAGAGACTTCTCCTCATAAACCATCTCCTGAGTAAGTACTTCACAGTCTGAGGCAAAAAGGAGATAAGAAAGAGACAGAAAGCACATCTCATTTACATTCAAACTTCAGTAATTAATGTAAGAGCTTGATTTGTTAATTTTTCTTTAAACAAAGTTTTATTAGGAAGATCCACAAGTTATTTGCAGGTAGTGCCTAATAATCTTATTTTATCAAAATATCTTCCTTGGTTTTTTTCATTTAACAATTTCTTGTTCTTGAATTAAGGATGAAATGGATTACAGTGCTTAACTTTCATTCTCTCCAGAATTATTTATTTTGTTTAACTGTATACCATTTCTTATTCTTTTGTTCACTAATAGAAAACCCATCTTGACTAAAAAAACTTGCAAATCATTATTTCCACTGTAAATTACTGTGTCATTTATATTGACCATTATAAACAAATAAAGCAATTTTTATAATATTTCAAATAGAAAAACCTAGAAAAGGCCTCGATAAAGTTGAAAATTTTCCATTTTAATCATTAGCATTAAAAAGCTCTATTTGATATACAAAGACAAATTACCATCTGAAAATTACTTTCACCTAATGTTTCTTTTTAATTTTATGGTGTTAAAATAGAAAAGGCCTTTATTTTATTTCAGTAAAATGTTGTGACAGATGAAACAAAAAAAAATGTCTAAAAATGGTTCTACACTGGAAATCTCAAATGTATTTCATTTCTCTTTAACTTGGAAATTACAAGTACAACAGTTTAAAAAATGTGATTCAATCAGAGTAACACTAAAACTTTCAGTTCTTTCCATTTGTTTTCATATTCACTTTTTCTGGTCTTTCTGTTTTGGGTTGTTTTCTTTCCCTTGTAGCAAATATAATATTATTACTACCTTAATCTTCCATAATAGCAAGTACATTTCCTTCAATATTTTAATATGAAATTATGTGTGGTTTAATACTGAAATATAACCACAGGAAAAAGTATTAATTGTCTTATGTCTTTAAATTAAACATGTACTTGGAGAATTATAGCCAAGAATTACACTCAATGCAAAGTTTTAAATGACAGTAAAACCCATAAAATGGCCTGATCACACCTTCTTTTAATCAAATTTATGCCAGCTCACTAACTTTGCTTATGACTTGACTTCAATTTTGATTTTCTCTATGCAAATAAGGATTTCGCTTGAATCCTTCAATAATGACCAACAGATAAAAAAGAAGAGAAATAATGATATACCTGAATAATCAGCTACTCCTGGAAATATTGGGTCAATTAGGCCTTGTACCAGCATACAGAAGAATTTAACATAAAAATGGCTATCTAAGGACGCAGGGAAACTTCAGTAATGGGGATACGTGCATTCCTAGGAAAGTAAATTCTGGAAACTACACTGCAGTTCCCAGCTCCCCAGTGGTGACCAGAATAGATGATCTTCTGATTAATTACAACTCTACATTTTTGGTAGTTCTAGTAGCTGTTTCGATAGCCATCAGAAGTTACCACACCAAATACAAAAACCAGACCTTTTGAATTCTGAAATGAGCACCTGCCCTGCAAAAGTAGTAGTCACGGTAATAAAAAAGAAAGCACACAGAATTTTCACTTATTAGTTGAAATGTCTTTTGGTTTTTTGACATGTGTTTTCATTCAGAAGGACACACTGTCTTTCACTTAAGATGACAAGTCTACAGATGGGAATCATGCTATCACAGCTTTATCACCAATATTCTTGATTTTTTTCTTTCCGAAACAAAGCAAGGCTACACCGATGGATTGTTGTGGGCATCTTTTTCCCAGACGTTATGAATAAATATCAGGCAGTGACGGAGGCAAGGAAAAAACAGAAACTGCCTTTATTCTGCTTTGAAGGGATGACAGAATATCCAGTGCTCTCAGAGCACTATGGAGTTAGTGCTGAAACATCTGAATGCAACTAGACAAGTGCATCTCAACTGTTATGTGTACCACAGATGTACTGTTTAATTAAGCCATCAAAAAAAATGAAGGAAAATGGAAACAAGGGGATACAAAAGCGAAGGAAACTTCTTCAGCAAGTTAAAGCACTCTTAATAAGTAACAACATGACATTAGTCATTAAGAAACAAGAACTCTAAATAATGCATTCCAAACCTATAGATCTAAACCAGAAGATAACAAAGCCTCATAAATCTGTTTGTTCATTAAGTTAAAAAAAGGCAGACTTTGTGTTGCTATCATGTCAGCTGGCACCAAACTGTACGCAATTTAGTGCAACTACAAAGTGAAGCCCATAGTCTACAATGGCAGGGTTTTTGATCACGCTAATTAACAGCCATTTTGTTTAAAATAAACAGATACGACTCTAATTGCCTTTTTTACATAAGAAAGGGAAGATCTTAAAAGTGAAAGCATGCAAAAGGAAAGATCAGACAGTCGCCTTTCAGACTGATAAGCACACTCTGTGTGAAATGAGCGCAAATGAAGTTTGAGACACTCTGGATTGACAGCAGGGAGACAGCAAAGCAAGAGAAGGAATGGCTTCCAAAGGTGGAAATGCACGGCCACAGTGCCTTCCACAAGGAAATGCTCTATTTCAGATCCTTATTTTCTCTAGTGTCCCTGTCTTCTGAGCACCTGCCAGTAAGGAGTTTCATCGTTTGCAGGGCTGGGTACCAGCGGTACCCGATCTTGTGAAATCACCAGATGACACAAGAAGCCTGGTTAGGATGTCTGTACAGACTCTGACAGGACAGGAAAATGTTGTAGGAAAGGAAGGAAAGAAACAAGGAAAAGGCACACCAATCTCTGCGCCTGCATTTAACCCTGGCACCAGAAGAGAGGCCAGACAGCACTGTAGTGCTCCACATGCCAGCTTCAGGGATACACAGAAAGACCATTCAGGTCCCTGAAAAGTCCTGGTAAGTGACATGCAGGGCAAGTGCTGGGACACAATCCAGTTTTCTAGCTAACTTCAGTGAGCCTGAACTGCAGCCTGGAGTTGCAGTGAAGATTTTGTTTTTTAATTTTTTTGCCTCAATGTTGGTTACTTCTTCTAGATGAATTATATTTATTGCTTTTCAAACCTAACTTCAAATATGCTTTTTTAAGTGCTTTATAACATTTCAGAGTAAGGCAATGAAGTAAAAACATTTAAAACTATTTATGTAAAAAAGTTCCCTCACCTTTCTCCCCACTAATAAAAGTCACACTCCTGAATTAACACCCCTGCCAAAAAAACCCACTCTGGTAGGTTTTAGGATGCAAGCAAAGAATTACACCATTCAAAAATGCCTCCCTGTACTTAAAGAGTGTGACATCCCCACACTCTCCTTAATAACAAACCCTCTGTTACAGCAACCCGCAGCATCCTTCCTCAGCAGCACAGATTCCTGCACGTAACAGCACGTTCTGTACTCTCTTCCACCGTAATTCAGAGATAAGAGCAAGATCTTTATTTTCAGGACGCTACACAAACTGCATGTTTTCAGCATATTCAAAATATCATTGGAAGTTCCAAAATCACAGTAAATTGGTCTGCTTGGGCACAGCAGGCTTTTATGCCATTGTGCTAATGGTACAGCAGGAGACTGAGTTTTTGCAGGACCTGGTCAAAGAGGTGGCAGCAGCTCTCCCTGGAATAAAGGTCTATGAAAAACCTCATCATTTCCCATTGCATCTGATGGATGAACTTCTACTTGCTTTTCCTAATGCCTCACACCACAGTTTGTACATTTAAAACAACAAATGAAGCCCCATTTGAAAAGGATCTGGGGATTTGCATGTAACGAAGAATTTTCCCTCAGATGAAACAGAGCGAAGACTGTCACACATTAGCCACGTTAATGAACATGTTGCTGTAAGAAATTTAGATACAACAGTGAGAATCTGACAGCAAAGATTACATCTCCTCAAACATTGCTAGTCCCTCTTCTTGCTGGGACTACAGGAGTAAGTGATTCTGGGATGCACAGGAGAGCCAAGGCACTGAACACACAGATCTGCAGGGTGCAGCTGACCTAAAATTCCCATGAGGCACCACAACACCATTCCCATACAAAGATTTTTCTGTTTTCAGCTGAAACTGTAAAGTAAAAATTATCCTAGATACATTTCTCAGAACTCAGCTTTCCAAACCCAGTTTTAAACCAAACATTTTCAGCCAGCTTTAATGATAACAATATCAGAGAAGAATTTCATCACAAGAGAAATCTCCCTGGCCTTCAAATACTTTGTTAATATAACTCTGAACATCAGACATATTCCCTATCAAAAACAAGCATCAGTATATACTGTAGGGGAATTTCATTACTACTGAAACAGTACGATGTATTGTACTGCTGGCTGGGAATCTCAGGCTGAATGACTTCAGCTTTCAGAAGAGCAGCCAGAACAGACTACAGCTGGGCTAATTTGATTTAGACGAGGCCGTGTTGTTGCTTTTCAAACATTAAAACCCCACAGAGTCATAAAAGACCAATGGTGGTGTTGCCCGAGAAAGGACAGGCAGAAAGACGCAGCAGCTTTCCAAGCACAAACCAAGGTTGCCAAAATATTCCTACAAGAAATACACTATGGGAAGTAAGACATTAAAAGGGAAGCAAGTTAGAAAACAAGGTGGATTTTAGCATTAACCTACCACTACCATCAGGTCAGAAATCATATTGGAGAGCCATGAGTGACATACACATGCAGCTGGTTTATCATCTCACTATGGCCAAAGGGATACTTTCAAATACAGACCATGTTTATGTATCAGCAGGTTATACACCGAATGTTAAAGGCAGTAATTTCTACAGTACCATTCTTGGTAAAATCTGTCACAGTTTTTTGTACCAAAGGATTATTCTCACAAGGAAAAAATAATTTGGCTAAAATTACAACCACAGCTCCTTGTTGATCTTTGTGGGTCCCTTCCACCTTAGGGTATTCTATGGTTCTTCATTTTCAAAGTATCTATTTGACTTTTGAATCTAGAACCTACTAACTTTTCAATTTGACTTCAGTTCCTCCTGCCTAAGCCACATGACGAAAAAAAATTCCTTACCTAAAAGGGCAATTTTAGCAAGCAGAACTGAAGTCCATAAAATAAATACAAAATAAGCACACAACCTTTCACATTCTCTCCTCTATGTGTGCGTCTGTGTCCACTCTTCTCTCTTCTAGGAGGTATTTTGAGGGACAATTCTGCTTTAAAATCAGATGTTAAACTCTAATGAACCACTAGTATCAGCTGCACTTGTAAGAAGGCTTTCAGCAGCAATTTTACACAGCACAACAAATGACATAAACAATTTGCCTCCAAAGGTGACTGCCCTTCGTAACTATCATACTTCTTCGAAGTAAAACATAAAAACAACCCACCATAACAAGCAAATTCCTAAAAATTAAGTTCTGAAAAAAAAAAAGGGTGGCAAATCTGGGCATTAAAAAATTTGAAATAAAAAATTTATTTGAAGAATTTAGAATTGAAGTCTCAAGTAAGTAGTACACTTTACTGTAATTCTGTGTTATGACTTCTTGTTATAATCAAATGCATAATTTACCTTACCAAGAAGTATGGCAATAACTGGGAATATAACCACAAGTAGGATAAGAGTAAAACAAACTACAGGCAATCAATAAACAATAATGTATACTGCAATGCAGGGGTTTTTTGTAGATAAAAGCTTTTCAAAGAATTTTTCTCATAGCAGGAGAAACACTCCACAGTTACTTAAAAAA